>OW152842.1:132950-343950 GCA_933534255.1 Iphiclides podalirius | reverse complement strand
TCGAAGACTCGCTGATAGTTAGACTGTCTTGCTTATTTATGTCAAGGTTATCAAATACATACGGATGATTGCTCTTATATTTTCGAAGATTAAAACAACCTAATTTTAATGCATTGTATACTGACTTTTGTATGTAAATTAATTGCTGAGGATCATCAGCTCCTGTTATTAAATCATCCACATAAAAATCGTTTTGGATGATGTTTTTGATAAGTTCATCATCTTGTTCCTGTCCTAGCTGCCACAAACGCCGTGTACTGAGATAACTTGCGCTTGCTGTGCCATAGGTTAAGGTATTTAAGACCAACGTTTGGATGGGGCGTGACTCATCCTCTCTCCACAAAATTAGCTGCAAGTTCCTATCACTTTCGTTTACAAGCACCTGCCTATACATTTTTTCGACATCTCCAGTGAGTAGGTACTTGTATTACCTTGCCCGAATTAAGACGGAAGAGAGGGTGTCTTGGACATTGGGGCCTACCATCAAAATGTCATTCAATGAGTAACCTGATGTAGAAGAAGCTGAGCCGTCGAATACTACGCGGAGCTTGGTAGACTCGCTCTCTTGACGTATGACCGCATGATGACACAAGTAGTACGGTGGGCGAGGGACAGGTGACCTATTATAGTTAGATACAGAGAGATGCCCTAATTCTGCATATTCTCTTATGAATTCTGTGTATTCAGATTTAAGGTTTGGATTAGGCTTGAACCGTTTTTCTAAATTAATGAATCGTTTTTTCGCAAGATTGTAGCTATCACCTAAACAATCTATTGATTCTTTCAAAGGTAATTTGACACAAAACCTACCTTCTTCATCTCTTATGGTATTAGCGAGAAAGTGCTTTTCACACTCGCTTTCATCTTCACTTATGATTGACTTTTTCGAAACTTCTTCTAACTCCCAAAATTTAGAAACTAACTGTTCTATTTTTCATTTTGCGATGAAGAGACAATGGCGTGATTACAGTGTATCCTATTGCTAGATACTGCTGAATTTATAGGGCCAGAGATTATCCAACCTAACTGTGAACTCCTTAACTTAGGATTGTTTGGTCCTAGAGAACGTTGTTCGTTGCCTAGAATGTCCCAGAAGAGATCAGCACCTATTAGTACATTTGGGAGCTGGCTGATAAAACATGGGGTCAGCCAACTGAATATTTTCTGGTAATTTAATTGACTTGATGTCAACCGGCGTCTTTGGTAAACGACCGGTGAGCTCATTTAAAACAAAACACGATTACATTGCACTGAAATTACTATTTGTTGCTTTCAATTTAATATCACAACTTTCAATTACATTCATTGAAGAAGTGTTGCCTATACCAATGACCTTTAGTGTGTCAATGTGGCGAGACTTTAATGACAATCTGGTCTTTAAGGACTCAGATATAAATGACGATTGGCTTCCGCAATCTAAAAGAGCACGAACTTTGACCTTTTGATGATCAACTGGATTCGATGATAGCAGTAGATAATAAGACCTGATTTGTATTGTGATTAGAATAGTTAACGATAATTTCATTTTCATCTTGTTCATCAATAAAGCGAGGTGGCTTGAGGAGGATGATGGGCGATGGAGCAGACTATTGTGACGCTCGGTGCAGCCGCGTTCACGGCATGGACCCATGCGACACTTGCTTTCGGGGTGACCTTGTCTCAAACAATTAACACACAATTTATACTTCGTCACATCCATCATTCGCTCGTCAACCCCCTTCGCGTTAAACGTTGGACAATCATATATATATGTAAATATATACATAAATGTAGTATTTGGTTTCTTGCTATAATTATTGCTGGTGCTCGCAAACGATTTTATGACATTGTTTTGATTTTGACCTTGCCTTTGAATATAATTATTATTAGCTATAGAACGCACAGGGGCACTTTGACACGCTAGTAACGTCAGACCGATTATTACGATTCAATGACTCGAGCACATCAGCACGGTCTATCAAAAATTTATAAAATTGTTCGAGGGTAGGTACGTCGCCTTCCAAATTGTTGCGATATTCCTCCCATTTTACCAACGTATTGATATCTAACTTAGATGATAACATAAATATTATTAGTACATCCCATTTGTCAGTGGGTTGTCCTAGGCTTGTTAAGGTGCGCAAATTTTTGGTCACGTGGTCAACCAAAAATCGTAGAGATCGCTCTGATTCCTGTGGAAGCTGTTTAATATTAAATAGTGATGTTAAATGATGATTAATCAATATTCTTTTGTTGTCGTATCTAATGCAAATCATCTTCCACGGTTCAGCATAATTGTTGGTTGACACATCGCAAATTTGAAATAGTCCTGGCCGCGTCGCCTTGCAAATAAGATACGAGGTAACGGAATTTATGGATGTCTGATATGCGATCAGATTTTCAAAAGTATCCCCAAACTCCAACCAACGGAAAAATGCGCCATCAAATTTGGCTATTTGAATTTGAGGGAGCTTCAACCCTAATTCGTGGGGGTGATTAGGATCATCTATGCAACATGACGCGTTGTGACCGTAATTGCGCCTTTTTTCGCATTCTAATTTTTTGGAGAATTTTTCGACTAAAGTTTTGGCCTTTGCTATATTTATAATTATATCTTGCTCAATTTTATCACGTTCCTCAATTTCAGCCGAAATATTTTCATAATTTAAAACCTCTATTTATTATAAAAAATAAATATATGTATAAACAATACGAAACGAGAAAACCTAAAATACGAAACCAACGTTACTTCGTAAAATAATTTAACTTTATATCAATTGAGTGACCTTTTATTCCTTAATATATTGCCATTGACCTGTTTTACGGAATAGTGAACATACAATTGAATGATTTATGTATTAATTGAGATAATATGGCGATAAATAGCTAAAAGTTAATTCCTTTGTTCACTTTTTTACACATACGGGTAGGTAAAAAAAGATGATGCAATGTTGGACTAAATAACAAATTTACGTGCATAAAACGCTGTAAAACTTGTCTACAAACACTTAATTTACACAAATGACGAACGATTTTGAATACTATTTTGTTAGTTATTAGGTTTTTTAGGAATTAGTTAAGGAAGGACACTTATCTTAGCGGACGAGCTCGTAACTGCTCGATGTGAAACTTTAGCTGATTCACTGCTCGAATCTTCTTTGTTTTTCTGCTTTCCAATACAGTCCGTGATTTTAGAAATATCCACTGCAAGGCTCCATCCAAGAGGTTTGGCTTTAATATAGGAATTATCTGCTCTTTCCATTGTGGTGGAATTTTTCCAGATTCCATAACAGAGTTTAAAATATTAATAAAATATAGAAGACGTGTATCGCTCATATGAGCAAAAAAGGAATACATGATACCATCTTTCCCGGGTGTAGAGTCCTTAACATTTGTTAAAACTTAAGTTAAACGCAGAAGTGTAACACTACTTTACGCCGGTCTTCTGTGAGGTAGTGGTACTTACCCGGATGGACATGCCCATTCGTGCAATAGTGAACACTGTTGCGTGGTCCTACCATAGTAAACGAGTAAAGGGAGCATTAAGGGGATAATTGCGATTACAACCTGTGAAATTAGTCAAACTATCACCGATGTCATTGACATTATTGATGTGTTCTCATGGGCTCTATGTAAAGAAGAAATCGGGCTATAACTTAGTTGTGGTTGAGGAACAAAGGGAGGAGCCAAATTATGCAAAAATTGATCAGACATAGGTGGCGGTAAACTGGGGGGTGAATTATTGAAAGCCGATCTTCTGAAACCTCTAATATTTTGCCAAACTAAAGATGGGTTAAACTTCAGGTGAGAGGCTTAACAGAAACTTTTCCATCCTTCCCATTTCTTTTAAATATTTTTTAATTGCCATTAATAGCCGTATTTAATATTTCAAAATTTTCTTCTAAACTTCATAAATTATAATTTAATTCCGCTTTCTTCCTTTCTTCGACATCCCAGGAACACTCACTGTTCCACCAGGGAGGCAATGGAATATTATTTAAAGAAGGCTTCTTTGATGGAAAAACTTCGTCAGCAGTGTCAATGATAGCATGTGCAATAGCTTCAGAACACAGATACTCATCACCTTGGCTTAAGAAGGAAACAGTTGAGATCTTATTATCTAGGGCAGTTTTGTATAAATCCCAGTCTGCGCTAGCCAACTGATATTTAATTCGGAAAGAAGTTTTAGTATTATTAATATTTTTAAAAGGTAAATTATTTGTTTATAATGGGGAAGTGACCATTAGTGGAGTTTAAGGTTTGCCGAATCAATAATGAGGCTAAACTAGGTAAAGAAATGGAAAGGTCAGGAACACTTTTACCTTCATTAATATTGATTCTTCGTGTAGGAGTGCAATTATTTAAAATACAAAGATTAAGTGATTTTATTTGTTGCAGTGCAGTGGGAGGCGTGACAAATACAGCAAAATGCCTCATCTTCTGATGTACAGCTGCTTCCAACATGACCATCTATGCCACATTTAAAGCATGATTCGACGAGGAATTCATCTACACATATCCTTGATATGTCCATATCGACAATATTTAGAATATTATACATATAGTACGGTAAACATATAAGTCTACAGGAAAAGAATTAAAATATAAGAAAATTCTTTTAGGAGGAATTTGATCATCAAAAGTCAGTATCAAATATAATATCAATAAAACTGGCTTTATTATCAATAAATGGTTTCTTTTTTAGTCGCCTAGCTTTTAAAACACTACCACAATCTGGAGGAACAGAAACATCCTGGATCGCCTCTTCTGTAGACCATTCTTTGGGAATCATTAAATGAATAAAGTTATCGCTGGTAAAGTTATTAGCGTCTGAAAATTGTATATAAATATTGTAAATATATTTATGTAATGTAAATAAATATTGAGGGTGGTTTCTTTGCTACAGTGTCAACTGTAGTAGGTGTTAGTGTTGTTGCTGTTGCATTGACGGCCGCCGATGTGTGCAATGATCACAAGGCGAACCTGAGATTTTCTAAATGACGGAGATGGAAGAGGCACGTTCAGACTATGTGGCCATTGATGGCGGCGGCGTCGTGCTCTTCCTGCGCGTGAAGCGAAGCTTAGTAACCCAATACTGAATAAGTTTTAACAAATATAGTAAACTAAACAAAATTTTCTAATAGCAAGTTAAGGAGCACATAATTTAGAAATAGAATGTTTGAGCATATATACTCCTCGGGGAGTTTAAACTCAATACAAAAAAGTTTATAAAAATGAATAGCTGAATGTGTTCCTAAGCTCAAATCTCGAGAACAGCTGAACCGATTTCGTTAATTCTTTTTTTATAATATTCCTTACAGCACAAGGCGACCGCAATTATTTTTAAATTCCACACTTACTTGTACGGCAGATCCGAGCCGTTTAATTTAAGCACATATCATAAGCCCTTAATTTAAATTTTTCGGCAGGGTAAGGGCGTGCTGACCGTGTCGGCTAATAGATTACAAAGGTAGGTTCTTTCGGCTTACAATTATGGCATTGAATACATATCGAGCGCGCGAAATTGTGTCGATTTAGCATGAAGCTGTTTTTCCTAATCTCAATTGAAACGATTTCGTTAATTCTTTTTTTAGTAAAGTCCTCAGCCGTTCATTAACGTCGGAAAACGATAAGGGAGGCGAACCGTTTTCAGTAGCGGCTGACGGGGGCCCGGCCGAGGCGCAGTTGGAGGAGATGGCTTCATACGTGAATTTCGTGTGGGGCGAAGACGCGGCACTCATCTCCCCACAAGACGTCCTGCGGAAAACGGAGGCCGACAACTTACCATCACGGGTAATGCCGTTTACTTTGGAAGGATGGCCGCCTAATTATGCAAAAAATAAATGCACGGAATTAAATAATAACAAACCGTATTTGGTGGCAGTTGATGCGTATTCTAAATGGGTAGTTTACGATGTCAGCAACGGCTATCGTTCAAAAGTAATTGAAGAAAAGATATGCGTTTTGATGTCCCGATTAGACATAATTCACACAATTTGTAGTGACAACGGGTCTTCTTTCATGTCTGATGAGTTTAAGAAAATCTTTTCGTCAAATGGAATAACACATGTAACGTCTCCAACGTACCACGCGCAAAGTAACGGACTAGCTGAAAGCTACGGTAAAATAATAAACATTACCGTGGCAGACGAAACGTTCACTTTAATGTGGGTGATGTAGTTTTGATAAAAAACAATTATGGTCACAAATCTATTTGGGAAAGATGGCAAATTTACGAATTTAAGGGGGAGACATTGCCCTTAACGAATCAAAGGATGTTTTGGAGACGCAAGTACCGCTATATGTACCTCCAATGATCCTTTCACATAATAACCCAGTGGAACGACCCGGACCGTCTACATCTCAAATAACGACACCTACACCAGCTCAGACGACGATGGCCCCGCCGCCAGCGCCGGCAGCCGACCCCACCACCTCTCCGGCACCATCTTCAGAGGCATCGAAAATAAATATTCGATACAGGTTACGACCTCGTAAACCTATTGTATATCCGAAATAAAGAATTTTGTGTGTTTTTCTTGATATGTATGAATTCGTTAACATGTTTTCATTTTAAAGGTGGAGGGATGTTAGTGTATAAGTGGGTATATTAATAATGGCGTCACCCGGCGACGCTGGATTCGTCAATTGTAAAAATATATATTTTAACTGCTTTTTAATTCTCTCGTGTCCTGTGTTCCGAACTAACAATAAAATATTTAAAAAAAGTTAATAAATACAAAATTGGAGTGGTCTTTGAAAAACCCAACCTGGCAAATGGCTTTCTGGATAATGTTTCTTTCTCTAAAAGAACATAGAGTTAACTGGGGTAATCTCCTCGGAACCAGTGGATATGTCCAACAAAAGAATCTTCAAAGCGTTATCGCTTACTATTAAAAAAGTTATCTGTATAACACGCATTATGCGAAAAATCAGAACTGATGGTAACATATCCCTCCAGCCCACGCAAACAGTGGCGGTTACGTTTGCGAGTTCAACTTCGTTGCCAGATTACGTATACCTGAAGGTATGGAGATTGTCGGTGCTGCCTTTCATTCCTCCGGTAAAACAGTGCTTTAAGTTCTTGAGGCATGGTCACCTATCTAAATACTATAAAAATTCTGAAAGATGCTCTGCGTGCGGTGAGGGACACAATTTCAAAACTTCTGTTTGTGTGAACTGTAAAGGTGAATGTGATCACATAGCCATATCCGGTAAATGTGCGATGAAGCAAAAGAAAATAATAGACAACAAAAATAATGTTATTCATCGTCCCTTTGCGGCGGTCTTCAATGAAAACAGCTCTCCAGCTTCAAAAAAAGATCCTCAGGATATTTTTAAAGTTATATTGTCGGACAAAGTCATCTTAAAATTTTTAGCTGAATATTTATCCATCAACACACAAAATATTGTTGATGTCATCAAGGACGTATTTCTGCATAAAACAACTCATCGTCACATTCACCACCCAGACAACAATAAACATTATGAAATGCACAAAGCATTTGACATCAAAAAAAATTATTAAAAATTTCTTAGTGACAATCATCAATATAGGTTCCACTGAAAATCAGCTTTCATGAAGTTATTAAACTTCGTGAATTTAACGCTGAGTGGAAACCTTTTTGGTGCACCAATAAGCATAAAATATTTTTTTTTCTTTCTAACTAAATTACTGTGTTTATGTCTTTTATGTATTTTTTTTTTGTTTATGTACCAAATAAATATTTTTCTTTCTTTCTTTCTTTCAATCATATACATAATCTATTAATCTCAGAGACCTGGTTAAAACCTCACATGAAACTTAATATAAGGGGCTACACTATTCTGAGAAACGATTGTGGTAATGATCACAATGGTGTGGCTATAATTTTACATAACAGTCTGATCTATCAAAATATTTCAACTTTTTTTGACAATTCTTTGCAAAACATTGTAGTACAAATGCAAATATATTGTCAGTTGTTACAGTCCTCCGAATTCTACTCCAAGCTTTAATAAGGCAAAATTTAATAACCTAATTATAAGTATTGTCCTAGTCCTTGATAGTCCAATGATAGTAGATGGTGATTTTAATGCACACTATACGGTGTGGGGTCGTGGTAGTAATGATTCTCGCGCCAGAGACATTATCGATGTTATGGAGGAGAATTAGGCTTTAATCGTTGCAAGCCAAATGGTCTTGGCCTAACTATGGTCTTATCCTTGGTCCTTTCTTGCGAATGGCAGATCTGTGAATCACCTCTTGGCGGTTACCATCTTCCCACTGTAACAAAATATTCATTCTCATCGATGAATTATATCCGTATAGCCAATTCTAGTAGTGATGTTAAACATATAAAACCTAAGTTGATAGATTGGGCTAAATATACACAATATGTTAATAACATCCCATCTTGTATTTTCATCTGATCCTATAGAGATGCCTAGTCTTATATTCTGCAGTCGATTCTTCTGTATTTCGCAAAACTATTTATTTTATTATATACAACCGGGGCGTGGTGAGAAATCGTGATAGGTGCAATAATTATATTAATTATTTATATGTATTGACAATATACAATATATACACATACAATTAATAATTAAACACATACATACATACATACATATTCTTATACTTTAAACGAGCAATTCTTGTGTATATACATACATACATACATACACAGGGTGTTACAGAAAGGTGTTGTAACATTTAAAGGCGTGTATATATATCAGACTTTGAATCAAATGGCATAATTTTAAAATACGAATCTAAGCATTTTTTTGACGATAAAAATTTAAAAAATTATTAACTGTAACAACCCTGATTATAGAAGTCACTGACCGCGCATCGGTGTTATCACTCCAAACTCACACACGCATACATCTTGTAACGACCTATTAATAATAATAAATATTATTATTAATTAGTCATAATAAAGATCAATTAAGATGAAAGTAAAACGTTTAAGAACGTTTAATCACAATAAAAGTTAATAATATATACTTAAATTAAAGAAATATAAGTGTTAGTATGAGAAAATGATATTACCAAAAATTGATAAAAAATAGTTAAAAATCACTTAAAATACTCAAAAAAGGATATTTATTAAAAATATAGCAAGATACGATCACTATTATGTCCATTAAATACAATTCCATACTTAGTGATTTCTAAGGGAAGTACTATGTACCGTGCGGGAACACATTTGTATGACCGCACATATGTAAGTACAGAGGTCGATCGCGACTCTTAGTACTATAGTCAAAGTACATTGTATGAACGTCCCATACCAATATCATATGGAAGTAAGGTCTAATGAATAAAAGTAATAATATGTGAAGGCTCAGAGAAAAAATAATGAATATATAAATATAATGAAGAGCAATGAATGACTTGGGACTTTATAAGACATATTACTATGGAGTTGCGTGGTACTTCTGTACGACGATATGGTCTACGGTAAACGTGGAACCATGAATGGATATGTCTTCAGTGGTGGACATATCATCGATAGCTGGTGGTAGTTGGCGTCTTAGTGACCATCACTATGATACGTTGGCTGTCATTCGGCATAGTAAGAGTTTGGTGGTAGTTGGCGTCTTAGTGTGTTGCACTATGATACGTCGACTGATCATCTGACTTTGGGGAGTCTGGTGGTGGCTTGCGTCTTAGTGTATTCCACTATGATACGTTGGCTATTACTTGGCTTGGGTGGGGGTCCGTTGGTGGTTGGCGTCTTAGTGTTTACGCTATGATACGTCGACTATCTTTCGGATCGTGAAAGAGTATGTTTGGACACTTCGTGTGTTCCGAGTATATTCTAAACTTTGGAGCTGAAGTTGATTGGAGTTGTATTGGTGTGGTGTGAGGGTGTGCCACCTACGCGATAGTCACATTGATGCGTGCGGCTATATGCAGTAATGCGTCTTGTGGTATTTGCGGGGTGATCTGCGCCTAATATCATTGCATCGTATGATTCTGGTTGACGGAGGTTCGAGATGATGATGTCTGCTGTGTATGCGGATAGGCTGTATGTTGGCGTGTTGACCTGCGATAGTTGTATTGATGCATGTTGCATTTAGTGACATTGCGTCTTGCGACATTTGCTTGGGAGACGACGCTATTCATAATGGCCGAGTCTGCGTCTCGGTTTGATGCACATCTCAGTAGATTTGTCCAAGTCGGGTTCCTGATGACGGAACTGCAGACTGTCTGACCTCTTTATACGTTTTATCATTATTAACGAATCTCAGTAAAGTTCCCACCGTTCGAACGAATAATGGCAACTTGCTGGTGGGTGAGACAAACTTGATCGAAAATACACTATACTCAACGTCAGAGACACTGACAAATAAATATATGTTGCCAATTATAACCCTTCTGATGGCTAAACATAAAAATCACAACTATGGCTATATCTGACTATTTCAATGGTTGGTGGAGCATAGGCGTTTACCTCATGTGGATGGTAGCTGGCGGGAGAAAACCTCTCAAGGCTGCGGCGATGCCGTGCAACGTTTTAACCATACCCTTGGGGCTACGCGCTCTGCGACGAAATGTCGTGCTAACCTTTTTAATGGTGGTGATGCCAAAACACTAACAATCACGTCTGCAGTCGCGGCGATCTGGCAAAAGTGGTGGCGCTTACGGAGGGCTTATTATATCATAGGGCCAGAGTGCCTGATCTTTAACACATGCCCAAAACCGTATTGACGTACATTCACGAAGACTGGATTTGTCGTCGGCTTGTATGACGTTTACACGCATTGACATGCGCGACTTCGGTCAAAGTTTGTGCTTACGCACTGCCAAGGGGCCAAGCCCTCTTTATGCTGGTAAAAAAACAGCTTTGCAATGGACTTCGGTCCTTTCCCCAACTTTTTGTCCCTCTTCTGGGGGGGGGGGCGCAATATGTTGGTTGGCGCTCACCGCACACGGCGTTGGTGAGTGTTTTCATGGAGCCGTGTGCCTTCCCTACATTTTTTTAAAATGTGGGGGAGCCGTAGACTTGTATCGGGTGTGTAAAATTGATGTGAGCCCTTTTCAAGAGAGAAGGGATATTATTTTAAAATTATATTGTAAGCCCTTTACAAGCGTGAGAGGGAGTATACTATATACTCTGAGCCCGTCTCAAGCGAGTCGGGATTAGTTAATAAGAAAGCAATCTAGCATTATCTCTGGCTTATACCACAACTAGTGAATATTTATCTATCCAAGATCCACCTAAAAGAATCAAGTTACTAAATAAACACAACGTAAATGCGGTCCTACCGAATATGACGATCACAATAATATTTTATACGGCTAATTATTACCTTTAGAAAGATCCTTTAGAAAGATCAATAATTTATCCTGGTCACGTAATGATGTTATATGATTTATTCATATAATGGGGGAAAAAATATATAAGTTATAATTATATATACACAATAAAGGGGGGGTGCGAGTTACAATCTGATCGCCCGACTTATTCCCCTCTCCCTCCACTCCTCGTTACGTCATTACCCCACTTCCCGCTCCTCAAGTTTATCGGTCCCCTCCGCCCGCCCCTCGCCAACCAAACTGACAACGACCGCATCGCGCTGCAGGTCCTGGCGATGCTCTAATACAATGAAACACCGTGCTTATCATCAAAATTCATTTGAATTTATCGGATTTTGTCACAACAGAAAGACACGAAATAGCTATACTGATAGTCCATGAGCCCTACTTAATATGTTATTGATTAAGGAATAGGTATTCATTATCGGGAAATAAAACACAGACACACTACTTTTACTACGTTTATTTTTCTAAGCAAATATCCGCGTCATACCTACATAAAAATATTTTTTTCATGGAATTAATAATAGATTTCATGAGACAATTTCCACTGTAACTTATAATTTTTTAGTATTGAGATTTTGGATTAAACATTAAATCGCTTGCAATGGAAGGTAAAAACATTTAAGGTTACAACTCACAAATCTTACAACGCCGATAAATTTATTCAACACAACATCAGTGAGATACATTATCATGTTATGGCGGATACATAATACATAATAATGACGAAAATAAATTTCGAATTAAGTAAGTTCAATGTAATTATAAAGTATTAAACAATAAAATCTTTATTTTAAATAAATAAACTATACCTATACATTCCAATGAGATCAGCGTTTACTAAGAAAACTCGTGCTTATCGGTGTCGGTCGGTTCCGTTACGCGATACTATTCTTTCACTGTTATAGCACTTCAGCACTTGGGATAGTCATTGTCACTAACTTAAAACACACCAAGGTCAAGGGTTGCTTCGTCATTTGCGAAGCTTCGACGCGTATAGGGCGCGGACGCAGACGAGGGCCGATCCTTCCTAACACCTCCTTAACACAACTGGCAGCTGATCCAAATTTATTTCAGCATTCTTGCTTGCTGTCTTTTGGCGTTTTTTCTTATCTTCTTAATACTTATGGCGTCAAAGACTGCCTGTCATCGAAAAAACCAATAATGTAGTTTCAAGGTAAATCGACGGCAATTCTCTCCGCAACACCGAATACCATTAAGCAATTTCTTAGCATATGCATTTCTGTCATCAATAACTGAGTAATAAATCGAGAATAAAAAATAAAAATCACGAACGTGTCTTCACACCTTAATGTCTAAAAAGTAACTGATTTAAAAGTTTAAATACCGTAACACGGGGTTTATAGAATTTACGGGGTAAATAGAAATATTTTTAGGAAAATTTCTAAAACCTCGTGATTCAAAAAATACTATAGAAATCTCAATTATTTGTATTTGTTTTTAAATGGCAACATATTTTCTTTTGTCTGACAACACTTGGATACGTTGAAGTTAGCAACATATTTGAAAAATTGACTTCAAAGTAGAACGGTTTTCTTGTGATGATTTACTCTCTTTCTAACTTCTTTTAAAAAAAAAGATAATAAGTGCTTTTGAACAAAAAATTAATTTGACTAATGGTAAATTTCATCGTGTACAATCTCTAAAGGTAAGTTGTTGTGATTAGTATGATTATTAATATATTTTGTATAAAAACTCAACACACTTAAATATTCTTCAATTTAGAGGTGGATAGAGACGACTGAGGGGTAAATAGAAACGGCCTATGGGGTTAATGGAAACGGGAGAGGGGAGAATGGAAACGAGGAAGGTCTAAATAGAAACGCCAAGGGGGTTTTTAGAAATAGTTTGGTTAGGGTTGGCACTTAATTTCATTTCATATCAGCAAGTGTATAGAACACAGTCGGGTACTTCCGTTAATTAGAAAAATCCTTACCTAAATATACGTATAATTAAATTAATAAGATTTTTTTCCATATTTCATTCTGCACTGCGTCCTAAAAATAGCCGGAAACTAAATTGCATAAGTTAAGTGTAGAAATATATAAAATGTTTCAAGTTTTAACTGTATTAAATTTTTTTTATATTTAATATGCAGGTAAACTGACTGAAATATGCCACGTACCTACAAACCGGACCCTAGGGGTAGGAGATATTTAAAATTCCATACCGACTTAATAGAACAGGCAGTTAAAAAATATTCTGCGGGTGGCAGTTCTCTAGATTGTGTCTCAAAAAAATATAAAATACATAGGTCTGTGTTATATAGATATTGTACTAAGAACATGGAAAATCAAGGAGGTCAAACTGTTTTATCGAGAGAAACAGAAGAGGAATTTATAAAATATATAAACATATGTGCTGACTGGGGATATCCTTTGGAGGCATATGATTTAAGATTATTGGTTAAGATATTCCTTGACAAATTAGTTGTCAATGAAAAAAAATTTAACAATAACATGCCTGGGCCAGATTTTGTAACCAGTTTTCTAAAAAGACACAATAATTCAATTTCTCAAAGAATGTCGCAGAATATCAAAAGAAATAGAGCTGCTGTTTCACCGGAAATTATACAAAAATATTTTGAAGAATTGGAAATATCACTGAATGGTGTATCGATGTGCAACATCATTAATTACGACGAAACCAACCTTTCTGATGACCCTGGCCGTAAAAAAATAATCACAAAAAAAGGCGTAAAATATCCGGAACGAGTGATGAACCACTCCAAGTCTGCGTATTCTCTCATGATCGCGTGCACAGATCGCGTCAACAGGGAGAACTATTGCCTCCTTATGTTGTGTATAAGGCGCAGCATATGTATGATACTTGGACTGCAAAGGGCCCAAAGGGGACGCGTTATAATAGATCTCTATCAGGTTGGTTTGACGGAACAATTTTTGAAGACTGGGTTAAATCTATTATCATACCTTATTTCCAAGGAAAACCTGGAAAAAAAATTCTGATTGGTGATAATTTGTCATCGCACCTTTCGCTTGACATTATAAAATTGTGTCACAAAGAAAAAATACATTTTATATTTCTGCCCGCTAACACAACGCACATCACACAGCCATTGGATTTAGCATTTTTTAAACCGATGAAAACTGCTTGGCGAAATATATTGTGCCAGTGGAAAAAAACAGATGATCGACAACAAGCAAATATTCCAAAAGGAAGTTTTCCGCACTTGCTTGCAAAGCTGATGGACGCCCTAAAAGACAACGTAAAAAGCAATATTTTGGGAGGATTCAAAAAAAATGGAATTAATCCTTTTGATCCAACGCAAGTTTTAAGAAGATTACCTGAATATGAGGGAACTAGCCATCAAACAGAAACTGTTGACGATTCTGTTTTAAAGTTCCTAAAAGAGATGAGATATGAAACTAATAATGTTCTTAAGCCTAAAAGAAAAAGAAAAATCCTAAAGGTAGAACCTGGAAAGAGTGTGAGCTTTGAAGAAAGTTATGTTGAAACGGAATCGGAAAATGAGAACTTAAAGAAAAAAATAAGAACAATAAAACAAAAGAAATAAAAAAGAAAGATGATAATAACAACGTCAATCAAGAAGAACCAAGAAAACAAAAAAATAAGGGAATAGGAAAAAAGTCGAAAAGCCTAGCTCACCCAAATGTCGTCAATACAACCAAATTTGTCCCCTTTAAATTTTTAGGTGAAGATCAAGATATAGGAGGTATACCTCAGACATTATTTGATGATACAGCTCAAACTTATATGGAACAAAGCACAAGCACGTGTAAAGATTGAGTAGTAGAAAGTGAAAAATCCGAGACATTTTTTTTAAATAACTTCAGATATGGAAAATGTACCAATCATTTTTGATGATGGTATTGCAATTGATCATATTGAAACGATTGATGATTTAAATGATGCTGATTATATGATTTCTAGTAAAGAAAATAAAAAAAATTACAAGGTTGAAATTTTATCTGATGTCTCTGTAGCAAATCCTGAATTAATCAGAAAATTCTCATTTGACAAAAAACATATGAAATTCATTACGCCAAATAGTACGCTAGAAGTTGCAGAAAAGTATGCGATAGATAAACAAAGTTATGGTAAAAAACAACAAAAAACGAAAACTGTATACAAAAAAGATGAAGATATACTGTCCGTTTTAATGTCTGATATTGAATGATAATTAGATGATTAATGATTAACTTTTTAGAGGCTTAATTTCTAAAGATATATGTCTAAAGATGTTCATTTATATCTAAAATTAATAGGTAATGGTCCGATTTGATTAATATATGTGTGTTTGCTTCGTAATTGTTTATTAATTTACTGTATAAATGATAACATTATGCTCAGTTTGTTTGTTGATGTTTTTTTCTTTTAGCATTTCAATAAAGTTTTTCTTACAACTTCATTTCTCTTCACTCTCTTTATTGTACAATTTTATATATACGTAATAGAGTTTTTCAATTATGTTTCTCCTCTACTATATTATTAGGATTTTAAATAAGATACCGTCATAGTATTAGATTATAGTACTTTGACAACCCTGTAATCTTTTTCTATTAACCCCATATGCCGTATCTATTAACCCCATATTCCGGGCAAATGGAAATTAGCCTGTTTTTGGAGTTTTTTTCACAAGATTCAAATAATTTACCATTTTTAAACAAATAAGGTCATAATTTATCA
This sequence comes from Iphiclides podalirius, assembly GCA_933534255.1. NCBI lineage: Eukaryota > Metazoa > Arthropoda > Insecta > Lepidoptera > Papilionidae > Iphiclides > Iphiclides podalirius. The sequence continues at coordinate 327,971 of OW152842.1, read as the reverse complement.
TAAGACTCCCAAGATAAAAACAGATTAAATACCATAAACATTGTTTTTATATAGTTAATTTGGATTCGAATGTCCACATTGTTTCTATTAACCCCGTTTTACGGTAACACAAACGAAACGACGGCATATTTTATGTATTGATTGAATTAAGCGGCATTCGGCCGCTTATGTCGGTAAGTACATAAGAAACGTTTGTTGGGGACTATTTCGCCGTTCGCATAATAATGTTACCATGTCTACTGAGTAATATTATAGGACGGGAGAAAATAATTGGCTAGGTATTTAATTTTCAAATCAGCATAGCTATATCACAAACTTTTTGTAAATCAACATTAAACTGTTGCTGGAAGGTCAGGTATTCTTTTAATGGTATTTTACCATTGACTAACAAAACATTAAGAATCTAGTTGACCTCCTATAAAATACCACAAAATAATCCTAATCGCTATTTAGAGCTTTTGGCTCATTTACAAGTATTATTTTAAGCTTAAGTTATTTTAACTATTATGTAGACTATAACTTCATGAGAAAATGTGAAAATTTCAGAGCAAAATTATTTTCATGTGATGGCAGCTTACAATTTTATTTATTTTTCCTATCCAAATTGTAGCACAAAGTACAGACTAAGATCTATAAAAATTCGGGATGACCGAACATCAGAATATCGGGATATTCCACGCGGATCGGCACATCTGGTAACGCTAGTTCTAGCGAGTGCGGTAAATACAAAGGCGGTCTTTGTTAACTGTTTGACGCCGACCATCCACGTGGACTGATGGATTTGAATAGAAGGTCATTCAAAACACGTGTAATTAGTTCGAAGAATCATAACTGTAAACTGATAGTTATGCTTATGGATCCATGAAATAACTTTTTTTACTCTTTTCAGAATACTTTGTACACTGAATAAGTATTAACGCAATGAATTTAATAGGTACCGAAAATTAAGTTTATGATGTTATTATGGACTAAAATTTTAATTGACATTTAATAAGGTATTCGTCTAATATCAAGTTAATGGTATTTGTTTGGTTCCGCATAATAAAGAAAAAGTTCATGATTTCTTTGCAGATTTTTTTAATTTTTGTTAATGCGCGCGATTTATAACCACACGTGCCGCCACCAACCCAACAGGCTCGGAGCCCGAGGGTCGGTGTAAAATTGCATCGCGTTAAGAACGCTAATTTATTTAATACTTTCCGCAAAAACTTTTAATGGTTAAATTAAAAATATTGGCGCGAAACTCCATGCTTTCATTTAAAACAAAAAAAAATTACAAATCATTTAAAAATATAGTCCAAAATAATTAATTTTTTTTAATTTTATATCTAAATGCTTATTTGTATTGGACATAGTAAAGTCAATTTGTATAAATTTCGTATTTTTTATTCGACCAAAATTATTAAATATGAAACAGTGCCATCTTGTAGATTGACTTATAACTATTTATGGTTATCAGTTATTTGATTAACAATGATATTAGTACGTGTTGTGCCTATTTGTATTAGACAAATTAAGAGTGAACATATTTTTATTCAATAATGTTTATTTCATTTGACCGTACATGTATGTGAACAAATGATAAAATTTTTATTTTTGTTATCCGTGACATCAAAATAATTATTTAAATTTAACAATTCAAAAAACAGCGCCATCTGGACAACCAACTTGATAAAAATTTAAATTATAAAATGATCTGTCGTCAAAATTTACTAATGTATTGCGATTTTCTTTCTATAAAGTATTTTGAGTTTTAAAATGCTCGATTCATTAATCTTCGAAATATCATACGAAATGAAATTCGAAATACAGTAATCACTACTTAGTATGAAACAAGGTCGTCCCGCTGTTCGTCTGTCCCTTATCTGTCCGTTATCAGAACGCGAAGACATAACAACTTGGACCGCCTTAAAGGAATTGTTAGGACAACATTTCGGTGACCCTCGTAGTGAGGAGTGTATAAGTATCGAATTAGAATCGTGCAAAATTAAAACGGGTGAAAGTTACTTAGACTTTTGTAATAGAATTCAGAATGTCCGCTCACTGCTTATTTCAAAGGTGAATTTATTAGCCGATGCAGATATCAAACGCGCTAAAATCGCAATATATAATCATACGGCGTTAAATGTATTCCTTTATAATTTACCGGAACATTTAGTACGCATTGTAAGGTTAAAGGCACCCGCGACTTTAGAACAATCCTTATCTATAGTCATAGAAGAAGTGAACTTCCATGACCAGTACAATATGCGGAATAAAATCCACGGTAACTTATCCATACCTAGGCCACCAAATAACATTGTCCCGGTTGGTTTTAAATTCGGAAACAGTCCTATGACGTCACAAAATCAATTCGGGTATAAGCCTTTACTGCCCAATAACTTAGTGCCTCAACAAAAATTCAATTTCGGAATAACACTAAATAGATTTCAATTCGGACAACAGCAAAATCCTGCGTTCAAACCGCAGCAGTTTGGAAACCGCTTTCCACAGTTTGGGTACCGTCCTCAGTTAGGGTCTAACACACAATTTGGGTTCCGCCCGCAGCTGGAAACACAACGGCAATTTGGATATAAACCCCCACAGATAGGATATAAGCCACCTCAATTTCACAATAACCACCACAGTTTGGGTATAGACCGCCACGGACAATGATATCACAACAGTTCGGTTATAAACCGCCCCAAATACAACACCCTCGTTTCCAAGAAACTGACATTTCAATGAGAACAGTTGCCCTAAGGCCACAACCTCAAACACCTCAACAGGGCTTTAGGTTGAATGAACTTACCTTAGGAAATGACGACCCACAGTATTATTATGACACTTATTATGACAATGACGACAATGAGTATAACATGAAATACCAAATATACGACGAAGATTCGACGAACTATCACTATAACGAAGAATCGGACGGAATGACAAATGATGACTTTCCTAAAAAGGACAATGAATATTTTCGCATAGAGGCCTCACCCACGATAGAGAAATAATAGAATTAAATTGTGACCCTAATCTCAAACTACCTTATATATATATATTCCGGAGATTGATGCTAAGTTAATGATTGATACCGGAAGCACTAGATCTTTCATGAGTCCCCGTATCGCTTACCAATATTTTCCCGAATATATTAGGTACGAACCATTTCAAGTAGTTAGTACTCATGCCTCTAGTAGACACGACGAAACTATTGTAATCCCCTTACTTACTACTACTACTTTTAACACTACTGGCTGTCACAAATTCCACTTATATGACGTAGATGAACGCTATGAAGGACTCATCGGTAACGACCTGCTTAAACAATTAGATGCAATTATCGACCTTAAACATTTAACATTAAAAACTAAAACTACTTCCATCCCTATTGTTAATAATCTAAATTACACTATAACTTTACCGCCACGTAGTGAACAGCGTGTTAGGATTCCCACGGACATACATGCAGGAGAAGCCATAGTTGATTTTATAGAATTTACTCCCGGTTTAAGAATGCCTTCCGCCTTAGTAAACTGCGTTAACGGATACGCACAAACTGTGATTCAGAACACACTAGAAATACCTTTATCCGTGACCATAACTAAACCTTTTACAGTAACGAAATTTGACACGACCGAATGTAACTTAAATTTTTGTGACCATAGTACAGTAATAGACACAGACAGATCACTTAAAGATAATTTAAAAAGACTTAGACTTGACCATACAAACGACGAAGAACGAAGTAAAATAATTAATCTTTGCAATGAATACAAGGATATATTTTACTGCGACCACTTAGCTTCACTAATCAGGTGAAACATAAAATTCGGACAAAGAACGAAGATCCTATTTATGTCAGACCATACCGACAGACCCCTGCACAAGTTGCCGAAATTAATAGACAGACAGAGAAATTACTAAAGGACAATATTATCCAAGAGTCATACTCTGGAATGCACCGGTTCACTTGGTTCCCAAGAAAAGCGATGCGTCCGGTGAGGTTAAATGGCGAATGGTTATAGATTATAGGAGACTTAACGAGATTACTGTTGACGACCGATATCCACTTCCCAACATTACTGACTTGTTTGACAAATTAGGAAGGAGCCTCTACTTTACGACACTTGACTTAGCTAGTGGTTACCACCAGATTGAAGTAGAAGAACAGGACCGTGAGAAAACCGCCTTTAGCACACAAAACGGACATTATGAGTTCTTACGAATGCCGTTCGGGCTTAAGTCAGCTCCAGCGACTTTCCAAATAACCATGGACAACGTACTGAGAGGTCTGCATGGACTTCACTGTATGGTGTACCTGGATGACGTCATTATATTCTCCACAAGTTTAGACGAACATATTAAAAATTAATTGTCCACAAACTGAGACAGAACGGATGCAAAGATTTATCATGGAATGCATTCAAAATCATCCTCTCCGATTCAGAGCTGTACATGACGTGTTTGCAATTCAAAATGAGCGATACAGCAACCGCAATATTTCACGAATATGTGAACAAGGAAGAAGTTCCGGTCGTGCCTACAAAGGGTCCATCTTCTTCGTGTGTAATCACGGAAACGACCACATCCACGTCGTGCACGACTGCGCCTATAACGGGAACAGTTGTCGATGTAAACGAGTCAAAGAAATCCGAGGAGAATGTGGGAACCCCAGACTTAATAGAAGACTTCTTCGGGCTGCAGAGTGTACAAGCGAGCACTGGCTCAATCTCGCAGTGTATTCCGAAACAGGCTAACGGGAAGCAGTACATTTTGAAATCGCCGGGAGAATGTGGTCACACTGTCATAAAACTAGAAACCTATCCATTCGGAAAAATATGCGGCTTAGACAAGAAAAATTGGTGGAAACACGCGGAAACGAAAATGTTGTTCTTGACGACTTCCAATGTAGATCCGGTGCAGATGCAGTTGAACAAACTACAGAACATGGTGATGAAAGAAGTTACAAAAATAAAAGGAATAACAAAGGAAGTAAAGGAGATCAATTACTGGAACTCTTTTGGCGGTTTCCAACATCGCCAATAAATAATTTATTTAATAACACAGTATGGTTCAATTCGAATTGGAAGTATTAACTAACTACGAACTACGAACTACGAACAAAAACTACGAACCGTTTTCGACAGACTGAGACAGACAAATTTAAAGGTACAATTAGATAAGTCGGAATTTTTACGAAAGGAAGTTATTTATCTTGGCCATATCACTAACAACGGAATTAGACCTAATGATGACAAAATTTCAGCTGTCCTTAATTATCCAATACCCAAAACCACCACAGAATTTAAATCTTTCCTTGGACTTATTGCCTATTACCGACGATTTATAAAAGATTTCGCTCACGTTACTAAACCACTAACCTCCTGCTTAAAGAAACGGAATAAAATTACTTTGGATCAAAACTATATCGACGCATTCAATAGATGTAAGGAACTTTTGACACACGCACCCCTATTGCAATATCCCGACTACGACAAAACTTTCATTTTGACGACTGACGCCTGTAACGTCGCACTAGGCGCCGTTTTATCCCAAAGCCCAATAGGTAGAGATAAGCCTGTAGCGTATGCTAGTCGTACCCTTAGCGACACTGAGGCTCGGTATAGCACAATAGAACGAGAATGTCTCGCTATTGTCTGGGCCATTAAACACTTTCGCCCCTATTTATATAGGAGAAAGTTTATAATCTATACCGATCACAAACCTTTGGCATGGCTGGATTCCCATAAGGACACCAGCAGTAAACTTACCCGTTGGCGTTTACGGCTTCAAGACATTGACTATGAGATAATATACAAAAAAGAAAATACGAATGCCGACGCGCTTTCCCGTATTAAGGTTAACGTCACAAATTCCGACGACGAAGGCCACTCAATGATAGTAAACGTCGACGATCAGGAACAAAGACTAAAGAAACATTTAGACGAGACAGTAGAAAATATTAAAAAATTGACGACCAAGAATATAACCGAACGTAACGACTCATCGACAACCTCAATCTCTGATACAAGTGCTACCATAACGGCGAGCACCAACCCCGACTTAGACTTCGAAACAATTTCAATCTCAAGCCGCGCGGAAACACCTGAACGACATATTAGATTACCTTCCGAGACAAGTAAGTGCGACACAATTCTTTCTGCCATAGACATTGACTCAACTGGTATACCGATTCTTCAAGAGGCTATAGATACGAAACCAAATCAGCTCTTAATATTCTCATGGTTAAGAAACGAGATGCAGGTTAGAGACAAGTCGCGTGATAAGCAAAAAATTCTAGAAGTATTTTTACCCACAAGTAACCCTGATTTAGTAAAACGATTTTTGATAGAATACATAAGCCCCAAAACTAAGTATTTTATATTTTTCTATGACAAAGAGCATCGCAAGCAATTCAGTAGTTCAGTAATACAATTATTTAGGAAAAATACAATGTTATTATATGAATGTACAGAGCGAGTAGAATATGTGGAAAGTGAAAGCAAGCAAAAGGAAATAGTACTTAATTATCACGAAGGAAAGACTTGTCACCGCGGTGTTAAAGGAACGTTAGCGAAAATACAAAGAACTTACTTTTGGCACAATATGCATGAAACTGTTTCTGCTATAATTAACGCTTGTGACGTTTGTCGCCAGATGAAATATGACCGTAAACCGATTAAGCCTATGTTACAGCTTACCCAAACGCAAGACGCTCCTTTCCAGGAAATATTTATTGATCTTTTCCAAATTGAAGGACATTACTTTTTAACGCTTATAGACGCATTTAGCAAATTAGGCCAAACTATTCCAATTGCCAATAGATCCACTGCTGAAGTAGTACGTGCTCTCATGAAGTATTTTTCATTTTACAGCGTTCCCAAGAAAATTAGTTCAGATCCCGGAAGCGAATTCGATAACGAATTAATGAAAGAATTCATGAATCATGTCCAGATATATGTATCCAATTGTAATTTCATAGAAACTTAAAATGTTACAATTAGAGGCAGAAGGTAGGTTCGACAATATCAAGGCTAAATTTTCAAATGTCTTACCACCACCTCTTATAATAAATCATTCGTATCCCCATTTTAATAAAAATAAATATAATATGCAACCACACACCTCTAATGAGTCTCACACGCCGTGATATTCGATCCGGGTGCCGGCACCAATAAAATTTTTAACTTTAAGCGCTGACTTATTACGTGCTCCGCGGTGATGGAAAACATCGTGAGTAAACCTGCATATTTTCGAAATAATAACAAAAAAATATATATTTCGAAGATATGTGAAGTCCGCCAATCCGCAGTGGGGCCGCATGGTGGATTATGCCCTGATACCCTGTATAGAAGAGGCTTTTGCCCAGCAGCAGGACATGTATAGGCTGTTACTTTACTTTACACCTCTAATGCACAAATGAAACATACATATCCACCAACACCAAGATCAATGAATAATAATAGACCAAATGTACCACACCATCAAAAGAATCCTTGGGTACCAAACACTAATAATGTATCCAGTTAACCTCAGCACCCATATTTTAAACAAAATTACAATAAGTACAGACCTACACAAAATCAACAAATGGTCGATACTGACGTGTCAATGAGAACTGCACCTAGATTAAGGCAGGGCAGACAAATCTAGGAAAAGGTTTAGTAGCTGAAGAAGTATTCCATCGTGAATATGAAGACTATTAATATCCTGATGAATATGAACAATGTCGTTATGATAGAAATTTTAACAAAAGGGATCCAAAAATGAAATCTGAAAAAAATTTTCAAAAGGATGCAGACAAAGACAAAATTATATAGACTTTAATTATTCTATGAAATAAAGGAACCATATTTTATATAATTTATATAATAAAATTTTAATTGGCACAGGTAGTCAAAGATCATTTATTCCAAAAAAGCTGCGAAATATTTTTCCAATTATTATAAGCCAGAGCATTTTGGGGTAAGAACTTCACATGGAGGTACAAAACATTACAGCTACTATGGCTGGACCATTTGCCTTCGCCGGCACGAGCGGTCCTTGCCGCCACTGACATAGAAGACACAAAAATTGGCCAACATTGCTGATAAATCTTTTGAAACCACTAAACCTGACCAGTTGCGGATAGCTCAAGTGTCAACAAGTATCACGGATAAACTACTGCAGGAGATTTCCAAAGTTACTACGAGGTTTAATAATATGGACAGGCCAAAGTCACAGCAGCTACAACCGTCGTGAATCTCCGTGTAGCCGTACTCCATTCCAGAAAACTCCCAGAGACACCCAGATTGGTTTTGCTTCTACCATTTTCGTGTTCGTGAACGGGCTAAGAAGTGAGTACAGCCGTGCGTCTGGAATGTTCCGGAAAACTAGGACAAGTGCAGTAGAAGGCGGATGTTAGCACTATAGTCTCGTCCCACCACCTATGTATAACCGACTTAAACAGTGCTTATAATTTTTAGTGGACACCGGAGCTAACGTTCCAATTATACCAGTTGATAAGAGACTATATCGGAGTGTTGCGAGTATAAAGTTTACGCAACGAATGGGTCCGTAATTAAAACTTTCCTGAACCAAAAACTGTCGACGATTTACGCAAATAGGAATTTAAGGAATGGTTAATTTTTAGTAGTCATTTTCCAAAAGTCGGATCTTATCAATCAGTGTTGAATAAATACTTACACGGTGCTAAATGCAAAGAAAAAACTAAACTCGAGTGGACCCAGGAGGCATACATAGCTTTCGAACAGTGTAAAACTGCATCCTGCATCCTGCATCACTGGATCAAGGTGCAGAGGATCAGTATGCATCCAATGACACCGTACCGCAGAAAGTTTCAACAAACACTGTACCACCGGATACTGACACGGGTACAGAGGGTACAGGTACGGATGCGCAAAGAACTACCCGATGTAGACGTATTGTTAAAAGACCGCCGAGATATGGTCAATTTTATTTTTAATCATTTATCTTATTTTTACATTATATACCATTGTATTTACCTTTTTTTTTACATGATGTTAAAATATATATTATAAATTTATAACCAGTGTGTATACATCCTTAATACTTATTGTGTTTGTTCGACAAAAATGGTCTTAGAATAAGTATTAAATTATAACATTGTTTTGCTTTAACTTATTATCGTATTTGCGCAATGCATACGGGTGTCAAGTTTACTTTGTACGCGTATTATGATATTTGCAAGTTTGACAAATTTGACGTAGGTACCTGTTTATATAAGGTTTGCATATTTTTCTTAATATTTTACTCGTTTACCGTCCGTTATACGTTACGAATTCTCTACAATGGGAAAGCTAATAAGGAAGAAGTAGTCGTCGCGCACAATGTAAGTCAAATCAAGTCCTACAATTCCAAGCAGACCATGTTGTTAGTGGCCATAACAACATGTTTAGCCATGATTACCATATACGTGGACTTGAGGTCATGCCGTAATCACGCGAAGGACTGGCTACTGTTCAGCAGCCTACGACTGTAGTACCGCAGGTCGCGGTATCTGCACCGCAGCCGGCAGCCGCCGCCGTGTATTGAAATAACGAATAGCTAGTGACTTAGAGTTGAGTGTGTGCAGTTGCTGTTCAATAATATTTTTTTTATATTTTGTTTCAAGTTAGATATTATTACATTATTATTTTAAAGGAGGGCAACCAACAGTAGTGAACAATAAGAAACGTCTCTTAGTACATTACAGAATTTAATTTATAATAAAAGCTCCCGAACACAAGAATAAAATAAGACCTATACACACACGAACAAATTGTTCGTGGGTGTAGCACCATTTGACCAAAGGCTCTCCCTAGATGAGCAAATGTGTTCGACGAAAGTTGCTCATTTTATGAAACAATATTTACCCAACAAACCCCATAAATGGGGTTTCAAGTTGTTTGTTTTGTGTTCACTCTCTGGATAATTGCTTAGAGTTTTGAAATATATTCTGGTAAACAAGATATTTACAACTTACATGATAAACCTGATGTTGGCGTAGTCGGTAATACAGTGATTAGATTGTGCCGATCAATTCCATGAAAAATGAACCATATCCTATATTTTGACAATTTCTATACATCCATTCCACTACTGAATTACCTATGGACTCAAGAAACTTATTCTTTGGGTACTATTCAAAGGAATCGCCTCGGAAAAAATAGCAAATTACCAGGAGGAAAATATTTTATGAATTGTAAATTGAACATTAAAATATGTAGAAAAAGTGCGAAAAGATTGTCGCCGCTGTGGGAATCGAACCCACGTCTTCGGCCGAACATCTCTATAACGAATAAGAAGTAGGAATCTTCTTGAGCGGACTTATGCTGTTTGTAAAATAGGTTTCCTATTGTAACGCCCTATTAATAATAATAAACATTATTATTAATTAATCATAATAAAGATCAATTAAGATGAAAATAAAACGTTTAAGAACGTTTAATCACAATAAAAGTTAATAATATATCCTTAAATCAAAGAAATTTGTGTTAGTATTGGAAAATGATATTACCAAAAATTGATTTAAAATAGTTAACAATCATTTAAAATACTCAAAAAAGGATATTTATTAAAAATATAGTAAGTTACGATCACTATTATGTCAATAAAATACAATTCAATACTTAGTGATTACCAAGCCATACCAAGATCATATGGAAGTAAGGTCTAATGGATAAAAGTGATAATATGTGAAGGCTCAGAGAAAAAATAATAAAAATATAAATATAATGAAGAGCAATGAATGACTTGGGATTTTATAAGAGATATTACTATGGAGTTGCGTGGTACTTCTGTACGATATGGTCTACGGTAAACGTGGAACCATGAATGGATATGTCTTCAGTGGTGGACATATCATCGATAGCTGGTGGTAGTTGGCGTCTTAGTGACCATCACTATGATACGTTAGCTGTCATTCGGCATAGTAAGAGTTTGGTGGTAGTTGGCGTCTTATGCCCAGTTTTCGAAAGGCCAATCAAAGCAGCAATCACATAACACTATGTCAAAAATGATCAGCTGTTAATCTCTTGTTAAACTGCCTTGGGTTTCTGGAAGGTTTGTTCAAGAAAAATTAGCTAATCACGGTATAACCAATGATAATGAATGAAATGAATGAAATGAATGATTTACTTCAACTAACTCTTTTTATTGTATAGCTGTCCCTTTTTAAACAAAACTTAAATTAACATCACTATCCAGTCCTGTCTCCGTGTGATTGCCAACGTAAAAATCCGAGCTATAATAAAATTTAATTTATATAAATACATGCAAAATGTCAAGAAAAAACTTTACAGAACGTGAAAAAAATGAACTTTTATCAAAAATAAACAAGTAAGTATTATAAAAAGAAAGAATCCATATTATTTATTAACATTTGAATTGCATTTTGTATTTTTCTAATCGCATGATATGTTTGCATAACAATAAATTATAAAGGGAATTATGTTTATTTTTAATAAAAACTAAGATTTTTGATAAAATACATTTTTAACCAACGATTGATCGACCAAATTGACAGATTACTTATAAAACTTTTGACAGCTCGTTGACCACCGAAAAACGCTTTCAGAAACTCGATTTTCTGTTGATTGTCTGTTAATCAGTGACTAATTGCAAAACAAAATCAATGTTGTTTTTAGACGTTCTAGCAACTCAGATCATGTTAAACAACGATTGACAAGAGATTTATCGTAAATTAAAATTGATTGCGCTTTCGGAAACTGGGTGTTAGTGTGTTATACTATGATACGTCGACTGATCATCTGACTGGGGAGTCTGGTGGTGGCTGGCGTCTTAGTGTATTCCACTATGATACGTTGGCTATTACTTGGCTTGGGTGGGGGTCCGTTGGTGGTTTACGTCTTAGTGTTTACGCTATGATACGTTGACAATAATTCGGATCGTGGATGAGTATGTGTGGACACTTCGGGTGTTCCGAGTATATTCCAAACTTTGGAGCCGAAGTTGATTGGAGTTATATTGGTGTGGTGTGAGGGTGTGCCACTTACGCGATAGTCACATTGATGCGTGCGGCTATATGCAGTAATGCGTCTTGTGGTAGTTGCGGGGTGATCTGCGCCTAATATCATTGCATCGTATGATTCTGGTTGACGGAGGTTCGAGATGATGATGTCTTCAGTGTATGCGAATAGGCTGTATGTTGGCGTGTTGACCTGCGATAGTTTGTATTGATGCATGTTGCATTTAGTGACATTGCGTCTTACGACATTTGCTTGGGAGACGACACTGTTCATAATGGCCGAGTCTGCGTCTCGGTTTGATGCACATCTCAGTAGATTTGTCCAAGTCGGGTTTCTGATGACGAAACTGCAGACTGTCTGACCTCCCGTATACGTTTTAACATTATTAACGAATACAACGAAATAAAATGGAGGCTAACAGGGAAGTGTCCATGGAAACATGCAGAGTCGGAGTTAGGACGCCAGTATTCAACCCGGATGATCCCGTACTATGGTTTGCGCAACTAGAAAGTCAGTTCGTTCTTTCAAACATAGCACAGGATAGTACCAAGTTCTATTTCGTGTTGTCACAACTTGAGCCGCAACATACAGCAGTAATAAGGGACTTAATAGTCACACCGCCAAAAACGGGGATGTACGAGATATTGAAGGCAGAGTTAATCAAACGTTTGGCCGCCTCAAAGGAGCGTCGCACTAAACAGTTGGTAATGCACGAAGAGCTTGGCGACAGAAAGCCATCCCAGTTTCTTCGCTATCTTCAACAACTGGCGGGACCGGCTATAGGACCTGATTTTATCCGCACTATTTGGACCAGCCGTCTCCCCATGAACTTACAAACCATCGTGGCTTCGCAAACTAAATTAGGTTTAGAAGAGTTAGCAGAACTGGCAGACCGAATTAATGATATTGTTCCAGTAACTGGGCAAGTTGCTAGTACGAGTACTACACCATCATATCTACCTATGGCTACCTACACCTCACTTTGGACTTGGGACTTCGCCGCGCATTAACATGGCGTTTTATTGTAGCCGATGTCACGAAGCCAATCATCGGCGTTGACTTCCTAGGTTACTACAACCTACTGGTCGATTGCCGCAACCATCGCTTAGTCGACAACGTCACAACACTGACAGTTACCGCACCAAAGCAACACTCCGCAGAAGCAATCTCATCAGTCCGTACCATGATCGATGACACTGGTTATTATCGCCTACTCAAGGGATTCCCGGAAATTACGCGCCCTGCTGGTAAACCAGGTATTCCTAAGCACAACACCGTTCACCATATACGTACTACCCCCGGTCCACCCGTCTCCAGTCGCCCTCGTCGCCTAGATCCTGTTCGCCTAGAAATCGCAAAGAGGGAGTTTGAAGAAATGCTGCAAAATGGCACGGCACGCAGATCAGAGAGTGCTTGGTCTTCACCCCTACACCTGGCGCGCAAGAAGAACGATGGCTGGCGACCGTGTGGAGATTACAGGGCACTTAACGCACGCACTGTTCCGGATAGATACCCAGTACGGAATATACAGGACTTCTCGCAACAGCTGGTAGGTAGCACCATATATTCCACGTGTGACCTAGTTAAGGCTTATAACCAAATACTGATTTTCGAGGAAGACATAGCAAAAACTGCAATAACGACACCATTCGGACTGTACGAGTTCCCGTTCATCTCTTTCAAACTTCGCAACGCTGCACAAACCTTCCAGCGTTTCATGGATGAGGTTCTCCGAGGACTAGATTTTTGCTATGTGTATCTGGACGACATATTAGTATTCAGCAGAGACAGTCTCAACACCAGCAACATCTTAGGCAACTTTTTAAAAGACTAGCAAAATACGGAGTACTTATAAACACAAGCAAATGTGTATTTGGCAATTTGCATGAAGGTAGAGGTCTTTAGTCAAAATTCGTTGCGTAGTGCTTCGTGAAATTTGAAGTTGTTGAGAACGATGTCGAAGTGATGTTTTCGGGTTTTCGGCGACACTCTCGTTTACAGCAGCAATGTTTTTAAGAGATCGACCGGTACGTTGACGCAAAGGATTCTTATTATCCATAACTGGCCCCGTTTCTTCAAATTTTTTGATCACTCCTTCGAATGGTTTACACATTAGGTGCACTTTCTCGGCTGAAAATTTGGCGAAGTTTACGATAGGTTTCATGGTAACTTTCCCCATTTTTGTAGATTTTTCACAATTATAACGCGTTGTTCTTTCGAAAAGCACTCCATTTTTAATAATCGGAATAAACAGAGGTGACAGCTGTCAAATTTTAGAGTTGCCACTTGCATGAAAAAAAAATTTCCAATTTTAAAAATTGCACTCTTACTGAGACACCCTTTACAATTAACTAATAAAAACTAACGCAATATTTCAAAAGCACGGCACTTAAATCCTGATCTTGAGGCATTATGTTGTCTCACTTACTCAGATATACGTGAAGATAATAGCCAATAAACTTTCTAAAAAGCTTATTTTAAAATAGAGTAAGATTAGTGGCTCGGTCATGAAAATAGGATTCCTGTCTCATTACCCAAACAAATAATTTAACTCGCTGATATGATTATCAACAAAATATATTTTATGATAAAAAGTAGAATATTGTAATAACTTAATAAGATGTAAATTAATTATGGACTTTCATATTTTCATTCATATTCATAGATTCAACTTCGGAAAGGGCAAATAATGATCCACACAAAGATAACACTATGAAAGAAAACAAGGTCATCATGACACAACTAGCAGCATCTAGGAAATGTTCCCAAAAAATTCAAGGTAATGGCTTTTTTGTTGTTATGCTTTATAGCACACTGTGAATGCTTTTATTAAAACTCATTACCAAGATGTATGATGATTTATATATATTCCGGCTTCATTAGGCATTATTTCATTAGGCTGCCACAAAATTTCTATGGTCACTAAAGCAATAAAAAAGCATGTAATAATATCATTAGACGAGCAGAAATTACGGCAGAGATTAATTAAAATTCAGATAAAACTGAGTAAATTTCGCAACAAAATAAAACGGCAATCTGCCAGTCTAAAGGCGGCCAAAAACGTAACATCTAACCCAGCACTATTGGCAACTATTGAAAGAATGCCCAACACTGCCAAAATAATTACATTGATGCAGTTCAAGGAAGTAAAAAAGAAAAATAGAGGCAGAAGATTTTCCTTGCAGGAAAAAAATCCTGGCTTTGTCTATCTTCAAATAAGCACCAAAGTTATATAAATGTTTGAGAAAAATGTTTGTGCTTCCATCATCACAAATCCTGGTTAAATTAATAAGCCAAGCTGATTTAAAACCAGGTATAAACTAAAAAATATTTGATCAACTAAAAATGTTAATGGAATTCGCAGACCACGCCCAATTGTTCATGATAAGGAGTCTTATCAAAAACTACAAATAAGCTATAGCATACTCTTTTTACGCAGCAGCCACAAGTTTTCAGCAAATTGCCAAACAAATAATTTGAAGATGGTCAAGATACTACGATGGAAATCGCAGACACGCCCAATTGTTCATGATAAGGTGTCTTATCAAAAACTACAAACAAGCTATAGCATACTGTTTTTCCGTAGCAGCCATAAGTCTTCAGCAAATTGCCAAACAAATAAAGGAAATAGTTACAGAATTACAAGGAGCAGGGATAATTATTGTGGCTACCGTATGCGATCAAGATGCAAATGATAGGCAAACCATTAAAATTAATGTTACAAGAGACCCGTGGTTACTATATAAGAACTGGACAAAAACCCAAAGAAAATATTGTATTTATCAATAATCATGAAGTCATACCGTTGTATGACCCTCCACATCTATTGAAATGTTTAAGGAACAATTTATTAACTAAAAATTTGGAATACCATTCAAATGGTAAAATATGCATTGCTAAATGGCAGCACTTGGTTCTACTACATAAAGAAAACCCAGGCTATAAACGGTATACGAATGATTCCAAAATTAACAGAAAATCATGTACTGACCGAGAAAGTTTTCGGTTATAGCGACGTCAGACTTACGTCCCTTGAATTTAAAGCATACTTTCGTAGGAAATTCATTCGGCAATAGCAATTTCGGATATAGCATGGATTTCCGTCATAGCGACTGTTGTTATGAACCATTTATGACAGATTCCTAGAAATTCCATGACATACACATATTGCTACTGAGTCTGTAAATGCACAAAGACTCATTCATAAAACTATTAACCTTTCTTATCCTTTGTTTACATTTACAGAATGCCAGATGTGCTTGCTTTGGTTGTAGGTAGGCCTTAACACGTGTACAAAGTTGAACTTATGAATCAGATAAGCGCTATAACAACGCTAAAAAAGTACTGTTTGTTTGGTGAAGGCAACAATCATTTGAATATTGAAGAAATTATGAAAATGGAATACACCTTACAGCGTATGATCCCTCCAACGTCATTATAACCGAAATCCACTTTTTTATTTATACACATTTGCAGTTTTTCATTATCATTCAATTTGTATTTGTAAAAACAACTGACTTGAGATTAATAATAATTTAACTGTCTAAATATAGGCCTATGAAAAAATAATGTCTTCTTATTTGACTCTATTCTTGAATAACACGCCTAGAACGAGAATTTTCATACTGCCAACAAATCTGCCAAATAAAAACCCGCTTTTGGGTTTTACCCAACGCCGACAAAACAAAGGCCAAAAAACAAAAGCAAAATAATTATCAGTAAGTCATAAAGTGTAGATCTTATGATAAAGAGATGTAGCCTATTGTAATTACTGCTCCCTTTTATATTAAAAGTTGTCACACTGGCATATAGGTGATGTCAAGCACCGTCGAGCGGCAAGACCAAATTATGTCAAAATAAAATATTTAACATTTATGACGGAACTTGACCTGCGAAAATTCATTCATTGGTCAAAGAAAATGATCATTTTATAAAATTATTATCAGTCACTAAATAGCAATTATACAAAATGGAGCCCACGCAAATTTGTCTAATACTCTGTTTTTACTACAGTTATAATAGCGAGCAAAGGTCATCACGGCAATAAACATTTGAATTGAAGTTGCACGTCCGCGCGAGCGAGAAGCACCAACCAAGCAACAAGGCGGGCGCTATAAAAGCGCTGCACGACCGCCTGCCGCACTCGTCCCCCTAATGATGATGAACAGAATTAACCCTATGGCAAGACAAATTATATGCATATAGGTGAAATTGCATACAGTTGTCTGTTGTTGAAAAGGCTTCACTCTGTAAGATAAATTATGCGATAAACATTTTGAGAATTATTATAAATCACTAAGCAACGAGGTTTACAAGAAATGCAGGCCCAACTGTATATGTTAAAGATGTTAAGAATAATTACATAACCACTAAAACTATAGAACAGTAAAACGCGCCGGACCCTATAGTGATTCTTTCGACGCAGTGATTTTAATTCGTATTTTCTCTGCAAATAATAGCTAAAGTTTCGTTTTTTTTTGCGCTAAACCTCATAGGCGGCATTGTTTTATTTAATAACTGTGTGCTTGTTGCGATAGGCGACAGCTAGGTCCTAGCCACCACCCACCCTAGCGCACCTAAAACGCAGGCGAATTAGTTGTTAGTTTGGTTAAGTTTTGGCACACACCTCCCTGCCGCAAGGTGGGGAGGCCTATTTAGAAACTACACGCCAGCGGGGCGCAAGCCCCAAAGGCTCAAGCGCCGTTATGGGTTCCCTCTTAGAGAGGAAGTCATTCTCGAACAATGCCCCGAAATGTGGCGCAGCTTTCTCGCCTTCGCCGCAGAGAAACGCCTTGTCGTCGATTACGCTAGCGACAACCCGGCTTCACCGGCAGTCGCCTCGCCGCCATCTCAGGTACCCTCTGCGCCAGGTAATGATTCGCCTTCTGCGACACTAGTAACGCCCGTCGGGTCGACTTCCGCCGCCGCGAACGAACCCAACGCGCCTTCCGCGCAACCAATTTCGGCCCCCTTCCGCGCTGTCGTTCCCGACTCGCAATCGGACGGAGGCTCGGACATAGAAGTCGAAACTGTAACGTCTTGTCATATTTTTATAATTACCATGGTGGAGGGTAGATTAAGTTACTATTTAATAAACCAGTCTGTTGCTTACACACGCCTTTGATTGACGTTCCATTGGCGACGAGTACGGGATTTTTACATTTTTACGCATACGAACTTATATAAATTGTACAAAATGCCGATAGGAAAAATAGAACCATTTAATTTAAGCTCGAAACAGTGGCCCGCGTATATTCGTCGAGTAAATCAGTATATTATGCTTAATGAAATAAGTGACGCATTGAAAGTGCCGATGTTAATAACTGTTGTGGGCGAAGAAACGTATGCGTTAATGTGTGATCTGTATTCGCCTTGTTTTCCGGAAAACAAAACGTATGAGGAGTTAGTCAAACTTGTGACGGAGCACTTAGAACCGCAGCGATCCGAAATCGCTGAGCGCCACGTATTCAGACTGAGACGTCAGCGCCTCGGCGAATCCCTCACGGAGTATTTACAAGCATTAAAACATCTCGCGGCTACGTGTAATTTTGGCAAATGCAACACATGTTCTACATTGGAGGAGAACCTGCGTGACCAATTCGTGTCGGGTCTAGCCAATGACGCAATGCGATCGAGAATTTTCGCCGAGAAGAAGATCCAATATAAGGAGGCGGTGGAGCTCGCGTTGGCTTTAGAGGCTGCCGAAAAGCATGCGGAACTGAGCGGCTCCACAAAGGTGTTGGCGACGGACTCAGGGGCGACGGGTGGCGCGTGGCAGCGGCGGCGTCAACGGCCGGCAAGGTGGGCAGCGCGCGCGGCCACTACGAGCGCCCGGAGCAGGGGGCGCGACGACGGCGGCTGGCGCAGGCGCGCGCGCGTGCTGGCGCTGTGGCAAGGCACACGCCGCCGACAGGTGCCGGTTCAAATACTACAACTGTGACGAGTGCGGCCAGCGGGGCCATATTAAAGCCGTGTGTAAATAAGTGCGCGGTGGGCCGGTGGGCCGGCATAATTATGTGAGTGATGAGTCGGACGACGGCTTGTACAACATTGAGGTGGCAACTCGAGGTAACAAACCGTACTTTATTAACTTATCAATCGATAATAAAATTGTCGAATGTCGAATTGAAGATAGACACCGGAAGTCGTATTTTTGCAATAAGCGAAAAAATGTATCATAGTATGTTTTGTCATAAAATAATTAAATGTGATAATTTAGCTTTACGTTCCTACTCGGGATCTCAGATCGTGTCTCTTGGTTATATTGAGGTTGATGTCAGTTTAGGTAAAATAAAAGAAAAATCATTACGCTTATATGTCATTAGAGGTGGGGCACGGCCGTTATCAGGTCGAGAGTGGATGCGTGAAAAATAAAACAAATTAACCTCAATGAAATCATAGATGACGAATTTGTAAACAAATTATGTAAAGAGTTCCCGGAAGTGTTTAACGATAAACTAGGGACATGCAAGCGAACCATCCGACTACAGCTCTCCGACGATGAACCGGTTTACGTGCGAGCCCGTCCGGTGCCGCTCGCGGTGCGCGCACGGGTCGAGGAGGAGTTAGCACGTCTCGAGGCCGACGGCTCAATATATCGCGTGGATTATTCCGATTATGGCACTCCGATAGTCCCCGTTGTAAAAAAAAATGGGAAAATACGTATTTGTGGTGATTACAAGATCACGATTAATCCAAAGTTGAAAAGAGATTATTATCCCCTACCGAATATTGAAGAGCTATTTGCGAATCTTAAAGGTGGAGAAAAATTTAGAAAAATTGATTTAACGCACGCTTACGAACAGTGCATCCTCACCGATGATTCGCAACCGTACACCGCTATCACTACGCACATGGGAACTTTTGCGTATCGACGTACACCGTACGGTTTGTCTTATATTCCTGAGAAATTTCAAAAGTTAATGGAGGAGACATTGCGTGGTACGCCTGGTTGCGTATTATTTTTAGATGATATTTGCGTTACAGGTCCGAATAAGTTAGAACATATAAAAAAATTGAGAGCTGTACTCGAACGGTTACGGCGTATGGGTCTGACGGTTAAACTGAGCAAATGTAAGTTTTTATAAAACAATGTCAAATACTTAGGCTTCATAATCAACAAGGAGGGCTTGCGGCCTGATCCTGAGAAGTTGGAGGCCATTTCCAGTGCGCACCTAAAAATGTATCTCAACTAAAAAGTTTTCTAGGAATGTTAAATTATTACGGCCGATTTATTCCTAATTTAAGTAATTGTATTAAGCATGCCACCTCGGCCCCTTATCGTCCTCAGGGAAACGGCGCGGCGGAAAATGCCGTCAAAACTATTAAAAAAACAGTAAAGAGAGCACTGTACGAAGGCGAGGATATTAACGCGGCTCTTAATAAATTCCTTTTGAAATATCGCAACTGTGAGCACGCAACGACGGGCGTCTCACCGGCGGTGGCACTACAGGGCAGGAGGCTGCGCAGCCGCCTGTACGCACTGCGGCCAGACGTGACGGCCACAGTGCGCTCTAAGCAAGAGCAGCAGGTAGTACGCACCGCCGGTGTTAATAGAGTTTCGCGTGGGGGATGCGGTACTCGCACGTGACTACAGAACAAAGGGAAGCAAGTGGGCTGAAGCTATAGTTGTTAAGAAGACGGGACCGGTCTCTTATAAAGTCGACTTAGGAAATGGTGTAGAGTGGCGTAGACATGTTGACCAAGTTATTCCAACTAAGAATCGATTCTCACTGTCACGTACGAGTGCCGCGCCTTCGGCGGACAGCAGTGGTTTAAAATCGGATACGACAGAGGTCGATAATGGGGCCGAAGATTAAGTATTTGAGGACGCTTCAAATAGGGATGAGACCTTGAATGAACCCTTGGAAGCGGTGGAAGCGCCACAGGCACAGTCCGGGCAGATCTCTCCAGCGCCTGTGCCTGAGTCGCCTTCACCACATACATCAGCTCGAGCACTGCGAGCTAAACGCAATATTTAAAATTTAGAGTAAGATTTTTATGAAATATATTTATTATAGTGATTGTAAGCTAAGTGGGGAGAGAATGTAACGTCTTGTCATATTTTTATAATTACCGTGGTGGAGGGTAGATTAAGTTACTATTTAATGAACCAGTCTGTTGCTTACACACGCCTTTGATTGGCGTTCCAGAAACGACCCCAGCTGACAACGCGAACGCCGACGGCTTCACCGTCGTAAAGTGGCGTAAAAAGGGCAAAAAACGCCCCGCAACTGATAGCGACCCCGAATGCGAGGCCGCCCCATCTAACCGGCCCACCGCGACGCCCACCAAGAAGGCAGCCGCAGCTGCCCAATCGGTACTCGAATTCGCCTCCGAGCGAAAAATTAAGCCACCGCCGCCAATAATTATACATGAAAAAGCAAAGTGACATCAAGTATGCTCGTGGTTCGAACGCCACAACATCCGCGACTCCAGGTCTAAAATTATGCGTATATCTGGACATAACAGACGATTTCCGCCGTGTAACCAAATATTTACGCGAAAATAAGGTAGGTTTTCAAACCTACTTGTTGCCCGAAGAGCGTAAACTTCGGGTTGTAATATAGGGTGTCCCCAAAGAGTCGGATGTCGATAAGGCTAAAGTCGACATCCGCACTCAGGGATACCCCGTACATGTAGTGCGACGTCTCAGGCACCCCAGAACCCGTGTCCCTATGGACATGGTCATGGTTGAACTGGACCCTACCCCGGAAGGTAAGGCCATCTTCAACATGAATACGGTCTGTCGACACAATGACTTAGTCATCGAGCCCCCGCGTAAATCAGGCGTTGTGGCACAGTGCTACAACTGCCACCACTACGGCCACACGGCCAACAATGGCTTCGCTCACCCAAGGTGCGTCAAATGCACCGGTGACCACGGCACGCCCGAGAGCACGCGGCAGAAAGATTGCGCAGATCCACCGGACTGCGTAAATTGCCACGCTACCTTCCACCCGGCTAGTTATAGAGGCTGCGCTAAGGCCCCAAAAACTCCCGCGAAAACCACTTTGCCCAAACCCGCGCCCGTGAAATACGTTCCCGTGCCCGTACCCATCGTAAAAGCCTGGGCGAAACCCCAGGTGGCCGCGCAGGTAGTCGCGCCCCCGGTGGCCTCACGACCAATCGCTCAGCCGCAGGCCGCTTATCAAACGGCGCCGATGCCGCAGGTGCAGTTAACACCGTCGGTTTTCGCGGAAAACAAGGACGACCCGTTGGCCCAAATTGGCAACATCTGCGGCTTATTAGAACGCATCAATAGACAGGAACTCGCCGTATTGTCCGCTAAAATAGCTGCCGCCACATCTGGTACCGAGCGAAAAGCCATTAGATGAAATTTTTATTGATTTTTCTAGTGCAAGAGACCTTCTTAAAACCTAGTGTTTTATTTATTACAAACGGTCCTTGCACTGTAGCCCGCTCGACATTCCAGAGCTAAGCCATATTGAGGCATCCGCGTGTAGGTTAGCGCTTATCGGCCATAGGCCGCTTATACTAGTACAAACTCTACTACAAACTCTACTAGTCTCAGCCTACAAAACCAAACCTTATTACAAAGCGACCTCGATACGCTACTCAACTTAGGCCCTTCCGTGATAATTGCAGGAGATCTAAACTGCAAACACAGCTCATGGGACATCCACAGCATAACAACGGAAAGCATCTCTTTAGCTTATCCGATAATTTAAACTTTAGCATAACCGCTCCTGTGACTCCCACTAGGTATCCTACGGTGGACAACTACCAACACGCGACACCGAGTATCCTAGATATCATGTTATTCAAGGAGGTCTCGCTCGACATCGAGTCGATAGAGATAATCCATGAACTAGATTCAGATCACAGGCCCGCCCTGTGTAAACTGGGCCAGAACGCCGGCGCCTCTGACCAAATCCTTAGTGGACTGGCATCGTCTTGAGGTCAAACTCAAGGCCTTGGACCCCCAGAACTTAGTCAACTTACCCGAGACGATAGCTACGTTCGATGACGCAAATCGAGCGATAGCAAGTCTCCGAGAATCTATTACTTCCGCAGTCGCAGATTCGGAACGGACGGTAAAACTATCAGGCGACCGACGGTTTAACTTTCCGCCCAACCTGCGACTGCTTATTAGGCAGAAAAATGCAGCCAAACGCGCTTTAAACCGATGCATTATTCCCATGCATGTGCCGACGGTGTAAATTCGGGTATCGTGCGACAATCAAACCTGTATCGACTAACTGATCTCGCTCAATCGCCGTAGCTGGGGGTCGTTTCATTTAGAATAAGTTAATATTAAGAATAATTTGTATTTCTCAGATAATAAATATTGTAAAGGACAAAATCACCTTTTAAAAACTACTACCCAACGGCCGAATACGTATCTGGCGCAGTCGGTAGGATAGTCGCGTTGTGCGCGTTATCTAACGATCCGCCTAATAGTCGTATCGACGATGCGTCGACTATCTCTACGAATCTACGAGCAGAGCCGTTGTCGGAGTTCTCAGAATTTTTACCGAGGAAGACATCATCCAGACATCGATGAAAAGAAGAATGCAGAACCTTCTGTGAGTCTAGATATAAGTTACGCAGTAATCCTATTGGTTGCTATTCCCTATCCTGGCAATAGATCATCCTCTCTATTATTTCCTAGAAGTTTACTTATTAGAAGTCAAAATTTTCTTCCCAGGAAGAAATAAAGATATTAAGCCGAATCTGCGGCACAGTATTATAGATAAATTTAGATTTAGCAGAAATGTAAGGAAGCGTCAGCAAACCAGCACGATGTCAGCGCAAAAACAGACGCTGTATGGAAAGCTCTCAGGTTAGTGCCAGAATTTAATGGTAATTCACATGTTTTAGTTCGATTTATAGATATTTGGATGACTCCGTGGTGCCGTTGCCAAGGTATCGGCTTCGGCGTCGGGGGTCGTGGGTTCGATTCCCACACGGGACAACTATTTGTGCGACCTACAGATAGTTGTTTCGCATCTGGGTGTTTGTCCTCGTGCAATTCATGTTTGTAAAACGTCCTTACAACACAGGATAATGTTATCCTAAAGTGAGGGCAATGTTTATATAAAAAAAAAAAAAAATTGTTTTAGAATATGTACGCCCTATAATTCATTTTCGCCTATAATTAGACCTAGGATTCAGGGCCCAACAAGGACATGACAGGAATTTTCCTCGTTCAAATATGTCAACCGGTTTTAAAATTCCGCCTAACAATAATTATCAGTCGGGCCGACATAACGCTCCTGTACCTATGACCGGCATTAGCTATCAAGTGGTCCGTAATTTACCATTGACAGGACAGACCGACAAAAGACAAGTTAATATAAATGAAGCTTTTGAACCGTATGACTATGAATGTTACAACGACAGTGACACACCCTATATATATATATATATAATCGCTGAAACGGCTCCAGCGATTTTCATGAAATTTAGCATGTGCGTAGATTCGGGGACGAAATCGATCTACCTAGGTTTCATTTTTAGAAAATGTCCTTTTATCCCTGTTTTCAAGAAAAATATCAATCGAATATGACAGTAAATTTCGCCGCAAAAAAAAATTATTATAATAGCTCGGTCGGTAATCGGGCGGCCCCAAAATAGACGGCCTCGGTTACACACACTTATTTTTTTTACTTTTTTTTCTATACCAGATCCTTTCCTTTATTTTTTTATTTTTTTTTATTTCCAAAATACATGATTTACCAAAAAAAACGAGCAAAGCTCGGTCCTCGAGGTGCTATATAATTTAATAAAGTATTTGTTCACTATACGAAAACTGTCTTTCATTTCCACAAAAAAAAAACGAACTTACTTTCCGAACAACCCAATAGATTATGGACGGTAAGGAAATAAAATTCAATTTACCTGAAGTCGCTATCCCTCAAGGCCCAATAATAATCTAGGATGGCGTCGAAGTAGCCGGTAGTAGAACGTTTGGTATACTCAACGCCGCAAGCCATAATGTGTACGAGTGTTACGTTTCACTGTACGTCACATAAGCGAGAGTAATTGCCCGCAACAGAACAATACTGACTATCAGCATTTGCGGGACCAAATTATTGCTGGACACCTAGTACCTGATAGGAATCTCTTAGGGTATGAAGCCATAGATATACAAAACCAAGGAGCTCAATCCCGGTTAGCAGGAATTCAATTTTCGAACGATGATTTATTAGAGGGCAGGTATAGATACTCAGCCCACCTGCAAAATAGAGTTTATATTGTTTTAGCAGATATGAAAGACTGCTTCAAGATGCAAGAGTTTCGACGAGAACAGAATGCTCAATGTTTAAACGTTATATAGAACATTAAAAGAAAAGAACTTCTGTAAATCTGACTTTTTTTGAATCAGTTGGTCCGAACAGTTACATAATCGCAAGGTTTTCCTTTTATGTATTATTCTACATTCTTATTATTAATGATTTCGTCGCAGTTTTGAGGATATGGCACGCGGTTCAAAATCAAAACTTGATTTGGGGCTAGTATACTAATATATAATGACAGGTTTACCAGAAAACCAGCCCCATATAGAATGATTGAAGTTTTGAAATTTTATCCAAAAATTGTTGTTTCAGGACCATGCGAACATACAAAAGAAAAACTGATAGAGGGAGTACATCAAAAGATGTAATAGATAGAGCATGTCAACAAGTTACCTTTGACAACAAAAGTATTAATTGTATGGCGAAAGCCTTTACTATACTGTATAAAACACTCCAACGCCACGTGGTAAACATAACGAAAAAATTAGAAAATATCCCGAACTATCGAAACCAGAATCAACTTTGGACAGCGTTAACTAAAGAAGAAATAGACAAATATTTAGTGATGAGGAAGAGCTTGCTTTAGAGAGTTACTTCAAGAAAGCTGCAGATATCTATTATGACATAAAAATTGAATTTGGTAAAAAAATTCCTTACCTGACTTATGGAATACAAAACTGATTGCTGGTGAAGATTAGTTGGGGCAATTTTTTAAAAGTCATCCTGCACTTTCTATACGAACTCAAGCCACATCTTTCAGCAAAAATAATGTCAATTTGTTTTTTGACTACGTAAAAACCATTTATCTACGTCATAATCTACGTCCTGGTGATATTTAGAACGTAGATGAAACAGGACTGACAACGGTACATGTTCATTTCTCTCTTGTGGTCCCATCGTAGGACTAAAGAGCCATCCAAAAAAATTATATATAAAAAGGGACTGTGATCCAAAAAACACTGGGAAGAAGGAGGATAAAAAGCCGACCGCGAACGTGGTTAAGCCAGGACGGGTGCCTAGTTCAGCAGCAATTACAGTTACTGTGCCAGAGCACAGTGAGAAATCGTACGCTGCAGTTATGACCGCAGCCATACAAAAATTAATCTGATAGGCTGCGGCATACTGAGTGTCCGGACAAGGAGAGCTGTCACTGGAGCTTTGAACATGGAGATGCTTAATATAAAGCATTGTTCTAGATACCTGAAATAACCAGATACTAAGAGTGACAATTAAAGTTGAAGGGAAATTATAAGTGGCTGAAGTGACGCTAATTAAAGTGTTTAATCGAACGATTTTAAGTGCGAAGTGCAATAAAAATGGGGAAACCCAAGAAATCAGTTGCTGTTCCAAAGCAAAATAAAGATATCAAAATATTACAAAAATTAATTAAGAAGGCTGTGAAAAACTTTCATGAAAAATTTTATGAGTTGGAGAATAAGATTAAAACTCGTAAACAAAGTTCGAGAAATACAAGATAATGAAAGTGAGGTGCTGGGGGCGAGCACCTCCAATATAAAAGAAATTAATCAAAGTGAGGTGATGGGAGCGAGCACCTCTAATACAAGAGATACAAAACAACACATTGTTTACAATTTAAGCAATATAACAATTAATAAACCGAAATATGGAGGAAATGATGATAAACATCCTGTTACATTTTTGGAAGATCTCACAAACTATTTAAAGAAAGTACCATCTGAAGGTCTCGACATTGCCATAGCACAGGAGTGTTTGACAGGCGAAGCCAAATACTGGGCTCGGATCAATAATGAACGTTGGAAGACTTTTGATGATTTTAAGATGGATTTCTTAAAAGTGTTTTGGGGGGAGGACAAACAGAACAAAGTAAGGCGATTCTTAGTACAAAATAAGTGGAATCGTTATACACACCCCAAGATGGTGAATCATTTTCATTATGCAATTGTAAGAGCGCAAATGTTGACATATCCAATACCAGAAAAGCAATTAGTGTCCGATGTCATAGGACACTATCCTAAAAATATTCAACAGCTATGGAGGATAGCTAAAATTGAAACTATTGTTGAGACAATAGATTTATTAAGGAATTTAGATGATATCGATAAAAGAGATGAAGGTGATGACGGTTGCGCAAGCGAGAAAAAGCAAAAATTTAATTTTGACCAAAAGCAACGAAATATACAAAAATCTTATAAAGCTTGGCGTAAACCAGTAGAGGAGAAAAGTAAAGATACAGAAGTTCATAAGATACAAGTTGAAAATGGACAAATTGATAATGTAGAATCTGTTCCAAATTTAGTCAATGAAAGGTCGGACTAGTTCCCGGTACGATCTATAAATATGTAAAAGGGAACGTAGCATTAGAGATATTATTAAAAATGGGATGGCGACCTGGCCAGACAATTGGTTTAAATAACAGAGGTTTGAAAAAACCTATTGCATTAAAAGTCCAATTTAATATAGAAGGACTGGGATATAATGATGACTTAAAAAAGTTAATTGAAGTCATGAAAGTTAGATCAGTCTTGCCTATAACCGAATTATTCGTGCAAACTGTCTTCGAGGAAGACAATGATCAATTAGAAAAGGGATTTATAGGGAGTATGAAATGTATAATTAAATTCAATGTATTTGAAAAAGAAATAGAAACACTAGTTGATACTGGTAGCGATATAACATGCAACTCAGAGAGTTTATATTTACAACTAAGAAATAGCAATCAAAAGTTATCAGTAAATCAGTAATGCCAGTCAAGGCAATGCAAATAAAAGGTGCTGTTGGGCAGCGCAGCACAAAGATACAACAAATGATTATATTGCCTATAAAGATAGGAAATGTAGTGTTTAAGACTCAGACACTAATCATTAATAATTTAATAAGACCTCTAATATTGGGTTTTGACTGGCTTAAGAAAAATAAAATTATAATTAATTTAAGAAATAATAAAATGGGAATTCAAATTAATAGTAAAAACAAAACTTATTTTATACCATTTGTGGATAATGAACAACGCATTCTATCAAGTAATTGCCTCTAGCAAGATGTTACTGATGTTATATCAAACATTAAAATAGGTTCTACTCTTGTAGAATCAGAAAAGGCAAAGCTCATTAATGTTATTAAAAAGCATAAAAATGTATTTTCAAGTAAATTGGGTAGGGCAAATTGTTATGAACATAAAATAGAAATAATTGACAACGAACCAGTTGTTACTAGATCATATCCTATTCCATATGCATATCGATCGAAAATGGAAGGGAAATTAAATGAAACGGAGATGACTGGTATAATTACAAGGGCTTCAACGCCATACAGTAGTCCTTTAACATTTACATTAAACGGCTCCATAAGAGTGTTGCTAGATGCAAGAAGCATTAATAAGAAAATGGTGGCGGAAACTGAGAAACCACCTATTCAATTAGATGTTTTAAATTCATTTCATGGTGCGAATTATATAACTACCATCGATTTAAATAATGCATATTTCCAAATACCTATAAATAAAGATGGTAGAAAGTATACTGGCTTTACATTCAATGGAAAGTCATATGTATATAATGTATTGCCACAAGGAATTTTTAGTAGAGCAATGAATTTCATGTTAGGACCGGAAGTCCAAGAATGTTGTGTTAATTATCTAGATGATTTGGCAATAATAACAACAGGCAGCCTAGAAAAACATTTGGAATATATTGATATTATTTTAAATAAATTAGATAAAGCTGGATTAACATGTAACTTGCAAAAATGCGAATTTATTTGTAAACAAATAAAAATGTTGGGATTTATTATCTCAACAGATGGAATTAAAACAGATCCCGATAAAATACGGGCTATACAAGAATTTCCAGCACCTAAAAAGATAAAGCAATTGAGAGCCTTTTTAGGCTTATGTAATTTTTATAGACGGTTTATACCGAATTACAGTGAAAGAATTTTACCACTTTGTGAACTCCTTAAAAAAGGAAATAAGTTCCAATGGAGTGAGAAAGAACAAAAGGCATTTGACAATGTTAAACAGTCATTTATTAAAACAATAGATTTACATCATCCAGATTTTAACAAGCCGTATTATTTGCAAACTGCCTGCTCTGGTGTGGGTCTGGCCGGAGTTTTATATCAATTAAATGATAATAATGAAATGAGAATATTGGGCTATCACAGTAAAGCTTTAAAAGGTGCAGAATTAAATTGGTCTGTTAGCGAGCAGGAATTTTATGCAGTTATAAGTTGCTTAAAGAAATTGGAAACCTACCTTAGAGGTAGTAAAGTTATTATATTAACAGATCATAAAGCATTATTGTTTGTAATTAATATGAAGCTTTTCAATAGTAGAGTTACCAAATGGATATTGTTCTTAGAACAATTCAATTACATAGTAAAACATATATCGGGTCAAGATAATATTGTTGCAGATGTGCTTTCATGATACCCTCCTAGTGGCGATTTAATACAAGAAAATAAAAGCGATAGTTTTGAAATTGCTTACACTGAACTTGACCTAATAATGAATTGATAGAGAAATTAAAGTCGTTATCTCTCTATCAAAACCAAGATTTAGGGTCATTGGCTATCATTGAAAAATTAAAAACATTACAAAGTTCTGATATTGCTAACTGTAAATAATTAGAAAGATTTAATTTAAAAGATAACATGTTGTATTATAAAACCGACTTAAGGGAGAAAAATTTGCCAAAATTGCCAAAATTTTTGAGAGAGGACTTAATAAGTCAAGTACATATCGAAATGGGCCATCAAAGTGCATACAAAGTAATAAAATACATAAGAGATAGATTATTTTGGAAAGGTCTAACCAAAGATGTAAAAAGACAAATTAAAGTTTATCATATATGCCAGTTAGCAAGGAAAAGTAACATATCACTTGTGGGACCTTGCCAATCAATTATTACAAATAATATTGGCGACATAATTATGGCAGACTTATATGGATCACTTGTATCAGGTACCTTTGGGTACACATTTATATTTGTTATACAAGATTCATTTAGTAAATTTGTTAAATTATATCCTTTAAAGAGAGCGACAGGCAAGGCAGTCGTAACTTTATGAATATTATAAAACCAAAAGCAATAATAATAAATAATAAATAAATAAATACTTAAGGACACATTTTTACACAACATTCTCTAGTCCCAAACTAAGCAAAGCTTGTACTATGGGTACTAGAAAACTGATAAACATACTTAAACATACTTTTCTTTTGTAAATAAATACATATTATACATATATAAACACCCAGACACTAGAAAAACACTATGTTCATCACACAATATTTTTCCAGTAGTGGGGATCGAACCCACACCCTCTGGCACAGGAGGCAGTTACACTACCCACTGCGCCATTCGGGTCGTCGAAATAATGACTGATAATGCAATACAATTTATAAATAAGCATTGAAAACAATCGATGAGACAAATGGGAATTAAACTAATTTATACCACTGTAAGAAATCCTAGACGAAATACAACGGAGCGTGTTAATAAAGAGCTCGGAAGATTATTCCGAACTTTTTGTCATACTAATCATAAAAATTGGGCTATTTTAGTGCCAAAATTAGAAGAGTTATATAACAACTCGTATCATGATAGTACAGGATATACTCCATGTGAGATACTCTATGGAGAATCAAATGAGATGACTTTCGATAATGCTATTTCAAAGTCAAAACATCAATATAACGTAGAGCAGATAAGAGCTCAAGTTCGTAAAAATCTAAAACGTGCTAGTCTTGTGAGAAATAGCGCATTTAACAAAAGAAACAGATTAATTAAATATCACATTGGTGATTTAGTTAAAATTCGAAGATCAAATAGATCCGATCAGAAAAACAAAGTTATGGGCAAGATTGATTTGGCTTATGAGGGGCCATATATAGTGGCAGCTATACCATTTAGTAATGTATATACTTTGGTGGATCCTCAAACAAATAAAATAAAAAGAAATTTTAATGCAATTCATTTATAAAAGTATTTTAAATAAAAGGAAAAGGGTTAAGTCGCCCTCTCAAACATTAAAGTTTTAAAGAATGTCTGATAGGCATATTAATGTATTAATTTTATTTTAAAGAGATATTACTATGGAGTTGCGTGGTACTTCTGTACGATATCGTAATACTATATTATAAGCGAAGTTTGTATGTATGTATATTTATTTGTTCCGCTTTCACACCTTATCGGCTGAACAGATTTAGATGAAATTTGGCACACAGATAGTTTATGACCTGAATTAAGATATAGACTACATTTTATACCACTTAAAGGTTCCCAAGGGTTAGAGATATAACCGAAATCTACGCGACCGGATCCGCGGACGGATGTCTAGTATTATAAATGTGAAAGTTATATAAAGTAAGTACGGTGTATGGATGTTTGTTCCGCTTTCACGCCTAAATGACTGAAGAGATTTCGATGAAATTTGGCACAAAGATATTTAAAAATCTATATTAAAATATAGGCTATATTTATTATTATATCCCGATGAAATGCTCCCGTGGGATAAAATAGGGAATGCGAAGTGCCGAAGCCGCGGGCGAAAAGACGTATTATAAACGTGAAAGTTTGTATGCAAGGATTTATGAATATTTTTTTCGTTTTCACACCTAAACAGCTGAATAGTTTTCGATGAAATTTGGTACGCAGATAGTTTATTATCTAGATAGGCTATTTTTTATTCTGATTGAATGCTACCATAGGAAAAAATAAGAAACGCTATAACCGAATTCCACGCGGGCGAAGCCGTGGGAAAATCTAGTGTGTCATAATTGTTTACTCAGCACTAACAACTAAATCTAAAAAGTGGATTTCTCAGCTTTTAAAAGCTTTATTACCATTTTTGGGCATGCATACATTAAAAACTGCTGTTTAAGAAATACCCTTTCCATGCAAACAATAAGAGTTTTAATAAACTTTCCTTTTACACAGAATAACAACTATGAACCAAGTGAGGTCTCAATAAAAGATCCAGAATATAAAGACGATTCTGCATTGACTGACGCATCAACCGATAAAGATGAACCATTGGAAAACAACCCAAACATACAAACAAAAGGCAAAGTCGAGTCAAAAGAATAAGAGATCCCAAGAACTGGAAAGCCAATAAAAGAAAACGTGTACGCAATGAAGGACAAGAATGTGTTAGTAACAGAGGAACTACTGTAGCAGCAAAAGAAATGAGACCACCGTGTTAACATACCTGTAAGAAAAAATGCTATGAAAAAATATCCCATGAAAAAAGACTTGAAATATTTAAAAGATTCTACCACACTGATTTTAATAACGATATGAAACGTACATTTGTGGCGAATCGTGTCACGAAAGCTGATATTGAAAAGCGGAGATCGCGTAACGACTCTAGACTGAACAAAAGAAGGGTGTCCTTAAGTACAGTTTTAAAATAAATAATAAAGATGTATATGTATGTAACACCTTTTTTCTCAATACTCTGCATTTCCCAAAGCTTTGTCGATGTTGCTCTTAAAAAAGTTCTAGATGGCGGATGTGTACAATCAGATCAAAGGGGCAAATAAGAACCGCCAAACAAAGGTAATCACCTGTCAATACCTAAAATTTTTGAACTATATCTCGAGAGATGTAGAGAAAGTGGCACACCTAGAAATTTAATTGTCAAACAGTGGCTTTACTATCATATTTTAATACTGAATTTAATTATGCTTTTAAGCTACCTGTTAATGATAGTTGTGATACATGTGACCGTTATTTGATAACTTTAAAAGAAACAACAGGACCTGAAAAAGAGCTGCTCCAAATAGATTACAATACCCACTTAATGGAAGCTCGAAACCCGATACTCTTGAAAAAAGCACGCGATAAAACTGAAAGTAAGGAAAACAGCAACATAAAGAAAGTGATTATGATAGATTTGCAAAAATGTCTACCCGCACCATATTTATTTAACAGTCAAATGTTGTATCTTAGGAAACTTTGGACATTAAATTTAACTATATACGACGCAACAATCCATAAAACTTTCTGTTGCATGTGGGATGAATCTATTTGGGTAGAGGTGGTGAAGAGATAGCATCATGTTTGAATAAATGGGCCCTATCGGAACTAGCAGACACAAATGTAGAAGAGTTGACAGTTTGGTCTGACAATTGTGCTGGACAAAACAGAAATTTCATTTTGGTTTCTTTTTACGAGGCTTTTGAAAAAATTACCAATAAAAGTGATAAATCACAAGTACCTCTTAAAAGGTCATACGCATATGGAGGTTGATGTACAACACTCTGTAATCGAAAGAGCCAAAAAAAAACTGGACAGTTTCCAAATCATGGTGCCTTGGGATTGGATGCAATTTGTGCGGAGTTGTAATTCACCCAACAGTCCCATGGAAGTCATAAGCATGGAAACCAATGCCTTCAAAAACTTTAAATCATTGTATTCGGGGCCTGAAGCTCCTCTTGTAATAAGAAAAAAAGGTGCCAAAAGCCAACAAGTGCTAATTTCCGAAATGGTTTGGATGCAAGTAAGAGCTTCAGAGCCAGATATCCTATTTTATAAAACGAGTTTTAATGATATTGAATTTCAGAGCACAGACTTAAGAAGGTACAAGACGTTTACCAAGACCATGGCCTGAAGATGTACCCCCAGGTCCCCATAAGGTCAGGTAGAAAACCTGTAAATTCTAAAAAATATAAAGATTTGATGAGTTCTCTACAATGGGTCTCAACAATTTTTCACGATTACTATAAAAAATTGGCAGCATGGAGCAAAAATACCGGAATTCCCTGAAGAAGAAGATTGAAAAAAAAAAAAAAACAGTTTTAGAAGGAAAGTGAATGTATACAGTTTTGAAATTAATAAACATTAAGCTATAACAATTTCGTTTCATTTTCACCTATCATAATATTCACTGTTATTGGATTAGTCCATTATATTAAAATCCTTATTAATAATAATATACATGAATAAGTTATCGGTCTGTCTGTTCCCTTTACATGCTTAGATGCTAAACTTTTCATATAAAATTATATCAAAATCGGTTTATAAATTGTAACGGGTGATTTCATCACTTTGTCGAAATTGTTGTTTTTCCGAAGACTAGGCTGCATGTTATATGAACCTTTGCCTGTTTGAAAGGATGAATGTAAAAGTTTACTTCATTTGGTCGTTCATGTCATTTGAGATTGCCACCGGTTCGAATTGACATTGGATAAATAAGTTTTTGTGGATCCATTATCTTCGACTGGTAAGTAATTGCTTGGTTTCGTTCATGCCAGTGGTTGTTCTGTTTAAGTATTTCGTTTTCTTATCAATTCCCTCTTTTGCAGTGCATGGCTAGAGGTTGAAATCAGAACACGTTCCTGGTCGTATTATTTGTGAATGCTGTCTGGGAAACTCTGTGCTGGATTTGTTATCCCTCGTGGTAAGATACTTTTGTAATTTTCACTGGTTCCCTACTAAAATTGTAAAAGATTTGCATTGAGAATGTATTTAGAAAGGTAGGTTGAGAATTTATTGTCTTGTGTTAGTCCCCCCTCTCCAACATGATTAACAAGGTCATGAAAAATAATTACTAAGCAGCTGATTCTTTTTCTATGGGTTAGTTAATATTTATATAATTTAACACCCACATTGTCCTACAAATTATGTAGTACGACGTTATCCCGATCCTCCAGTTCCATATTTGAAATTCATGAAATTAAAAATAAATTTATTTTCTACATTTCGCTATTGGTGCTGAATCACACTATTAAGCATGCGCACAGCATTGTTTACTCTATTTTAGATATTCCATGGTGGTGTCGGCTATAACCAAGTATGGTTTCAGTCAAACTTGTGTTTTATTTGTCTTAGTAGTTTTCAGCCAACTCGTGTTTTATTTGTTATTTTGTTGTCTTTCGAATAGTGTTTTGTGCTGCAAAATAATAATGGAGTGTTTTTTGTGTAATGTTATGCGAAAACCCTACTTTACAAATAATACATCCTGCTTAGTATTATAAATTAGCAGATTTTCTCTCTGTCTATTTGTTACTTCATAAATAAAAAAATACGAGATTGATATGCGTACAATTTGGCATATGAGAGAGTAACTTGGACACGGATATTAGTCTACTTTTTATACAACATAACATGAAATACTTGGCCCAAATACATGGCAAAGTCGTGGGTGAATGCTAGTTCACAATAAATAAGAATTAACTATTTTCCCACCAGGTCACAAAATGTTGGCAATCTCCGAACATCGAAGGTATTACAAAAGACATATCCAAAGGAAAGCGTTACATCATAGTCCGTGCTGGAAGTGAAAAGGGGTTTTTGCCAAACTGCCTCCTTACATTTTCAGGTAGAAATAAATTAGAAGACTACCACTCAGAAATGAATGCGCATAACTTTACCAAGCGGGTGAAAGAAAAGCTTACCATACGCGCCATACCACTCCGTCCTGACAAATAAGACGCCCACCTCTAGTTCCCGCGTAGACGAGATAAAACTTTGGCTATTAGAGAATAATATTGATTTTGATCACACGCTCAGAAAGCCAAATTTAATAAGTTTAGTAAAAAGAAACAAACCCAGCCCCATCTATGCCATTGATGAACTTTTAGGAGAATACGGGCACACAGTGGTACGGCTTCCGCCGTATCACTGTGATTTGAATCCTATTGAGCTCATTTGGGCTAACCTAAAACAAAGAGTAGCAGCACAAAATGTTGGATCACGTGATGTAAAGCAACTTGCTGAAGAGGCCTTCAGCAGCATCACACCTGAAACATGGAAACACTGCTGCCGTCATGTCGAGACACTCGAAAAAGAGTACTATGAACGAGGACGTAGTTTGTATCGAGACATAGACGAGTTGATTATTCGCTTAGGCGATGATAGCAGCAGCGGTGACAGCAGCTGTAGTGATGACAGTGCTGCTGATGAAAAAGGCGACGAAACGTTTTTTGATATTGAATATTTAGAATCCGATGATGAGTGAAATAGATTAATTTCACTTTTTATAACTATAATAATTTTATTTTGGTTTAATTAAAACTGCTTTGATAAGCGGTACTGTAAATAAAACAAACAAAATATGACTAATGTGTCTTATTTATTTACTCATTTTACTTAAACGAACTGCTAGTATCAAAATCGTTTTGGTCACACTATACAGGGTTGCAACACGCATGTTGGCAGCGCCATCATTTAATGTCAAGACTTTATAGACAAACTGTACACACCAGGAGAAAAAGTTTGTGTCGATGAGTCATTGGTCGCTTGGCGCGGCAGACTTATTTTTCGCCAATATATTCCAAAGAAAAGAGCCAAATATGGAATAAAAGTGTTCAAACTGTGTACTGAGAAGGGATATACATGGAACTTGATTGTGTATTATGGTAAATCGAAGGAACCTAACACAGAAGTCTCAGAAAAAGTAGTACTATCTTTAGCAGAGGGTCTTTTCAACGAAGGCAGGACTATGTACACAGACAATTATTACACGAGTGTTCCACTTGCACTGCGAATGCGTAAAAGAAAGACACATTTAGTAGGGACATTGAGAAATAACAGAAAATACTTGCCAAAGGAAGTTACCAACACAAAACTAAAAAAAAGAGAAATAGTAGCTCAGCAATCAAGTGAAGGCATCGTAGCTTTAAAATGGCGTGACAAGCGGGATGTGTTTATACTTTCCACAAAGCAATCTGGTCTAAAAACGATCGCCAAAAGGAACAGAAGAGGTGAAAGCATAAGGAAACCTGCATGTATTGAAGATTATAATCTAGGTAAATCATCAATAGATGTGAGTGACCAGATGGCGACTTATGGGTCAGCCTTACCTAGATGCACCGAATGGTATCGGAAACTTATGTTTGAGATTATATGGGGCACGAGCTTGGTGAACGCCCATTTCTTGTATAACCAGTATACCTATAAAAAGAAATTAACAATCACAGAGTTTCGTGAACAAGTTATCACTGGTATGCTTGAAAGATCCAATCACACATCCGTGACTGCTACCCCTTGCTCAATCAATGCTAAACATTACCTGGTTCCGAATATAAAAGATGGGGTGAAAAAGAAAACTCGTTGTTCTGAATGTTATAATATGGTCGACAAGGAAAAACCATCGACGGAAAGCTACGAAAAGCTTCCCAAGTTGTAACAAAATGTTCTGTTTGTGAAGTGACCTTCTGTAAAAGTTGTTTCAATGATTGTCACTAATTTTCTGTTTCATGTTCAGTTGCTTATATAATTTTTTTTACTATTTAGTCTTTTCCACTGCCATAATATAGTTAATAAAAATACAAAAAATATAAATGAATATTGATTACTTGCCTCCTAACCAAAAAAATTAACCTAAAATTAAAAAGTACATTTGTAAAATCGCCGATTCCCAGACCATTTACATCGGAAATATGCGCCAGGCCAGGGCTTTCATTTTAGTATAATAAATGTATAGAAAACGTGTTCCTAAAGGATACACGGCACGTTTACTAAATACAAAAATGTGTATACTTTTGAATACACAGTGTTCTAGACACTGTGTGACAAAAAGATACACATGGCGCCTAAGGTTTTAAGTGAACGACTATTTCAATCATTGCAACATGTCATCAAAGCAGTCAATAAAATCCGAAACAACTCTTTAAATGACAGATTATTTAATCAGCTTTGTGTTGATAATGATGAAGATTTCACTATATTGATCTTTCACAGAAGTGCGTTGGCTATCAAAAGGAAATTGTGTCTCATGTTTACAATCT
Organism: Iphiclides podalirius; assembly: GCA_933534255.1. Lineage (NCBI taxonomy): Eukaryota > Metazoa > Arthropoda > Insecta > Lepidoptera > Papilionidae > Iphiclides > Iphiclides podalirius. The sequence goes on along the minus strand of OW152842.1, from coordinate 290,019 downwards.
GTTTGACTCTGTCACAGAGTTCTTGGAAAACAAAGACACAGAATTGCGCGAAAACCTCATCACATCAAAGAATGATATCGCATACCTGACAGACCTTTATACATTGCTTAATGATATGAATCTACAACTTCAAGGCGATGACTTGAACTTAATAAAAACAAAAAATGTCGTCGCTGCTTTCGTAGCCAAGCTGCTCTTACACAAAAAGAATATCGGCAAACGTGAGTTCCATAATTTTCCCAATTTATCAGAATCCTGCAACAACTACGACTTGCTCGTCTAATGCCAACATTTGGAAAATCTTCACAGTGATTTCGTTGAATGATTCCAGGACATTTTGAAATTGGAAATACCAGACTGGGTGTTTGATCCTTTTTCAAATGTCAACATAGTAATGACACCCCAGTTGGAAGAAAAACTTATAGAACCTGACAACGAACGAGGAAATAAAAATCAAATACAAAAACTGCTACCAACGAATTAGTTGATGAAGCTCCCACCGACACTCTTGGACTAGCACTAGAATCAGGATTGATGAACAAAAAGGTGTTTGTAAAATGGTTAAAAGATTTTCAGGCACATACGAAATCTAGCAAAGACGATCCGGTTCTACATAATTGTGATGGTCACTCAAGTCATTAAATCATTGAATGTTTGGGTTATGCCAAAGAAAATGGTATTCATATGTTGTGTTTACCGCCACATTGCACCCATAGAATGCAACCCTTGGATGTTTGTATCTATGGACCACTAAAACTTATTTCAATTAAGAAATTTCTATGTGGCTAAAAATCATCCAGGGCATGTTGTTACCCATTTACAAATCGGGTGTTTGTTTAATGAATCGTATGGAAATGCCGCAACTGTTCAGAATGCAAGTAATGGCTTTAAAAAGACAGACATCTGGCCAGTTAACCCTAATATTTTTCCAGGATTGAAACGGCAGAGAATATTTCATTGAATCAGGAGTATATTCCAGACAGTACACCTGAAGAACTTCCCAGCTCACACCTGGCATCAAAGCAATTACTGACATACCCAGTTGCTACTATTTCGCCAAGCACCACAGGGGCAGTTTATTCGAGGTCAAGGAAAAAGAAAATTGAAACCTGTCAAAGGTGATTGACTTTTAACTTCTACTCCAAATATGCAAGAAACAATTGCTAAAAACCACCTTGCTCACCAACCAACCAACGGATCCACCGGTAGAAAAGAAGAGACAGGTTAAAAGAAAAATTTTTGATGAGGATAAAATAAATAAACCTGCTTCCAAAAACGCTCTACCGTCAGAGAAGAGATTGAGAGCATCGAGGCAGCGTACAACTGCTCTGATATATGATAGCTCAAGAAGCGAAGATTTGTTATGCGAGACAGAAGAGGACGATTCCCGTTCTTCCCGTTCTAAGCCCGGCGAAAGTTGGTTACAATGTACGACTTGTTTCCTTTGGGCTCATACGTCATGTGCGGATGTTCCAATTTGGTTGGGAACTGTGCTCTTAAAATTAGTATGTCATTATGACCTTTTACCTTATATGTCATTTTGTCCGTGCAATAGGGACAAAACGGTTTTTGTGATTAGTTACTTTTTTTTAAATATATATTTTATTATAGTTCCTACCTAATTAAAAAGCTGTTACTGATATTCAATGAACCTAAGATTACTCAAAACGATTGAGACTTATTATAATACCATTAAATAAATAAATATGATTAAAAAAGAAAATACCCTGTCATTTTGTCCGTACTTCTACAATAGTAAATCCACTTTTTTCAAAATTATGTTTTTACATCATTAAAATTGCAAGAACCATTTCTACAGAATAGTACAAAGCATTAAGTCCTACGACGCCTAATTTATAAAATAACCGATGTTAAGTGCGTTTTTTTATTACTTGCCAACAAAGATTTGTAGCGAAAACGCAACGAGACTTAAGCAATATCATCATGTATCCTAGTTCAGCGATATAAACATTGATTTTGTCTAGTACAGTAGGAGTGGAAATTGTTATAATTTTAGTTTATGGATCATCAGCTCCTTTTGTGCACAGAAAGAATACGAATGCGGGGGAATCTGTGCTTTATTCGGCTATGGTACAGATGCAATTTCAAATACAACGATTTTGAAATCGTTGTATTTGAGATTTGAAATTCAACCAATTCCACAGCACAACTTAACTTTTTTATTTATATCAACTTCTCCCATAATCCTTATAACTGAAAAGCGCAACTACATGTATATGATGTTATTTTTGGCAAAATAATGACCATACATTGGTTGTGGTAGAGAAGTAAATAAAAGTATAATATCATGATGCTTTAAAGAAATGATAAGTTAACTAACTTAACGAGGTACAAAATATTAAGTAATAATGAATCACAGATGATAATCTTCGCTATTAATAATTAAAGATACAGTTTAGTTCATTTTATTCCAATAACTATAAAACATTCTTTTAATTAATGCATTTAATGATTCACTCCACGCATTTTTGCAAAATCTTAAAAGCGAAATTTAAATACGACTTAAAAAAAAAACTAACACAGAATATCCATATTGTACGAATCGATCGCCAAAAAAAAAAAAAAAAACAATTAGTAAAAATAAATTAATAATAAATTTTTATTTCAAGTATGTTTGTGTTCTCGCTAAACTTATTGACATCGGTAAAATGAAGGCACGAAAATACATATATGTGCGTTCTGTATATTCTCAGTATAGGTATGAAAGAATAAGGAGATAATTATCAATAAAATTTATATTTAATGTAGTTCCCAACACCTCGATACTTTTTTATAGATGCAAAACACCTGCAGCCAATTTCCCACGTTCTTTTTTCTCTTATTGTCTCCGTTTCATTAGGGAGGCAGTAATACTTTTTTTGTGTCCCAAAACACTGTGGCGATGAACTTCTCGGCAGATGGTGTGCCTTTAAACTTCTTTGGTGGGTCTGTCCCTCTTTTAGGCCACGGCATGGACTCGTGCTCGCTCTCAGGATCATAGTGATGGCCCGCGTTTCATCACCGATAACGATTCAGTCGACAATAGTGTGCAGATTTTCAACACAAGTCTCCAAAAATTCCTTGCAACACTCAACTCGCGGCACCCATCGATACTGCTAGACAAAGGACTATCTATACAGACAATTATTATTCGAGCGTCCTTTGGCGTACCGACTATTTAGAGAATCTCCGTAGCACTGGTTGGTATACGGCAGTGTATTGTATCCCCGTAAAAGGGGCGATATATTGTACGACCCCTATCGGCCGTGGATCGAGCGCACGTGGGAAGCGAGGGCGGACGACTGGGCGAAGCGCGACGGGCACTGAGCACAAGCGAACGGACGCTCCCCGGTGTGGGTCCGCAGATGGTTGGCCAGGATCTTGTTGGTCTGCCGGGAGAATCACTGCATAGTATAAAACAAAGCCGTCCCGCTGTCTATCTGTCCCTATATACGCTTAGATCTCTAAAACTACTCAACGGATTTTGATGCGGTTTTCTTTAATAGATAGAGTGATTCAAGAGGAGGGTTTATATGTATAATTCATGCATAATATAGTAGAGAAACACTGATAACTTTAGAGGTTTCTAATGCGATGTCGAAAACAATCATGCAGCATTGCGGTCCGCTAGTCTTTCTACAGGGAGGTTTTTCTAAGCGTATCCATTTTTTTATTAAATTCTAAACAAAAAAATGTTACATAAAAATGATAAGTATTTAGAATTACTCGTAAGTAATTAATTACATTCTCTCAAAAAGTGCGTGATTTATACGCAACTCGTTTATTTTAAACGCGACGATTCATAACTAACACGCACACAAGTTCGTTTTACATTGTGACACCTACATAACTAAATTTTGTTACTACACGCGTATCATAGCACAAGTAAGTATATGATTACAATTTTCCTTCATACTTAGAACGGGCTAAGGGCTAAGGGCACCCCCGCGCGGGTGAAAGGGAAGGGAACGAAGTTTTATGACGCAATGCTTTGGACGCCGCCGTGCCGGCACGGGTTGTCTCCGATTTATCGCGAGCGCTTAGTTTTGTTTGTGTGCGTGCACAGTAAAATTTAGGTGTTTATGAATGACTACCGCATTGTCAACAAGTTCTGTTTTTTAAGGAATGGAATGGCAACTTTTTTTGAACAAAAAAAGTTTGTTTTTATTTCAAAAAAACTATTATACTACCGAGTCTGAACCTCCTGTGTAAATTTGGGCACTGTTTGAGTTGGTGACTGTTTGATTGTCGAAACACCTACAGGCACCTTTCGAAAAGCCTCCCTGTATAATACTTCTGAACGTGTGTATGTCACTGAACTCCTTCTAAACAGCTGGACCGATTTTAATCAATTTTTTTGTGTGATTCGAGGATGGTTTAGATTCACAATTCTTTTTTTTTCATTTATAAGTTGTTGTCGGATCTAAGTCGCATGTACAGGACAACGTCTGTTGGGTCCGCTACTAATATTATGTGATTGTAATTTGTTTGTTACGTTAATATGTTTCACGCCAAAACTAATCAACCGATTATCATGAAACTATGTATACATATTTTTAGAGGTACTAAAAAGAATAGGATGCTTTTTATTAAAAAAATATTTAAAAAAAAAGGATATCTTTACGGCTTGAATGCGGGCGAAGACGCGGGCGAAAAGCTAGTAAACAATATAATATAGAAGAGTTAGATAAGATGTTTTGGTAGAGCAGTTGTTAAGCTGTTGGATTAGGCGCCGGCGGTTGCGGTTTCGGTTTACAAGTGTGTGTGTGTGTGTGTGTGTGTGTGTGTGTGTGTGTGTGTGTGTGTGGTGAGCCACAGACAATTGTTCGGGATTCCCAGAGTTCCCAAGGAATTACTAAGGGTTACTCTCGTGTCGTGCCCAATCCCACCTGGGCGATATAAAGGCCGAAGAACGATGAAGTTAGCGGAACCTGTTAAGAGCCAGGGTTATGTGCCTAACTCCGGGAAAATTCTGTGCTCCCAAATTTTACTTTTTTTTATTTACGGATAGATTATATAAAATCATCTTTAAACTTACGGTGAATCCTCGGCCGCACACGTAACAGATTTTGTTCTTGGGCGGCATGATTCCTTCGTGGACCCTGCGATTGTGCTTCTTCAGATCGGCGTTACGGATAAAGTTCTGAAAGGTGATGGAAACTTCAATGGCAGTTCGAGGTTTTCTACGTGAAAAGTTGGCAAGCGAGCGGGCGGTTCCGCTGATTTTGCGTGATAGCACCCGAGTTACCAGACGCTTGGCCAATTAAATACCGCCCCGGTTACCTCACTCGACAGACGAATCGCTAAAATACTGGTCAATGTATCATAAGAGAATTAAAGGAGATGTTGAGTTGCGGAACTTCAGACGGGGGTAATCCCAAAACACTACTTAATATCTCTACATAGTATAAAGTCGTCCAGCTGTCTGTCTGTCGCTATGTATGCTTAGATCTTTAAAACTACGCAACGGATCTGCATGCGGTTTTTTTTAATAGACAGTGATTTAAAGGAAGGTTTATATGTATAATACATTGCTCCCGTGCGAAGCCGGGGCGGGGCGCTAGTAATACTATAAATTTGAATGTAATTTGCAGTGCCTGGAAAGGGCATCTAAGTTTCTGTATACTTCTTAATTGTAACACCTATTTATATAATGTACACTGAGATGGCAAATAAATGATTGATTGATTGAAATTATCGATTGTTACGCTTTCACACCTAAACTACTAAATTATATATATACCGGCTTATATAAGCTACCTATATACCGGCTATAAGGCTTCAACACGGACGGATCCGCGGGCGAAAAGCTAGTATTTAATAAACTTAAGGTATAGTGGATAAATGAATGCCAAAGTAGTGTCTACATGTCCGACGGCCGGGCAGACCCCTCTGTACAGAGCATCTTAGTGCATAGTCCACTATCACCACGCGACCTCATTGCGCTTTGGCGGACTTCACATATCATCATTTTTTTTTTCTTAATGTGTTATCCTCACGAGGTTCTCCTCACCACTAAGCACGTGATAAGTGAGCAATTGAAATTAAAAATTCCATTGGTGCCGGCACCGGGATTTTAAGGTTGCTAGTATTATTTAGGTTAAGTAGGTGCTGAAATGTAACCCCGTTGTTTATTTTTTAAGAACGAAATTGACAAAAATTAGGCGGACTCGTATCCGTGTCCCAAGAATGCACAGCAAAGACGTTGTTGCGGCGCCATCTATCGGCGCCGTGTAATGACGCAATGAATGTGCTGACGTGGACGGGGGACCATCACCAGCGGCCAACCATTGTTATAAGGTTTGTTTTGTATAACGAAATGTCCAGAACTCACTAGCAATTCAAATTTCTTACGGGTCACTCACTATAAACTATTTAATCACGTGGCCTACCCAACAGACCTCATTGGTTTAATTTAAATGTTTAAAACATCTGTATTAATTCACAAAAGGTTGGACAAAGTACTTCCCCAAAGTACAAGAATACATTAAATAAAAAATGGGAGACAATACCGGACCTTGTTGCACTCCTCGCAGCGATATTTGAAATTTTTCAAGTGTACCAGATTGTAGTGGTCCTTCATGTAGATGTTTTTTGAGAACACTTTATCGCATTCCGGGCACGGGATCCTATTGGAAAATAACAAATTGAAATCCAACAGCTTCTAGATTTGTCAAAGATTAGAGAGACTTTAAAAGTTACTAAAAATTCTGTTTCGACTATTTCATGTAATCGCAATCCATAGGTGTTAGAACATGTAATTTAAATGTATAGTTTTGTATCATAAACACCTCACTTTGGTTGCGTTTAAGCTGAAATTAATGTTCTTGAAACCTAAATTTTAACATATTGTCATTGTATAATTAGTGACGCATACAAACCGTCACGGATAGATGCAAATAGAAATGCCAAAGAAAGACGCGAACACGCAAACGCAGACAGACAGACAGACATACAGATGCGAGGCGACATCCATACACAAAGAGTGGCAGGGCCACGCAACTGTTCGGCTGTTGCACGAATAGGCAGGTCCGTCCCGGTAAGTAGTGCGACCTCGCACAATGTCGTGAAGTGGAAGTGTTGTACTCCTGCGTTTCGTCTGATGAGTGATCTGATGAGGTAATAATTTTACTTTTCAACCCTATAAAAACACACACACTCACGCACGACAACGGTCACCACTTGCGCCACCAACCTGCGCTTCGGTCGCGGCCGGTGGCGCACGCTGTTCGCCAGGTGCCACCCGTAGCTGTACCGGTCCGGGTAGCGCCTGTCGCACTCGACGCAGTATGCGGGCGGAGTGGGCGCGCCGTGGCGCACCTTGTTGTGCAGCCACAGACCGTTGTAGCGCGCGAACAGCTTCGAGCAGGGCCTGCACTCGAATGGAGAGTGCTGCTTCCTGGTTAAAAAACAAAGTTAAGTGACGTCGCTAGAGGTTTACTGGTAAAAAAAAACAGGCCAAGAGCGAGTCGGACTCGCGCACGGAGGGTTCCGTACCATTATCTATAAAAACGGTAAAAAAAAACTTATTTGTTGTATCCCCACTTAAATATTTTATTATTCTGTTTTTTTTTTAGTATTTGTTGTTTTAGTGGCAACAGAAATACATCATCTGTGAAAATTTCAATTGTCTAACTATCGTGGTTCATGAGACAGCCTGGTGACAGAGGAACAGACAGACAGACAGCGGAGTCTTAGTAATAGGGTCCAGTTTTACCTTTGGGCATGGATTCCTAAAAAGGAAAAAAATACATTTTTTTATTGTTTTTTAATATTTGTTGTTATAACAGTTCTTATACCATTATAAGACCGACAACAGATAGGACAAACAAGGTCAGAATCAGTGTCTAAATTATCACTTTAATACAATCCCATCCTGGACACATTCTATATGCAATTTGTTCAGCAACTTTTAAAATTTGAGAACAGTTGTAGAATTAAAAGTAAAAGAATGTCACTCTGTCTTACACTATTTACCTATCAAGAAGTTAACAAAGGCCATTTTAACAACTATGGATGCTCTCTACTGATACACATAGATATGATATAGATTGGTAAAATTTTATTGTAGTCAAGAATGACACATTAATTCAAATATTACTTTTTCTAAAGGAGACGAACAGTGACAACTTTCTATGTTATATATCTTACTAGAATCAATTGAGCCGAGATTAGACATTGAACATTATAAAGACAAAAGTTTGTGGAACCTTTTACCCTTTCATGCCACAGCTGTATCGATAACCATAAATATAATTTTTATGAAGACAGCTTAAACACAAAAATAACATGTAGCATACTTTCACTCCATATACAAATAATTATTAAATTATGGAAACTACCAACTGGCTATGGTTGTGGGTAGAACCTAGTTACCGTATATGATCCTTGATACAATATCTCATCGTGAAACTGATACCGCACGTATCACACACAAACTTTTGGTGCCACTCCTTGTAGTGCTTGAAGAATTCTTGGCGGCACCTGCAAGTTCAATGCTCAGATCAAATGTTTGTTTCAATTTTTAATTTAGTTTCAATACTGGCATCTTTACTTAAATTATAAAAAACTTGGAACCTTTAAAAAATAACTTCAACAGCACTGCCATAAACTTAAATAGGCCATATGAACTGAATTTATCAAAAAATTTAAATGAAGTATTTTACATTCATCACCCCCATAAGATCAAATAACCCAAACAACATATTCATCATTATGCTCCACTAATTCATACATCCATCATAAACCAACTGAATGCAGAATGTTTGCATTACAATTTAATGTAAACACATTTAATTAATTTAATGCTCACCCAAACAACAATTCACATTTCACACACTGCAATACTGTACTGTGGTCTGTCCCCACATGTCTCGATCTATCATTTTTCTTGTAACAATGGTAATTGCAAACCCTGCATTTGTACATAAAATAGTGACTCTGGACATGCCTTGACAATTTGCACCTGTCTGACAACCGTCTATTACATATATCACATACATATGATTCAACATTCTGAAAAAGGTGGTTTCAAAATATAACTAACAGTCTATTAAAATTATATACTGAAAATTGTAATTACAAAAATATAACACTCCCATTGTTTTATTATATTAATGGTAATAGCTGAACAAATTTAAGTTAGGCTTGTTAGGGTTATCAGCTAGTGTGTTAGTTAGGGCTAGTTAGAGTTAATGTTACATGAGTAACACTAACATTTGTCACAGTAAAGTAACTTTTATTTAGATAAGTTATTGGCTATAAATATGTATTTTGAAATAATAATTTTGTATTAACTAGAAACTAATCGGTTTAGTCTTTAGATTTCATGAATTACATACAAATTAATGAAAGAATGCCTATCATTTTAAATTAATGGTGCATTATGTTGTTAAAATAAAAGTAACGGGGAAACACAAAGACACAACAATGCAAGAAACATACAAAGATAAAGAGAATGGTATTGTTTGCAAGACAAAGTTTATTTATCTACTTACTTTTTCATGACACTTCTTAATGTGTTTCACTAACATGTCCCTTCCACAAAATTTGATCATGCATTTATCACACTTGAATTCCTTTGATTTATAATTAACAAGCTCTCTTTCGCCATTGAGGTGGTTGCGCATCTCTCGTTCGTCTAGTCGAACTTTTGAGAAAATTGTGTTAATATGAGAATTAGTATCTTCAATGACTTTGAATTTAATTTTCTTGTTCAACATTGCTCTCTCCTTTGCCCATTTATTGCTATTGGGTTTTTTCTTTCTGTCAATGATTTTTTTCGTTTCGTTTGTGACTTCTTCGTCTTTACCATTACTAAGTTCAATTTCATTTTTAACTGTTGATTGTTTGCTTTCATTAATAACATTATTACCCACGTAAGCATAATCTGACTCTCCGGAGGTTTGAATTAAACCATCATTTATGCTTTGGTCAATATGTGTATCTGTTTCCTTAGTATGTGTTTGATCAAAAACATATACTGCATTGGGTTGATTGCTACTCAGTATTACAGTTGTTAAATTTGACAAAGAACAAAACATGCTCTGAAACAAGAGTCCTACAAAAATTATAAGAATTTAAAATATTTTTAAATAATAATTAATGGATAGGATTTTGTGATTGTCAAACAAAGTTTCGCTCAAATGAGCCAATGGTTTGTTTAATTTTGAGGGCTCCATTTGTCCAAGCCAAGTGTCAAGTATTCTTTAAAAAAATCTAATAAAAAATAAATTTTCATATACTTTCAAGAAATGAAATCCATGATTTCATACCATAATGTTTTGGAATGGCAACTAACTCTCGCTGTTATTCATTCTTTACCGTTTATAAACATTGTAAATGTTTGGTGTTGACCTTTTGTAAATTATCTTCAACAAAAAATCCAATTTCTCACAGTAAAACTTTAGTAGTTACCTGGCCCATTCTCAACATCTCATTGGCTCTCTGCACTTGATGTTGAAATCTTTCCACATTCCTCAGAAGTGTATGGCATTCCCAACATAGATGCAATTTTTCACTGCCATTTGATGACTGAAATGTAGGAAAATCTGTAACTCACAGATTTAAAAAGGAGAACAAAACATCTAAATTTTCATAAAAAACATATTTTAATCACCAAAAAAAGGTATGTAGGAAGCAACTTGAATTTTAATGGGGTGGTGATGTTACAAACGCCAGATGATATAGGTGATTTAATTTTGTTAGTGCGATGAATACAAGGTTTTTTTCATTTAAAATGCATGATAGATAAAATCTTATCCTTTAAATGGGCAATTCTTGTATGTATATATGTATATCGGAAACGGCTCCAGCGATTTTCATGAAATTTAGTATGTGCGTAGATTTGGGGACGAAAAATCGATCTAGCTAGGTTTCATTTTTAGAAAATGTCCTTTTATCAATATTTTCAGGGAATGAAAAATATCATATGCTAATGCTAAACTAATGCTAGCACAATCCTTACTCTTGTCCATTCTCGATTATGCGGATGCAAGCTATCTTGATTTAACCGAAGAACAACTAAATAAACTGAGCGTATTCAAAATTTTGCTATTAGGTTCATATTTGGTTTACGCAAATATGATCACGTTTCCGAATTTCGTTCAATGCTCAAGTGGTTCCATTCGTTTACGCCGGAATCTACACACTGTCTCTCTTCTGTACTGTGTATTATTTAACCCTAGGACTCCAAGTTATTTAAAAGAACACTAAGTTCCTTGGCCTTAACCATCCAGAACGAGTTCTGCGATCAGCTGCTGAGAGATCTTATTCTAGCACCACATGCGTACAAAACTAAATATTATAAGAACTTCTTTACAGTTATGGTCAGCGACAACGCTCCTAATGTTCTTGGTGCGGTTCGCTTAGAGGAGGTTGGCGTTCTATAGGATGTTTCCCTCACGGTGTGAATTTGGTCGTTCAGAACACCCTTAAATTTGAAGGTTTCAAAAAAAACTCTTAGCAAAGTTAAAGACGTCGTAGAGTACTTTCATCGAAGCATTCAAGGTACTAAAATACCTACGAGAAATTCAGGCACAAATGAACCTGCCTGAACTCAAATTAAAACAAAATGTAGTGACCTGATGGAACAGCACGTACGAAATGCTACAGAGAGTATTTATAATGAAAGATGCGAAGTGATTTAACCCTTTTTAATGAAGACTGGGAAATAATAGAAAAAGTTATAAGAATTCTGAAAACACGACTGCAGCTGGCATCATCGAAATCGATAAGTATTTACAAGAGCCAATAATTATGAGGAAGGAGGATCCACTTGCCTGGTGGAAAGCAAGAAAAGCAGTTTATCCGCTTTTATACTCTTTCGTTTTAAAACGTTTGAATATTACAGCGACCTCAGTTCCGTGCGAGAGAGTGTTTTCCAAAGCAGGCGCGATACTTAGTGAAAGACTCACTCGTCTCAATTGTAAAAAAAATTCCCAATTAATTTTTATAAGTTGTAATAAGTGAATAAAAATATTATATGTGTTAGTTGATTAAGTATCAAAATACAGATAAATAAAGCCTAGTGGCGACATCTTATGTATCCTTATGAGCCGTGTATGTAAACTGTGGGTTGTCTATTATAAGTTGTCTATAATAAAAAAATATACTGTCTGTTGCGAACCGTTTAACGTTTTTTCAATAGGTTATGGGCGATCCGAATTTATCAGATATTTTCAGTGTAAAATAGATAAATTGTGTACGTTGTTTCGCGGAAACATGACAACGAACTATATTGCTAGTGTGTCAAAACTTAAAGGCAGAGAAAATTACGAAAATTACGAAAATTACGAATTGTTGGTGCTTGAAGGCATGGAAAAGTACATCAAGCCAACAGTAGATTATGAAATAAAGGCAGTAGACGACGCTAAAACGAAGGCAAAGTTAATATTAACTATCGATCCGGCTTTGTATGTACATATAAATACCAAGAGCTCTGCAGAATTATGGACTAAGCTAAAAACCATGTTTGATGACTCTGGTTTCTCAAGAACGTTGCTACCACATTTGGTAAATGTAAATAACTTTAACTCCGGCGTAATTCAATTGAAATAAATTTTAAACGATAGAGAGGGATCACTAATGAATTAATCAACAAGCAGAATTCGGCGGTCGCTTATAGTTTTCGAGAAATAAATATTTAAAACTTGTTATTTTCACTAACAAAGTCCGCCATTCGCCAACGTAATTAATACACAGTTCTGCCAACATGATGAATATAGGAAGCGGGCGACGTCATGTCCTAGCGATTATTCCATTAATTATTTTTTCCTCCTAAATATTTTAATCAATGTCTCATTTTCCGATTCGATAAAAATTTTAATCGATAGAAAAATGTTAATAATCAAATATAGTTTAGGTTATAATCCAAGAAAACTCTTAAATATTAGGCGCCAATACCAAATAAACCAACAATATGAAACAAAAAAGTCAACGCTACGTTATTCATATTGAAATATTATGGACATTTTTTTAAATTTTATATCGATTATAAATCGATTAAATTGTTTTTACAATTTAAATTACTATGAAATAAGCTAAATTAGGTTTAACATTTATTTACTAATTGGTTAGGTTTATGGTTGCATCTTTTTAATTTATCACGGACCCTTTTCCGATTAGATAAGGTTCAAAATGAGGCCCAGATCCGACACAGAGCACCCCGACTCCATGTAGTCTTGTGGTCCCTACCCCTAGAGTGAACATAATAAGGCGGAGCCAGAACCTCGCGACGGACACTCAGAGGCGACATAGCGAGTGTTCTGGTGAAGACTGTGTGTTAGATTTACAACGGAAGATTTTTAGATGTTACAATACATTTAGTAAATCAAAGAAAAAGAACTAAAATGTAACACTCAAATTTCAATTTTTAAAAACTTTTTTTTTATCATGTCAAATTACCTTTTGAAAGAGTGTGTGAGTTTATCAATATATTCTTGCGCGTCCCCATTCGCGGCCGTATGCCATTAGTTATGAAAGAAATGAAAATATCTAAAGTTACGTAGGGTAAAGGTTGGCTAAATGGTGATATATAGCAATATGGTGATAATTTTGCTTTCAACGGTCTTTATAATGTCCAGCGCGAGTTTTGCGTTCATTCAATGAACTGAAGGCGAGTATGTTCATCTCTCTTTCATTTGGCCGCTGGTTGCTGTCCTCGCCGGACGCGGTTTATTTGTTTCGCGCCAAAATATGCGAAAAAATGGAGGATAATCGGTACGTAAATATCACCAAATTACCAAAAACATTACATAGCTTATTTTTATTTTATTACAAGCTTAATTTGAATGGAGTTTTCAGGGTAGATGAAGCTCGAAATGCTGTATCTTTCTGTTAAAAAAAATATCGGGTTGTGTTTCATTAGTCCGGGTTATAGTCTTACGTATTGGATGATTTTTCTTACAGGAACAAGTCCGGAAAGGCAAATAAAAGGAAAATGAAGGGCGAGAAACGCAGAAATTATGACTCTTCACGCTTCAAGGAGTCTTATATGAAAGTTATAAAGGATAATTGGTCAGTGTACAAGGCGTCGAAGGAATATGGCATACCGTGGTCTACTTTGAGAAGACACATAGCTACTCATGGAGGTGAAAGTTTCGACTTACCTAAACTTGGGAGACCATTCACATTAGACAGCGACCTTGAATGTAAGTTTGTTTCCTACATAATTAAAATGCAAGAACTAGGATTTGGTCTCAGCGTCACAGACATCAAAGCTAAATGTTACGGTTTAGCAGTCCAAGCAGGAAAAGATCACCAGTTTAACGATGCTAAACGTAAAGCTGGGCCTTATTGGTGGTGGTCGTTTAAAGAACGGTACGGGCTTTCATTGCGCACGCCAGAAAAGCTTGCAGCATGCCGACCTGTTACTGCTAACAGACAAAACATTGACGATTTTTATAAAAAGCTACTGGACGTCGTTATTGAGCTGGATATTCTGCGAAAGCCTGAAAGGATTAATAACTGCGACGAAACCGGTGTAACGTTCGTCGTAAAACCGTCAAAAATTGTCACTCAAACTGGAAAGAAGGTAATTTACAGTAGAACTTTTGCAGAGAAAGGTGTCACACAAACGGTGCTTGGGTGCTGTAGTGCGAGCGGAGCGTCTGTACCCCCTTTGATAATTTTTAAAGGTGTCCGAATGGTCAATGATCTAGCGAATGGTGCTCCGGAAGGGTCTATCGTGAGATTATCCAAAAACGGATGGATTAACTCTGAACTATTTCTGGAGTGGATGCATCATTTTGAAGCTCATATTCCACCAGCTAGACCGGTACTTTTAATCATGGATTCTCACTCTACCCATGTCAGCCAAGATGTTATAGATTTCGCTACAAAAAAATGGCATTCATCTATTCACTTTTCCAAGTCACACAAGCCATCTCCTGCAACCTCTGGACGTTTCTGTTTACAAGTCACTGAAAAATGCATGGGCTAAAGTGCTAAATGATTATAAGCTTCAACATCCAACGAGTGCTCCAACAAGGCTTGACTTTTGTCGCCTATTAACACCAGCCTACGAGCATGTATTTCAGCCGTCAATAATTATGAACGGCTTTCGAAAAACTGGCATTGCGCCATTTGATCGAAATGCCATTTCTGATCAAAGTATTGCCCCATCATTGATGCAGCCAAGTGACCTACAGTCACAGAATATTGAATCTTCCACTGATAATGCCCAAGCTTCTGCTGTCAATCGTGAAACTGCGTCACCTTCAGTTTTCTCTTTACTTTCCGTTCCTGAGGTACCACAGTCTTCTTCTTCTAGTACCCGACGAGCTAAGCGGAATCCACAGGCCCGATATTTAACACCTCAAAGCACGAATAACATGGACAGTCCTGAAGAAAACATCGTCGCCATATCAAACGAAACCACAGCCGCCGTTACCAGTGAGGAGACCGTTACCTCGATTCGTGTCCCCTCTGCTTCTCCAACTCCTGGACCTTCAACTGAAAGCAACCTGAAGCGTAAACTACCAAGAGTCAAGGTAGAGAAAACACCAAAAATCAAATAAAAGTACGATGTGTGACTATTGCGGTGTTCACTACTCCCAAGATGTGGCACTTAGGAACGGAGCTGTATGGGTAGAGTGCATGAGCTGCGGCAAATGGTACCACCAAGAAAGTACTGGCACAGAGTCGCCACAGTTCCTGTGTGATAATTGTGATAAAGTAGACTTTTCAGGCACTGATGACAGAGATTGGGCACCTGAATAGACTTGTCACCATATTGCCACATATGGTATCACCAAATTGCCCCCGTATCTCCATATTGCCAACACCAAAAAGATTTATTTGATCTGATTTTCCTATTAATGTTTAAGAATTTAAGTTGCTGTGATTAATAATTATTGAAAAGAAAAGTCTGATTATTGTAATAAGTAAAGAGGTTTTCTAATAAATGTTAATTTTGAAATAAAATTTTAAGTTTTTTTCTTATTATCACCATAAAGCCAACCTTTACCCTACGTCGATTGGGCGAGTTTTATGCGAGAAGTTTTCACTGACTATTTAACTAGACACTCGCATCCAATCGGCGGAAAAAACGTGATAGTGGAAATCGACGAGGCAAAATTTGGTCGTCGCAAATACAATCGCGGCCGAATAGTTCAAGGACAGTGGGTGTTTGGTGGCGTCGAGAGAAACTATAGGTGTCATCAATTTTTTGTGTTAGTGCCTCAACGTAACAAAGAAACGCTTCTGCGAGTTCTTCAAGAATATGTGTTGCCGGAAAGTGTGATTCATAGTGATTGCTGGAAGGCCTACGAAGATTTGAAAAATGAAGGCTTCCAGCATTTCATTGTGAATCACAGTCTTCATTTTGTGGACCCGAACACTGGCGCTCATACTCAAAATATAGAACGTCTTTGGCGGGACTTGCGTACAAACGTGCCTCAGTACGGTCGCCGTGAAGCTCACTTCATTGGTTATCTGGCTGAGGCACGATTTCGTAAAATTTTCCCCGAACCTGGAGAACGTTTGCACCATTTCTGGAAGAGTGTGAGTGTCCTCTACCCGCCGATGATATAAAAATGTGAGTATTTTAAAAAAAGTTTTTTTTGTTGTCAATATGTCAATTCAGCTCGTATTTCTTGGTGGTCATAAAAAAAAAACATAACATCGAAGGTTAACTAATCTGTCCGAGTCGGATTCGCTCTGTCGGTTCTGTAACTCATTAAATTAAAAAAAAATCGGAATATCGATACGTGTATGATGTCGCCCGCTTCCTATATTTATCATATTGGCAGAACTGTGTATTGAGTTTTTGAAGTCAAACAAATAAAATGGTGGATTTCTTAGTACCAAAAACAAGTTTTAAATATTTTTTTTCTCGAAAACTATAAGCGACCGCCGAATTCTGCTTGTTGATTAATTCATTAGAGATTTATCTCTATCGTTTAAAATTTATTTGATTTGAATTACGCCGGAGTTAAAGTTATTTACATTTACCCCACATTTGATATCAATAAGGTTAGAAAATTGTGACTCAATGACCAATTGTCACACAAATGATCGAAACAGCTCAACGATTAAATGGCACGGGGTTTACAATTACAGATGAGTGGATCGGCTCATTATTATTAGCAGGTTTGTCCGATCGTTATTCGCCAATGATAATGGCAATTGAACATTCGGGTATTTCGATAACTGCCGATGTCCATTAAATCAAAGTTGCTGGACATGGAAGTTATAAATGATTTTGAAGGTGGCGCAGCATTCGTAGCTAGAAATAAATATTCCTATACGAAGAAAAATGGCGGGCCGTCAACGTCAATCAAAAAGACAGTGACAGATGTCACGAAAACAATCACTTGCAGTCTGGCGAAACTAGGAACAAAAAATTTTTCTATGGACTTTACGCGGCAAATAATGGCGAACATTGCTATCACTCTCCCTCAATGCGGTTTCTCTTTCTTGCAATACAAGAAGTGCCATGTTGTTTGTCAAAACTTAATTTCGCACCGCGTATTTTGAATGTAAATGCTTATTTCATTGTGAATTTAAATTGTTTAGAGTAAACTTTCTCACGAAAAGTAGTGACAGGTGATCAGAGTTGTACTTTTAATTCAAAATGCTTAAAAGACGATTTATTACCTGTGAAATTGGTGAAAATCGATCAAGTCATTCGAATCTTGAAAAAAGGATGTTTATGGCGAGATTTCCCTTAGATGAAGGCCATGTAAGCACTTAAATATGATACTTTGCAGCTAAGAACAAATAAAATTACCAAACTTATCTCATTTAAATTGTGTGCTAGTGATGTACTGCAACTGTAATATCCACATATCGATAACTACGTTAATGTTAATCATTAAAAAAAAAAAAAGAAATAAAATGTTGTGTGAAAGAGTAGGTGCAAAAAGTTTAACATATTTGAATGGTGTGCCTACATAAATGAGCAAGGATTGGAATAGGTGAATTTTGCAGGATTTTGATACACAATCTCTGTAATATTGATACGTCATATAATCAATTTCGTGTGCTGAGTATGCAAGAAACCTAAAATAATTTTTGGATTTTGTTTCTATTTTTATGTTTCAATTATTTCCAGACTCGTGTACTGTAGAACAACAGCTGTTGGCTGAAGAATCGAGAAACAAATTTCATTTCAGTAATAAAATTTTATTTTAATTAACAGAAACCGTTTTTTATCTTATTTCGGGTCCGTATTCAAGTCAATAATATCCCCTCATGAACAATGGACATAAATACGGACTCGATACTTACCTACTAAAATTAATAAAAAAATGCGGAAACCTCGTTTTCTACCTAGTATCTTTTATCGATATCGATAAGAAGCTAAGCTAGCTTAGTTAAGCACTATTTGGCTCGTTAGGTTGGTACTCATGTTGTTTGACACCTTTGTGGTATTTTTGTGGTATGGTTGGTATTGGAGTGCCGCGTAAACTGATATTTTTGGCTAGTATGGAAGTCCCGTCTCTTAAACGTAGTGCTTACATTCTCTTTGAGCACTTGTTACAAGTGCAAAGAGAAAGGACATTACCGAAATCAGTGCCCAATGTTAAGAAAAAGTAAATGTGTATTTAATGTTGTTTTCCTGAATGGAAAGTTTAACAAGAACGAATGGTACGTAGACTCCGGTGCAAGTGCACATATGACTCCGAACAAAGATTGGGTAAAGAACAAAAATGAATTGATATATGTGGTCCAATGGAAACAAATTCTTTGAATGGTGCTCGATATTTCCTGTTGTTTATTGATGATTATAGTAGAATGACTTTCATATATTTTCTAAAGAATAAGAGTGAAGCTTTCAGCAGATTTAAAGAATTTAAAAAAAAATTAATTATTATACTCCAGAACAAAACGGACTCTGTGAAATAGCTAATCGTACAGTGGTTGAAAAAGCTAAATGTTTATTATATGATGCAAAGTTAAATAAGAGATTTTGGGCAGAACCTGCCAATACTGCTGTATATTTAAAAAATAGGTCCATTGCAGCAGGAATGGATAAAATTCTATATGAATTATGGTATGGTACTAAACCAAATTTGAGTCACCTACGTTTGTTTGGCAGCAAAGTCATGGTACATATTCGCAAACAGAAAAGTTTGAAATGGGACAAGAAAGCCACACAACACATTTTAGTTGGATATGGTGAGGATGTGAAAGGTTATCGCATCTATAATCCAATCAATAACACTGTTGACTACGACTGTTGAGGATAAGACAGAGGTCGAGGATACCAGCCAAGAGTCAGCCATCTGGTTTCCTAATGAAGAAATACCAGCAGACAGTCTAAAAGAGAGTAGAGATTCAGTGGGGGAAAAATCCCAGAATATTCCAGAGACTGAAGTTTATCTTGATTGCTCAATAGATTCTTCATTGAATGTTGATGGCTATGAAGAAGAGAGTAGAGATTCAGTGGGGGAAAAATCTAAATATATTTCAGAAACTGAGGATGATCTTGATTGCCATTCAGATTCTTCAGTGTATGCTGATGGCAATGAAACATCGATTGAAGTTCCTACACCAGATGTTCCAAAACAACACGAAGTGTCTAGCAAGCGACAGAGAAAGCCACCTGAGCGATTTGGCATTACTAACATATGCATTTCCACCAGTATACTAGCTTCTGAAGAGATTACATTCTCAAAGGCTCTCAAAGGGCCAGAGTAAGAGCACATTGGAAGCAAGCAATGGCCGAGGAGTTGCAGTCATTTGAGGACAGTGATGCATGGGAACTTGTTGACAGTCCAGGTGATTCAACAATAGTGAAGTGCAGATGGGTGTTCACTAAAAAGTTTGATATTGACAATAATGTGCGGTTTAGAGCTCGACTTGTAGCAAAGGGTTTCTCCCAGAAACATGGTGTTGAATATACCGATACCTTTTCACCAGTAGTGAGTCATTCTAGCCTAAGATTATTGTTTGCTCTTAGTGTTAAGTTACAAATGAGTATTACTCATTTAGATATCACCACTGCTTTTTTGAATGGCTTGTTGAAAGAAGATATATATATGTCAATACCTGAAGGTTTTGTAAACAAAAGTGGGGGAAAAGTATTAAAATTGAAGAAGGCTATTTATGGACTTAAACAATCATCCTTAGCATGATATGAAAGAGTAAAAGAATATTTAAATAAATTAGATTTTGAAAACAGCCAATATGAGCCATGTTTGTTTACAAAAACCAATAAAAAAAATTGTAGACAGTGATTGGGCAAGTGATGCCATAGATCAAGGAAATCATATACTGGTTTCTGTTTCATGTTGTCTGGGTCAGCTGTGTTTTGGCAAAGTAGAAAACAGAGAATGGTATCATTATCAAGTACTGAAGCAGAATACACTGCTCTGTCTGAAGCTTCCAGAGAAGCTGTCTATTTAAGAAATTTAATGCATGAAATTACAGATACACTTTATGCAATTGATCTATATTGTGATAATCAATGTGCATTGAAGTTAGCTTTAAGTAATTACAGCCACAATAGATCTAAACACATAGATGTTCAATGTATGTTCGAGATGTTGTAAAGAACAAATATGTAAAAGTTAAATATATTCCAAGTGAGGAAATGCCTGCTGATGTACTGACTAAAGGTCTTTGTCACATTAAACATTACAAGTTTATGAATTTACTTGGCATTGTTCCTTTGTAATGTTTGGAGTGTAAATACATACATGTAGGTGTTACATTATATTTTGATAAGTCGGGGTGTTAGTTGATTAAGTATCAAAATACAGATAAATAAATCCTAGTTGTGACATCTTATGTATCCTTATGAGCTGTGTGTGTAAACTGTAGGTTGTCTATTATAAGTTGTCTATAATAAAAAATATACCGTCTGTTGCGAACCGTTTATCATTTTTGCAATATGCATTTTGATTTTTATTATTTTTGCTTTCACCTTTGTCCTTCTGTATTTTTAATTATGTTATTTTAAATATTACGATTAATTATTATTAACATGGATGGACCTCCTTATTTATTTAGAAGGTAAATGTAAATAACCTTAACTCCAGCGTAATTTTCCGGATTTTTCTCTATCGTTTAAAATTTATTTTAATTGAAAATAAATTTTAAACGATAGAGAAAAATCACTAATCAATTTATCAACAAGCAGAATTCGGCGGTCGCTTATAGTTTTCGAAAAAATAAATAATGAAATAGTTTGATTTTTACTATAGAAATCAGCCATTTTTTTGTCAATATGTTAATTCTGCCCGTATTTCTTGATCATAAAAAAAAACCTAACCTCGAAGGTTAAGGTGAACCTTCTAACCTAATCTATCCGAGTCGGATTCGCTCTGTGTCGGTTCTGTGACTCATTAAATTAAAAAAAAATCGGACTATCGATACGTGTATGATGTCGCCCGCTTCCTAAGTTTATCATGTTGGCAGAACTGTGTATTAAGTTTTGAAGTCAAACAAATAAAATGGTGGATTTCTTAGTAAAAATAACAAGTTTTAAGAGATAACGATAGAAAAAGGCTAATATTCCGAATAGTACGTATTCGGAATATTAGCCTTTTTCTATCGTTTAAAATTTATTTTAATTGAATTACGCCGGAGTTAAAGTTATTTACATTTGCCTTATTAACTTTAAATAAATCACACTACGTTTTAATACATTGAGGAAATGTCAACATCACCATCATCACAGTATATTGTTAATATTATGCCCCATCCGTAGTAATAAGTAATCCGTAATGCTTTTGAGTGATATTACTTCGATGAGTGATGTGATAAACATCACATTACTTTTGAAGCACTGTTTTACGCATCTCTACAATAGACAATTTCAATACTTACAACAAATTCACATTCCTCGGTTAGGTACCGATAAATATTCACAAATTGACCTAATGGCACCATCCTTCGTCCAATACTAAGGCAAGTTTTACATTGACCACGAAACTTTTGCTCAATTTCTTCTCTTACCTCAAATTCTAAAGACGACATGGTTTTTTGTTTTGAGTAGAATCAAAGTGTACTTTTGTATATCTTAGTAAAATTAAAGAGCCGAGCAACGCGTAGAACATCAAACACTACGTTCATAGATAAGACAATGGACATATTTATTGAAACTCCGTTCAGTATACATGTCTTATCTATGGTTCATGCACGATTCCATCAGTGTTACCAACTGTCGAAAATATTTGTCCTTAAACTTTAAGTAAAAAAAAACCCTAAATTCCCATATGTAATAAAATAATATTATTAAAAAAGGTATAAATAATAATTTGCGCAAAGATTTGTACCTTAATTTCCACATGAATATACATGAGTAATATAGTGCAGTATATTGAGGCGAAAATGTTGGTCTTAAAATAAGTGTTTAAACAAAAATTGTAAGAAAATTAATATTATAAAAAAATCTCTCTTATGATTTCTTTAGATGACCAATATTTCTACCGTAAACCCAAAAATTTGATTCATTATGAATGATTCAAAAATATTAATTTCTTTTGGCGCTTTCTTTAAAATTTAACCCACGTTTCTGCTTCATTTGACTGACACTTTAAACTTTTATCTCTACTTACCATAGTTCAACTGAGGATTGTTGTTAGTAATAAAAAACCGTACTAAATGTCGCTAACCTAAAAATTAAATATGATAGGGTAGATTGCGTTACCCCAGGCTCTTTATTTCTATACCTTAATTTTTCTTAATAAAAATGAAAACTAGAACGTAAGATAAGGAGTCAAAAAGTCCCTAAAAATAACCCTGAAAATGTAAAGCCCCTAAAAAAATCCCAACGCGTTTGTTTATCGCCTAATGCTGGGGGAAAACCCCTAAGTTGGCAACTTTTATTTCCATAGATAATAGTAATACCTCCTCTACCCGGGGCTGCATTTAGGTGCAGTAAAAAATTTAAAAGGATAGTATTTGACAAAAAATTATAGTACACTATTATTTTCATAGTTAATGCACAAAAAATAAATAAATTTACTCAGAAACTCGCGGAAAATTCTTATCACTTTGAATTTTGAATAAGAATGGAACGGCCGTACCATAAAAATAATAAATTAATCGTACTATTAGACAATTTGAACACTATCAATTACTCCATTGAGTGCAATGTGCAAGGTGACTATTTGAGAAAGCGGAGTGTCGAAAAAAAGTACCATTCACGGTAAGTCCCCGTTAATTGTTCATCAATGATAACAATTTATAATCTATGTTTCAAGACAAGTGATAAAATAGCATTCTATTATCCGATAGAATTACTACGTAATTACAACCCAAAGAACTTCTTTTAATGTTGGTTTGGCAGTGACCTCAGTGTCTCAAGGGTGGTAGAACCACACAGTAGCCTCGGCTGATGCACGAATGGGCAGGCTCGTCGGGGTAAATACCTCGAACCCACAGAACACCGGCGTCAATTGGAAGTATAATACTTTCGCGTTTCGTCTGGTGAGTGAGGTAGCCGGAGCCCAATTTTCAAAAAGTTGTCAATACATCTGCAACCCTCGGTCGTAAGAGATGTCCATGGGTAGCGGTATTTACTTAACATCAGGTGAATCGCCTGCTCGCTTGGCAACCTTTCACATAAAAAAAATTGCAGTGAATGGTATAATATTGGTTTATTTAGGTAAAGTAGTGAAATTATAGTACAAATACTATAATTATAGTACAAAATCCTAGCCTGCCTCTACCTCATGTTTGGAAATTAACGATACACTAAAAATTGTTTGTATGCTGGAAAGAATATAACAATAAATGTGCCAAGCATTTCTTCAAATGCTAAAATACAATGTAGATAAAAGACGTTAAGAATTTCGTCGATGTGGCAATTAGCCGTTTAGCTTAGTGGCTAGCGTCAGGCCACAAATGCCGAAAACGTGGGTTCGATTCCCACAGCGGCAACAATCTTTTCGTTCTTTTTCTACAAGTTTTAATGTTTTTCTTCATATGGTAACACTGCCGCTACGCAGGACAAAAAACGTACGGATTAAATTCTCTTTGCGCAGGACTGCCAAACCACTGACTCCTGCGCAGCGGACTGCAAGCGGTGGGTGGCGCTTGCAGGTCCCTTGTGTCCTGCTCGGTGTTGCCAGAAACTGTGCAGGTCTGCGACACCATTCACAATCCTGCATAAAGCGGCGGACTGCACGGCGGACCGCCAGGCAGGATCAGATAGATAGAGAGGATAGATAGATTTCAGATATATAAAAGTACTCTTGCAGGGTAGCGAATGGGCCCCTTTATGTGGCTAATGTAGGGATGTCGTAAGCGAAGAAATATATCGATACTTATAAAAATATCAATATCGGTCTCAAAAAATCGATATATCCGTCAATTTTTGGTTTGGAAAAAAAAATGTATTTAGTTCAGTCTAATTCAATAATAATTATTATTGAATCAGACTGATTTGGTATAAAATAATAAAATCTAAATCTAATAAATCAATTTCTTTAACCCTGAATCGATTAAAAAAACATGAAACTTTGTAAAAAAAAAATAAAGAATTGTTTAAAACGAAGTTAATAACGGGTCCAAAATACACCCGCATTTACATGTCCTATAAGAAAAGAAAATTTAATTGATATGAAAATGCTGAGCGACAATTTAAAGAATAAAAAGAAACTTATGTGGATAAATGATAATTATTTTTATGACGTCAAATAATTTTTATGGAAATTTGATATTGTGTTATAAATGTGACATTTAATTATTGAGAATTTGATTATGATATTATATGATATTATACCATTAATATTTCGCATTCTATTTATTAATGAGCTTAACGTATAGTTCAGTATTAATAATTTGTAATACCTCTATACCATGTTGTACCTTAGATATGGATAGTATAAGTACGAAGCATGAATAAATACCATAATTATAGTACAAAATCCTTTAGTGTCAATTAGTGTATCCGCGACATTAGTCATAGACAACAGTTATTTTTTCTTGCTCATTTTTATTTTTTACAGCTTTAAATCTATGTATATTCAGTTCAATAAAATTTGAAAAAAAAAAATCGTTTTTGATAAGATTTCGATATTCAATTTTCTATATCGATATATCGATAAGTTTTAGGCATCCCTAATGTCAGTGTCAACTGTCACTATTTATGGATAAGCTGGGTAGTTTTGTGAATGTAAACAAAGATAAACATATAGTATTTACTTATAATCAGTTTTAACGATATTATTCATAAATGAAAAGGATATTTATGAGAATTATTATATAATTCAATCTACTATTGTTTAATTTTTTTGGCGATCAATTTTGTTTCTTAAATGGAGGATAAAATTAAATTAGAAATGTACAGTGCTGAAAAAATTTGCCACGGTTGCCTTAGTTCAGATAGAAATATAGAACCATTAGGTGAATTAGCGGATTTGTTTTACATCCTAACAAGAATTCCAGTAAGTGAATAAGTTCCGTCCATTGATACCAACAGCTCAAATACATTATTCAAAATTTTTGCCCTTGAATGGAACAAATCTCTGCTCTGAGATGCACGATTAATTATTGAATGTTTCAAAGTCTTCGCACATAAGTCATGTGACATATAAAATATATATAATATAATAAAGTAAAATAACAGCCTATATAATATGCGCCACTGCTGGACTATCGGCATAGACCTCTGTATAGGGCCTCTACAGGACCATGAACAAAACTGACTGTAGATTGGGGGAGTTCACATATTTTCAAAATATTAATTTTTGTTATTTGTAAATATGCAGGTTTCCTCACATTTTCCTTCAACACTTAAAACAAACAATTATATTGGTGGCTACACCGGGATTTGATATCAGATTGCTTGATAATATTGACTTAAAAGTGAGTGCCTAGATGTTGAGCTATCACAGCTAAGTGGCATCTATTTTGAAAATTTCCTATCCTTGCTTAGTTACTGAAGCATTGTGCAAAATTATTTAATCAAGCTATTACACAGTCTCAAATATTGTTAAAAAGATTTTACTGTATTTAATGTTATCTTGATTTTATTGTCATAGATTGAGGATGTGTGATTTAACAGAAAGTTCATTGTATTCAAATCTCCTGATATGACTTCAATACAAACTTTCTACAAGCCTCTGGAACTATAAGGCATAGAGACTTGAAATTTGGTAGGAATATTCCTTTCGCCGAGTAGAGGGCAGTTAAGAACGGATTTTAAGAAATTCCACAAAACAACGTTTGCCAGATCAGCTAGTGGTGTATATTTGCGAAAGTTCATTGATGGCTTGGTGCCTTAAATTCTAAGGCTCCAGTGGCTTCAGTGCGGGGGGTTGGGGTTTTGATCGCAGATAATTTTTGTAATCTTGGTGCATTTTTTGTGTGAGTGGCAAGCGAACTAGCAGTTTTAGATGCATTGCCACTTTTGCGTTATTTTAATAAAGTGGCCTTGGCTAACCCACTCACCAGATTTCCGTGGTACCCAGACGGTCCTGTCCATTAGTTCAACAGCCGAAGCTGTTGCGTGGCACTAACACATGTTATGTCCAGCAGCTTTCAGGTGTTAAAACACTTAGCAAATTTCTCTAATAGCATATTCAACGTATTGTGCCAACCCAGCCTAGGTGGGATAAGGGTATCATCCTCCTGATGTTGATTTCTGAACACATAAGAATGATATAATGAAGAGAAATACGATTTTTGCAGGCCTCAGAAATATTCCTGTGCTGGGAGTGCAGAAATGTGTTGTGGAAGACATGGAGGTTCCAACGTCGCTTGCATCATGCCCAGTGCTTGCTGCAACAAGCTACTTTACAGATGGTGAGGAAACTGGATAGAAAATAGTTCATAAAAAAGTAAAGTTTGTGAAAAGTCTAGCAATATTTAAGTAAGATTACTTACATTGTGTAAGTTGTTGTGTTGTGTAAGTGTGTCGAGTGTTGAGTACGTTACTTTACTGACCGCAGTGCTAAAATTTGTTTCCCCGCGTCTTTAGATAAGGGTGAATTATTTTCGGATATTAACCTACAACTTGCCAAGTGAATCAAGCTACGGGCTATCTCATACGTAAAGAATGATTGAACAAGCTGCAAAACAAAAAAAAAATAACTATATGTACTATTGTTACAGAAAAGCACCCAAACACTGAGTTTGTCAACGCTGAGCACAGTTTTTAATGAGAAATATGAGACTGTACATGAAAGTGTTGAAGACGATACCAAGCAAACGCAATTGAAACTTGAACCCGAAACATCTGACAGAGATGAGGTAGGAGATGTTAAGGAGGAAGTAAATGATGTCAATCACAGCGACTTTGAAGACCAGGCAGAGGATCCATACAAAGTTGAAGAGACAAATGTAGAAATTGATACAACCATAGAAAAGACAAATTTGGAAAATGATACCAAAGAGGTTCAAGTAAATAATCCATCGGATATAAAGCAGAAAGGAAAAGAAGTAAAAGAAATGGACAGGAGACAGTGCAAATACATTAAGTATGCCATTGTCACTAGAAACGACTTCAATACTGCTATAGATAATTATTGCATCAAAGGTTTCCTAACGGAGGAGCTAATTGAAGAATTATTAGATAGGCGATTATCACAAAGACGGAAGAAGAATCCCCGCTTCGGTTGCAAGCCGTGCGATGCGAGGTTCCACAAAGTCATCGATTGGAGGAGACACAACATCCTTAAACACCCAACGGTATGTTTTACTGGTAAATATGTATAATAATCCTTTTTTTTTTTTACTTTTTTTTTCTTTTTTAAACAATCGTTGCCCTTACTTTACGGTACATTATCCCGTATTGTAAGGACGTTTTAAAAACATAAATTTCACGTGGACAAACACCCAGATGCGAATCAGACTATCTGTTGGTCACACGAATAACTGTGCCGCGTGGGAATTGAACCCACGACCCCCGATGCCGAAGCCAATACCTTGGCAACAGTGCCACGGAGTCCTTATCGACATTATTAACAAAAGAGAGCTAATAAGCTCTTGTGTTGCTTTTGTAATAACAAGCTCTTGTAATAACAAGCTCTTGTAATAACAAACTCCTGTAATAACAAGCTCTTGTAATAACAAGGTAAAATAAAAATATAATCCTTTCAAATTTATAATCCGCCAACAAGAAGACCGAATTATTTTAAGCGAACTGGCTGTTCACCTGATGCTAAGTGATGTCCGCCGCCCATGGACATTTGCTACGCCCGTAGGGTGCCAAAGGCGTTGGCACCTTCTAACGAAGTGAGCCCCGGCTACCACAATCGTGTGATGCGTGGCCGTACCACTGTTTAATCAAATAAGTTAATTAAATTAGAACAAAGCGATTTGCTTCTTCGTTTATCATCCGTACATACTTGCCGGCTTCTGTCTTTCCGTCCGATTGCAACGTAGGCGTCTTCAAGGCAAGAGTGAATAGGTTTCTACTGAGCTAGCGTGCTTACTTCCAACGGCTGCATCGTCACTTACCATCAGGTGGGATGGCAGTCAAGTGCTGGCCAGTTTTGAATTTAAAAAAAAAACGACAGAATAAAATAATATAAATAAACAATTTCGATTCGAAGTGATTCAAATATCTCGTGAATACCGCATCAATTGCACTTTTATATCTCGTTGTGCGAGTATTGCGTTGATTGGACATAGTAAAATCGAATTCTCTATTCAAAAATTCAATTAAGCGCACACTATAGCTGCGTCTCGTAACGGTATCGGGGATCAAGAGATTTTATCTCATCTAAAAATATGCGTACCGTGCTAAAAGAAGTTTTCACTTCAAAAAATCAAGGTCATCCAATCAAAACAAAACAGTGGGATGGTGTCGAGTAACCGTCGCCCAATTCCAGCCGGAGGGCCCTTACAGATGTTGCGAGTGCGAGCGGGGCCCCGCCCACCAGACCCTGGCGGACCTCAGGGCTCATTGGTGCACCCACGAGACATACAAGTGTAAAATGTGCGGTGATCCTTTCAAGTCCCAGGGGGAGTTCCAGGACCACATTCGGCTCGTCCACGCCTTCATGTACAGCTGCGTCGACTGCGGCTGCAATTTCCAGTGAGTGGCAACCGTTTTGTCTTTTTTTTGTTAAACATTGCCCTTACTTTAGGATAGCTTTATACTGCGTTGTAAAGGCGTTTCACAAACGTGAATTTCACGCGGATAAACACCCATAT
Source organism: Iphiclides podalirius (assembly GCA_933534255.1). Lineage (NCBI taxonomy): Eukaryota > Metazoa > Arthropoda > Insecta > Lepidoptera > Papilionidae > Iphiclides > Iphiclides podalirius. The sequence goes on along the minus strand of OW152842.1, from coordinate 260,961 downwards.
GCGAAAACTATTCGTGGGTCACACAAACAGTTATTCCGTGTGGGGATCGACCCCACGACCCCCGACGCCGAAGTACTTATGGCAACTACCGCCATAAGTACCGCCATCGTCATCATCACCGCATCTGCCACCATTGTCACTGCTACAACTCCTTTAATCATTTTCATCACAACTATTTCTATCGTCATCACGTGCACAACTGTCACCATCGTCACCACAATAACATCTGCCATCACGGAAATCAGCACGACTACTTGTATCGACATCATTAACGTGACTGTCACTATCACATCAGTGTCATGCCATCACACCAGTGTTTTAAGCATGTGATGTAGGTACATGTTTAAAAGCGGAAGGCCATGCAAGTATTTATTCAGTAAGAATAGTGGACGGTGTATTATGTTAAACTTTTGCCTAAGAAGGGATGAGGGTGATATTTTAAACATCCCACAAGATAATGCATCCACAGAACAATGGAAACGTTTCAAAAATATTATATATAATATATATATTAATTTTCCTCGTGTTGCATTAAAGCGCCGTATAAGTGATAAAAGTGAAACAACATTTATCAACATCCATTCTTACAATGCACTCCAGTTTCTCTCTCGTGTAACGAAATGTGAGAACTTGATATTCTACTCTCAATTTTCTTACAAGCATAAAACTGTTACCGTATAAGTTATTTAAAAAACCGGCCAAGTGCGAGTGGGAGTTTAAAAAAACGGCCAAGTAGATCTATAAAAATAACAAAAAAATCATGTCTGGGAGTGTGTATGGGAGGCCCATTGAAATATTTCTTTATTGTGTTTTTTTAGTATTTCTTGTTATAGCGGCGATAGAAATACATCATCTGCGAATATTTCAACTGTCTAACTATCACGGTTCATGAGATACAGCATGGTGACAGACGGAAAGACAGACAGACTGCGGAGTCTTAGTAATAGGATCCCGTTTTATCCTTTCGGTACGGAAACGTGAAAAGGCCGTTTTAAAAATATAACAAATGCCGGCTACCGATTATTACCAGCTCTTTAAAAATAACTAAACGAATTACTTTACAGTTCCTATCGCGACTTCGTCCGTCATTATAAGGAGCTCCACGAGAAGATGACGTGCGACTACTGCGGGAACACTTACACCAGGAAAAAGAGTCTGGAGACTCACATCAAGTGCGTTATAAACAAACAAACAACAAAACTACACTAACGCCCGGTTTATGAAACACTGATAATCGTAGAAGTTAACTAATCAGCTGTTCTGTTATAACTGCTAGTCTGTTAATTTCTACGATGATCAGTGTTTCAGAAAGCGGGCGTAAATTAACATAATTTTTTGAACGAAGTTCTCACTGAGCTTAAAGTCGTTCATCTTGCTCACAGCATTCCGTTCAAACCTAAACATTACAACATCAAACAAGGCAACCACGGAGGCTAGCAAAATTCGTGTGACAGCGCGCCGTTCCAAACTTGGCCTTGAGGCCGGGACTACCACGGACGCCTTCTACCGCGTGACAGTGCGCCGTTCAAAACTAGACGTTAACGCGCTAAGCATAAGGTCACAATTGGTGATGTGCCCTCGGCCGCCTATCCGCCACGCGTTCGAATTTCAACCTTACGCTTATACGAATAAAGGCGCGCCCACCTGCCGCCGGTGTGCCGCGTGTGCGGCCGCTCGTACAAGACCGCGCACGCGCTCGAGTCGCACGGCCGGCTGCGCCACCCGGAGCTCTACTATGACGTCACGAAGACCGAGCTCTCGTACTGCGTCGAGTGCAACAAGCAGTTCAACAGCGTGTACACGTACAAGCGGCACCTGAGCACCGCGTTCATACACCGCCCGCCGAAGCCGGTCAGGTGAGTGAGTGAGAGGGAGATAGGCCGAAGCCGGTGAGGTGAGTGAGCGGGAGGGAGCGTTGCGGGAGCGAGAGGGCACGCTCTGGGAGGGAGAGGTGCGGGCTCGGCGTTGCGGGAGCGAGAGGGTACGCTTTGCCTCGCTCCGTGAGGCCGGCCCTCATAGAAGACTGGCGCGAAGTGGAAGTGTTACTTCTGCGTTTCTGGGCGATGAGGTAGCCGGGGCCCACTTTTGTGAAGGCTGTCAACGCATCTGCAACCCTTCGGCTGTCGCAATTGTCCATGGGCGTCTCCTGAAAGGTGAACCGTCTGTCTGTCTACGCCTTTGGCAATTTTTTCAAGTATAAAAAAGATGACCGACACCCGCGTTTCGTCCAGTGAGTGAGGTAGCCGGGGCCCACTTAACTACGTTGATGACGCATCTAAAGCCCTACTGTTATCATGCGGTATTAGACGTCTAGGGGCGGCGGTTATCGCACATTATCAGTGAACTGCCAGCTGGCTGGCAAAAATAAAGCTGCGTAAAGTAAAAGTTTTACACTTTTGCGTTTCGTTTGGTGGGTGAGGTAGCCGGGGCCCACATTATTTAAAGGTGGCAACGCATTTGCAACCCTACGGGTGTTGCAAAAGTCGATGGATGGCGGTAATCACTTAACATCAGGTGAACCGCCAGCTCGCTTGCCACTTTCTAACATAAAAAAAATCACAAGAAATCATATTGTGCGCCCATTCATGTTGGACAATTTTATATTTGTATTTTGTGTGGAAGGTGTTGGGTAGTAAGTCTCAACTATCGTTTTACCCTTCAAAAACTTGACTATAACACAGCATTATCCTATGTTATAACAACATTTTACATACGTAATACGTGGACAAGCACCCAGATACGAAACAGTTATCTGTGGGTCATACAAACAATTATCTCGCAACCTCGGCAACTGCGCCAATGGGTCATCACGTGGGGCGATAATAGAACTTTTACGAAAGACTAAGTCGAAGCTACCGTCTTCCAGAATCCCCTGCCCCGATTGCGGAAAAGTGTTCTCCAGAAAGCTGTACATGAACAACCACTACAGACTGTTCCATACGACGAAGACTCGACACTACTGCGAGCCTTGTAACAAGGTAATGTTAAGAATTTCTAAATAAATATCGGATCTTAACCCAGGGCCGGATTTAGAGGTCTGGATCTGGAGGCCTCGGGGCAACAAAGGAGTGGAGGCCCCTTGGGCCCCAAGTTATTTTCCATTGATTTGTTTTAATATTTAATTTAATCATGTTTTTACAAAGTACTGTAACGGTCAAAGCAAAACACGAAAAAAATATATGGTAAGAAAAGTTTACTAGTGTTTACTAGTCTGAAAATTGAAATTTTCTTTTCTCAAGATTCTATTGTGGGACCCCTCTTTTGTGGAGGCCCCGGGGCTGATCTCCGGTTGCCTTCCCTAAATTCGGCCCTGTCTTACCCCTAAAAAATCACAGGATATACTCTCAATATATTTTCAATTCAATTAATTTTAAGTAAATTTGTTTATTAATTATTATATGATAACGCATTATTCAATATAAAATTATGGCTTTAAAAAAAATGTTTTCGTAACTGGAAAGGCAAAATTACTTAGACGCGAAACATTTATTGGCGGTTGAGTAATTTTGCCTTTCTAGTGACGTTTTAAATTCATAAAAAAAATTAGCATAAGAAAGTCCATTACTTTTAAATAAGTTGTACATACCCTCTCAATAAGGTATGGGTGTTTCAAGTTAATCACTTAGAATCGGTCATTTTAATTTGTTAAAAAAGTATTCTACTTTCTAATTTTTTTGAGGTAATAAATTTATCCCTTTGTAATCCATAGATTTCATTGGCAATATTCGGATTTAATTATTCGAATTTAGTCTGTATCGCTGTCGCTCCAAAACTAAAGAACCGATTTAAATGAAATTTGTTCTTTTAAGAGAGGCCATTAATCAAAGAAGAAGAAGTAAATGAACTTTGGTACACAGATAGTCTAGAGCCTGAGAAAGGACATAGGCTATTTTTAATTGGAAAAAAGTGTTTTAAAGTGTTAAAAGATATTTATTTAAGGGCTTCAACGCGAGCGAAGCCACGGGCGAAAAGCTATTTTCTATTAAATTTAAAAAATTACGCGGTGTCCTTCCAGTACTACGTGACGGCGTACGCGCTGAGGAACCACAAACAACGCATCCACGAGAAAACCCTACCGCCGAAGAACAAGATCTGCGATATATGCGGGCGCGGTTTCAGCGTGAGTGTTCATTTATTGATTTATTTAGCGAACTATGATCACGAACAGTCAACCTAAATCTTTATATATATAAAAACCAGCTGGCCCGCGCTACTTCCTCTCCGCCAAATCTACTGGTTTTTTTTTTTATGTTAAAAGTTGCCAAACGAGCAGACGGTTCACCTGATGGTAAGTGAATGCCGCCGCCCATGGACATCTGCTGCACCCGAGGGTTACAGATGCGTTGACAACCTTTTGAAATTTGGGCTCCGGCTACCTCACTCACCAGACGAAACGCGAAAGTATTTGTCATACTTCCACTTTACGCCAGTCTTCTGTGAGGTCGTGCTACTTACCCGGACGGGCCTGCCCACTCGTGCAACAGCCGAGGCTGGTGCGTAGCCCTACCACCGCCAAATCTACTGGGTCCATACGTTTCGATTTTTTAAATACCGTCATCTATCGATTCTTACTCAATCTAGCTGATAAATACACATTATACCGCCACCTGTTAGAAATCTTATGGAACTCAAAGATAAATAAACAAATAATTTTCAAAAGATTTTAACAGATGGCGGTGTAATGTAAATTTATCGGCTGGATTAAGTACCAATAGATGGCACTATATTAAAAGTCCAAACGCAGATGAAGTTATACGGGCAAGCTAGTAGAATATATAGATTCTATATATTTATTTAAATCTTCATCATAAAAACACTATTTTAAAGTTTTATATGCCGCTATTAACGAAAAGTAGACGAGCACAATGAAGTGAATGTATATATAAAAAAATACAAGCAATCTTATGGGGACAGCGAAACAGAAATGAAAACATAAAATAATATCTCAATCAACATAAACTTGTATAACGTTTAATTCTACATTTTTATAGGTACTAATAACGATAATAACAGTACCTATTTATATCATATTCTTAACTCCAAATATATTTTTGCGTATTCCTTAATAATAAGTCACGAAACTGTTGCTTTTAAAATTTCTTAAAAATAATGTATAATAATGACATCTATCGACAATTTGTATAAATTGTAGATAGCGAAACGATAATTAAAAAAATATCTTTCGTTAATAAGTACTGATATACTCAGATTGTACCATAGAGTACCTAACTTATTATAGGGGTCATCAGCTTTTCGCCGATCAGCGCCATCTGGTGAAATCGGAAGAAATTACATTTTTCTATATCTATACCTATACGTGCCTGTATAAACTTCTTTTTATGATTTAATTTGTATTGTTATATTTTAAACTAAAATAGGCATAAATAAAACAACACATACAAATACTTTAATTTACATTTACCACATACTATAATATTAGGCACAAGTTTTTTTGCTCCAAAGGTGGACCCATAAAGGTTTTATCAAAATCATTTTAGTGCTTTTCAATATATGAACTCGGTCCCAAATGCTGTTGTTACGATTAAAAAGTTGGTTGTTACGATTTTCGGTAAATGTAAATAACTTTAACGCCGGCGTAATTCAATTAAAATAAATTTTAAACGATAGAGAAAAATCTCTAATGAATTAATCAACAAGCAGAATTTGGCGGTCGCTTATAGTTTTCGAGAAAAAAAATATTTAAAACTTGTTTTTTGTACTAGAAATCCACCATTTTATTTGTTTGACTTCAAAAGTTCTTTACACAGTTCTGCCAACATGATAAATATAGGAAGCGGGCGACATCATACACGTATCGATATTCCGATTTTTTTTAAATTTAATGAGTCACAGAACCGACACAGAGCGAATCCGACTCGGATAGATTAGGTTAGAAGGTTCAGGCGGGAGCTCCGCTCTTAACCTTCGATGTTAGGTTTTTTTTTATGACCACCAAGAAATACGAGCTGAATTGACATATTGACAACAAAAAAATGGCGGATTTCTATAGTAAAAATCACACTATTTCATTATTTATTTTTTCGAAAACTATAAGCGACCGCCGAATTCTGCTTGTTGATAAATTCATAAGTGAGTTTTCTCTATCGTTTAAAATTTATTTGATTTGAATTACGCCGGAGTTAAAGTTATTTACATCTACCCGATTTTCAATCATTTCGAATTATCACGTATTTAATTTGTTGAAAATAGAACATATAAGAAAATATCTAAACTAAACTTTCTAAAACTAAAGAGAAAAAAGTAAAATACCACAACCACATTTGCGTCACGTAACGTAAACGGAAGTAATTGACAGTTAGCTAGGGATGCCGAAGAAAAATAGATATATCGATATTTTTTTTAAATATATCGATATTTTGGCCGATACATTTTGATCCGATATATCGATATAAAAAATTGAATATCGAAATCGTGTCAAAAACGATATTTTTATTCAAACTAATTCAAAGCCGTAAAAGATAAAAATGAACGGAAAAAAACTGTGGTCTGTTACTAGTATTGTCGCCGATGCAGAGTTTCATTTTGAGATTATGATATTTAATACTACAATTTGATGCTTGGTACTTTATACTATCCATATCTTAGGTACAACATGGTGTAGAGGTGTTACAAATCATTAATATTGAACTATATATAATATACTACTTCTTGGCACCATGCCGCGTGGATTAAGTTTATTAGATAATATGTAATTTTACATAGATTCAATCTTGTAAATATTATATCAATAAAGATTATTTGTTATTTAAAAAGAAACTACATATTATGATAACTTATAAATAGCATGCAAAATATTAATGGCATCAACTATAGTTACTTTAATTTAATATGTAAATAAAGTTAACAAAAATTTAATTATAATCAAATTCTCAATAATTAAATGTCACTAAAAGTAATATCGACTTTTCATAAAAAGTTTTTTGATGTCATAAAAATTATTATCATTAACACCACATAAGTAACTTTTTTAAATTGTCGTTCAGCATTTTTATGTCAATCAAACAACTATTACTTTCTTTTGATATAGGTCTGTCTTTTAGGACAAGTCTCTGCGGGTTTCTTTTTGACACATTATTAACTTCGTTATAAACAATTCTTTATATTTTTTTTAAAAAACTTAGGCACATGTTTTTCAATTAGTTATTTTTTGATTCGAAATGTGAATTTGTTTTAAAGACTACTATACTACTCATTATTGAATCAGACTGAACTAAGTACACTATTTTTTAAAAATTAAAATTAGTCCGATATATCAACATTTTTTTTCGATATATACCGATATTGATATTTTTATAAATATCGATATTTTTTTCGACTTTTGGCATCCCTACAGTTAGCCATGATGCTGCCGCTATGTCAACATACGTTTCGTTCCTCTCAGTTTCTGCATATTTAAATGACTTGAATTTACTATGTATAATTTACTTGTACTATGTAAATAAAAGAATTCAAATTACCAAAAATAATTAAATATGCGATAAAATGTGTTTTGTAAATTCAGTTTATCTAGTATTTTTAAGTTTTGAAAATAATACTGCAATAAGGAATTGCGTCAAACGTGTCGCAAATTGTCGCTAACGCCATCTTGCGATATATGAAACTACCAAAGAGAGCTAATCGGCCTCCATAGAAATCGTCAAAGTATAGAAGTGAAAAGACCCTGGATTGTACGCGTTTTGCGTATACAAGGTACACCTGCGTTCCGGGCGGTTCTCACCGCTCCCAGCCACCGATTGGCTAATTGCACAGTCGACGGCCATCGAGGTTTCGGTCCGAACCGCGACCTCGATGGCCCTTAGATGACACACCATACTTAAACGCACGCATGAGCACATGCGCGGCCCTACCGGAGGGCCCAAACTCGTGGGTTCTGGCTAGCCCACCGATTCTGCGTCAGATGAAGTTTTAATAGTCCCGGGACTGAAAGCAAAAACATCAGTTAATACAAGATACTCAGATTGTCTTTCAGCGCCGTTTACGGTCCTGTTTCAATATTCTATCTACAGATAGATTTCCCGAACGCTGCCCGTCCGAGAAACTTCGGCATATCTACTCGTCTAATATCCCTTAATGTTTGAAGACAAAAGTCTGTAGAGTAGACCTTCCCCCGTAAGATGTCCCCTGCCTTGGGTATTGGCAGCTTTCCTAGGGTGTTACCAACAATATATGTACCATTTACCCGAGGTGGTAGGGCCACGCAGCAGCCTCGGCTGTTGCACGAATGGGCAAGCCCGTCCGGGTAAGTACCACGACCTCACAGAAGACCAGCGTGAAGTGGAAGTGTCATACTTCTGCGTTTCGTCTGGTGAGTGAGGTGGCCGGAGCCCACTTTATTAAATGGTGGCAACGCATCTGCAACCCTACGGGTGATGCTAATGTCCATGGGCGGCGGGTGTCACAACATAAGGTGAACCGCCAGCTCGCCTGCCACCTATATACCTCACCCGGCAGTAAGATTTTATGCTCGCACCCTGACTGTACTTTTAGTTATATTAGATATAGCCTGGTGACAGACGGACAGACAGACAGTCCGAAGTTCTATTACTAGGGTCCCGTTTAACCCTTTGCGTACGGAAAGAAATTGCATAACCGGGCGGCATTGCATTGTGCGCCCAATAATATTATATAACATACAATGAATGTACGTCAAAATTGCCTTTACAGACCAACAGGGTGCTAATAAACCACAGGCGGACACACACCGGCGAGAGGCCCTTCAAATGCTCCCAATGCCCCGCCGCCTTCGCGCAGAAATACGCGAAGAAATCCCACGAGCGATCGCAGCACAAGATATTCTGAGACAAGCCGTCCACGAAACTCATAATGTCTTTTAAAATGTACTTAACACATAAGACTGTGCGTAGAAGGTTCGAGATACCAGACTGGTAAATGGTCCAGACGTCCGGAAAGTGATAAAAGTATTTAAATCCCTTCTTCACAGTATTTACTATAATAGATTTCAAATATTTTGTGTTCCTCTAAAATAGGGTGACCTTGACCTGAATTGTATATATTTGTGGAAGGGGTTGGATAGTAAGTTACAACCACCACTATAAGCTAGAAGATCTATTGTAGTCTTACCTATAAGATCTATTTTAGTCGTTCTAGGACAACAGGATTATCCTCATTGTAAGGATGTTTTACAAACATAAATTTCATATGGAGAAAACATCCAGATCCGAAACGATTATCTGTGGGTCACACAAATTGTTGTACGTTTCGAGATTCGAATCCACGATCCTTGGAGCCAAAGCCAACACCTTGGCAACTGCACTGCAGTCACCTGACCTGTTTCTAACCAACCCACCCAAAGAAATTCGCGACCTATAGAATGCAAATGCGCCAGTCACCACTAAATCATTTATCACTAAATTGAAGAATGTAATGAATAATTATGTGCAAATGGAGAGGCCTCTCATGAGCACAATTTCAACACGTGAAAAAAGGAAAAAAATTGATTCTGTTTAATAAAACTTTCAATATAATGTTTGACTCCATTTTGTACCTTGTCCTAATTCTTGTTGTGTTAAATTTGTTAGTACAAAAAATTATGTTCATTAAAATAATATTTTAATTAGCACTCGTTGTTTCCGGAGCCGACAGTAACTGCACCACAGGCACATTGAAATGCTCATCTCATAATGTATGTAAAGTTCAAAATGATTTGGATGTAATACCGCATACAGATGAAGTGAATGAGTTTACTAGAAACACTATTTTCAAACTTAGACAGGGTTTATTAAAATAAAAATAGTTATTATACATACATAGTATTCGATTTTCAGCCTTATAATACATCCATATGAACCTATCATTAATATAATGAAATTGATTCGGTTAAGCATTGAAAAAATGCCATTAATTTTTATGATGAAGGTATTTTTAGCACTTAACATTTAAAATATTTCGTTGATTCATTTGTGTGCAAATATTATAACTTTAATTTAATCTATATGCTATGGAATTTATGCAATACATCCTGTAAATTTTTCTTCTATAATATTCAAATCTATATACATTAAAATAAAGTAGTACTTAAAAATATAAGCCCATAAAACTGTACAATTGTAAATATATTGTAAATAACAAATATTATAGCTACAAATTCTTTATTGCTTTGAAAAGACGCCCATAGATGGATTTTTATCTGAATTAAACATAAAATGTTTTCTTGTGGATGTGCCAAGCAATAGTTTGTACTGTTGCCAAAGTGCCAGCTCATAATGTGAGAAATATCACAATATCAAAAGAGGTGAAAAATTAATAATATTTGTTTCATTTTGTGTTGCTCTTAAAGGCTGGAATTGCATGACAATAACGAAACTGAATTTATAACCCGACTCTTATTTGGAATTGACACAACTGAATTTGACTAATTGTTAACAATCTACATCATCCTCCTGCCCCTAATCCCACCTAGGTGGGGTCGGCCAACATGGGAATTATGTTGATAGCCATTTTTGCTACGATTTTTACAACTGGCCGCCTGCCTGACCTCAACCCTCTTTGGCAATCAAACACCCAGATCAGGAACAATTATCTGTGGGTTACAAAAAAACTTTTCCCGTGTGGGAATCGAACCCATGTCCGCGACGCCGTAACCAATAACTTAGCAACGGTGCCACCGAGTCATCTTAATTAGTTAACACTATTTAACGGCAAATAGTGTTGTTAATTATTCAACACTACTTGCCGATAATCTGCAGTGGGGTCACATAGTGGAATGCCCTTATATCCTTTTTACAGAGGAAGCCTTTGCCCAGGAGTGGTACATATTAAGCTATAACTTAACAACAATTGATCAAATCCAGATTCCACTGAACTTTAACATACAAGTTTTTACATTAATGTATCCCAATTGATGAGGATATCTCAAAGCTTGTCATATTCAACAACAACAACAAATTTTGTTATGTGGCTCCAACTACTTACAAATAAAGTTTATAAAAAAGTTAACAGGGTATAGGTAGTGATGAGAAAGTGATTTAGAGAACCAGATGAAAAAAAATAATGATGCAAACTATTTATATCAAATATATTAAAATAGGTAATATAATTTCATGATTTCTTATTTCTGTGTGAACATTATACATTATTAAATGAAACTATTTTAAGGATATTATCACATTTAATTAGATTTTTGATTACAATTTAAATTTCTAAATGTTTTGTCCCGTGACCTGGAACGGAAAGTTGGTACAAGTTCGAAAAGTCGGGAATTTTAAAATATAATTAAACATGGTAAAATCCCTAAAATAGTTTTATTTAACAATAATATAATTTGCAACTGATATTGAATGTGAAGTTATTGACTTGTCTTGCAGGAAGTTAAACATGGAAAAATATACATTCTGTATATTTTTCATACACCAATGTTTCTTCCCATATCATATTTCTTCATGTATAGAAGATTGCCTTATTTCATCCCTAACTTTTCAATTCATACAACTAATTTAATTTTGTAAAGTACTATTTACATTTATTACAATAACATTAGCATTAATTATTGCCGATATCTCTCTTGGAATCTGCAGTTCTTGACAATAATGTGATACATAACAGGAACTTTCGGGTTATATAGGGAATGTAGACTCCCTTCATTTACTTGTCTGTGTAGTAGTGTTCCATTGTAAAATGACACTTCACATGAGTTCAACTATATCTGTGTATTGATATCAATATAATTATATTCATCATTACATATATATAGATGAAATATATTACAATGACATAGTTATATCATTGCATATGTAATAATTATTATCTGCACCAGATTTTATCACACCATCCACATTTTTGTTTCACTGCTTGTATAATTGATTACCCACTAAAGTAGTTTGATGTATCTCTCACAACAACGCAGAGTTAGGTAATAACCAGCAACAATTCATATAAAACATTACAAATTATAGTGAGAGTTTTTAGAAATTATTTGTTATCTACATTATTTTAAGTAACAAATTTTAGTGAAATCTAGGCAGCTTTTTGATTTCCTGATACCCTCTGTAGTGTAGCTTATTTATTATGGTAAACCCTAAACTAGTATATCTCTTTCCATATTGATATAACTTAAAATCACATAATTATAGCTATTTACATAAAATTCCAATAATTAATAAATATCATATTAAAAGTAACTTAATTAACTGTACCAATTTGGTCAATGCAACAATTCAGGGATTACAACAACAAAACACAATGTCTGTTGCACACACCGATGTACAATAGCAAACCATCATCCATTTTGAAATGGGATGCTCTTAAGGCTGCTCAAGAAATGCTTAAGTGAGATACATATTCCGAGCATAAATGTCTAGGAAAATCAGTCTATTTGTACCAATAAAAAATATGTGCCAATCAAATTTGCACAAATTGAAATTTGACATTTTAATGAAATTTGATTACCACAATGTGATCTTCATTATTGTTCACCATTTAAATATATCTCACATTTAGTCTCAATATGAAACTGGAGGCACCTGGGGCATCATATTGTTGTAAACATACTGGTTCTCTGGCTTCACTGGCTGCATTGGGGGATGAGGAATCACATTTGGTATCTGTTGCATGGGCTGAACATTTGGTACCTGTTGCATAGGCTCTGGCGGTTTTTTGTTCTTCTTTTCACACTTTTTAAACTTTATTCCGAGTTTGTTCAACAGTATTAACCTTAAGGACTCCTTGCCGCCCCTATAGTTCAGCTCGTGTTTCGCCGCCGCCAAAATTTTCCCTAGCGTTGGAACCTCCTTCCTGTTGCCGTAGCTATTGACGATACCTCTGAGCGCGCACAGCTGGAAGTAATCGAGCTGAACCTTCGTTTTCCGCACACGCTTCTTCTTAGGGCCAGTCATCTTAGTGTGCGTCGCTTCAGCCCGCAAGCCATCCCTTTTTATCCTTTTTATTGTGCTCTCTGAAAGGCCGGTAGCAGCGCACGCCCTTTTTACAACATTGTCCACGGGGAAAGCGTAGCCCCTATTTTGTTTTTCACTCTCAAAGAACTTTATCACTTTAAAAATAATCTCCCTCGCTTGTCCGTCTATCGCCTCTTTCTTTTTCTTTTCAGGCTTAGACGGCTTGTGCTCGTCCGGCGCTGCCGGAGGTGCTTCTACTGGATTCGTCTGTAAATTTATTTGGTTAGGCACTGGCTGCTGTTGATGAGGTGGTTGTTGTTGTTGTGGTGGTGGTTGCTGCTGCTGCTGGTGCTGTTGCTGCTGTTGTTGTTGGAGTTGTTGTTGCGGTTGCTGCTGAGGCATTGGTATGTTGTTCATGTTATGCAGATTTAATATTGGTACTTCGTGTATATTCTCCATGATGTTGCCGAATATCTAGCATGTAATCGTTGTAACGTCTTATAAGAACTATTATTGCCCGTGATATAAATAAAAAGTTTAACATTAATCAATCATTCAAATATAGTTTTATTTTATTGTATACAAAAGTAGCTTGGTAAGAAAAGTAGCCGCCATTTGTACACATAACAGATCAGACAGTGACGTTCCGTTCGTCAGAATTCAGATGTCAAATTTATTTACAGTATTAGTCTTTGATTAAGTGATTTTTGAGAAGAGATTGTAAAAATTATATTATTAAATTTATATATATTGTGTGACAAGTTGGCAATATAGCAGGAGGTAGTAGACCTGTGAGTCCTGTGACCCCTGTGAGTGATTACTACCGCCCATGGACATTTACTACACTTGAGGGATTGCAGGTGCTCTACCCACATTTAAAAAACGTGGGCGTCGGTTATCTCACTTACCAGACAAAACGCAAAAGTAATATTGTGTGTTGTGTTGTGCTTTATGCTTGATTTTTATGAAGTAGTGGCACTTTCGCAAACACACCTACTCATGTGACCCTACTACACTATAAAAAGTCCGCTGTATATAAAATCTAAAAGGTGGTGCTTCGGCTATGACGGTCATTAACCCTTTTATGCATTTACTTGATAGTCGTAATCGGGCTGCTACATTTATTAGATAGTTAAATTATTTAAAGCGGTGGTATATAATTAATTAAATTAATCATATAAACATTTCAAACTGCTGAATATAGGCCTCCTCTAGAGTCGTTTGAATTTATAAGCTCTTGATCATTCAAGATATATATAGAATAAAATATTCATACAGGATGAGCCACAGAATAAAGAAAACAAGACAAGAACTTTCTTCGTTATTCCAGGATATGAGCCATGGTAGTTCAGAGTCTGGGCGCCCACGTCTCAAATTTTAGCGCCCTGCCTACCTTTAAAATATCTAGCAGTAAGAGGTATGCATATACTTGATGGCTCTCGCATGGGGTAAATAAAGCACTCCGATTAATCGTGCATTTAAAACTATTTTTAATTAATAATCAAATTAAAAAAAATTGTAGCTGGGAAGATTTTCAAAATACTTTTTTTTTCTACACTGAGTATAGTCAAAATAATTTTATATGGTATCCTCCTCCAAAACCCGAGCATTTTAACGATTTTCTAATAAACTGTTCTTAGAAAGAGCCAAATTCATTGTAAGCTTCTCGAGGTAAATGCTGCGCACTACCGTCGATCTTCATACCGGATGTCAAAGTAGGCATGAGATATACCTGCAACATTCTATACCCGGCCTCAAAGGTACGGGTATCGCCGTATACCCGGTGCTAAAACCCAGTATCAAAATACCTATAGGTATTAGTTATGTTCAGGCCTCCTTTTGGAGACCCGGTATGGAATTGAACCTTTCTTTGATTAGAATTGGAACATTTAGATTTTTTTTTAGCAATCAGTTTTTTTAAATTGAGATTTAATCATTCTAAAATAAGCTCCATCTTTACTAACGTAAAGAACCCTATTATCAAAAAAAAGTAATTCAAAATAAATATTACTGTTTACCTTATTACGCAATTATTTATCTACCTCATTGTCATAGAAATAAAGAATAAATTTATCTCAAGGAAATATTTGGTATAAAATGCCTAAATCATACGTTTCAATTCGGGCATGATCGGGAAGAGCCGCCGTAAGCGTTCGGGGAACTTCGTACCTATTCGGCCAGCGGGTTGTCGCGAGCGTTATATACCGCCACCGTCGGACGAGGCGGCCATACCCAGCCATACCTATCGGGTATGTAACGGGCCTCTGCCGTACATACCCGGTGTGCGTACTGGTATGTCCATACTGGGTATATATACCTGTGCCAGTATATACGCCTCATCCCTATGTCAAAGCTCTGCTATAATCCGCATTCATTTGATAATGAACGCATTTCCGCATGCGTTGCTCTATTATATCTCTTCGTGAGTTTTGTAAACCCTACAAAACTCACGAAGTTGAAGACAAGCTTTCCGTAGTAAAAGCGTAACGTCACAATACACCATACGTGCATTAAACAAATTTTATAATCTGATGTAATAATAAAGTCTTTCATAAGTTCGTAGTTGGTACTTCATTCAAGTGGTTGTACTTTTGTAATTAAGTTGGACAAAGTTGTTATTCTAGATGCAATTAGCGTTTGAGTTTTGACCTGGGACGCAACGATGCGTGTCATCATCTCATTGCTTACTGAACACTACGGTGACTGCTCAGTAGTGCAGAACCAACATCGTCGTAAGAACCAACATTGTCAATCGACAATGCAATCTTAAAATGAAGAACCGGTCATGAGGGATTAGCCTCGATACCCGTACCTGCATGCCTCATTGAGGCAGAGTAGAAGACCAGAACGACGACGATGACGAATTTTGACATTGGCAGTATGTTCTCGACTTTGATCAAAAACTCATAATTTAAAAAAAAATCGGTGTTTATGTTTACAATAGACATTTTTTCAGTAAGGTAGAAAAGAAATGTGTATTATTTTATTTGAAATAATTAATTTGTAACTATGGACGATGGTAACGAATCTGTTATAAGAAAGTTTTGCTGCACTTGTTTAAGCGACAATAGAAAACTTTTTCAGCTGTGTAGAGTTTTCGATGGGGTCAATAGTTTATATTGGTTACTATCCTACGATTCTGAAGCTTATATGGTAATAAACCAATTTTTTTGAGAGTTTGCAATCCATAATTTACTGCAAACGCATACTTCTTACCTATTCTTCTAACTTTCAATATTACTTTTGTGATACATGATAAGACTGAATTATAGAGTTTATTCTAATGTACATGAATCTAAGAAACTTAGTAAGAAAAGGCTTATTATAAAGTAAAGATCTATGTTCAGTATTAAGATAATTTTATGAATGATTCTTGATTTGCGATTACATTACAATGGTGTACCTACTGCAAATTTTATTTTAAAAGAAATATATGTAAAATGTAACAAAACTATTAACTTCTTTATTTTTATTCTTTCAAAAGAGTTTTAAAGAAGTCTTAATACAAAAAAGCTTTGATTTTAGTACTGTACATGCTGTTCTAGTTTTCAGACCAAGCTCACGGAAACTTACTTTTTCTCAAGCTCTGTGCCAGCTTCAGCAGCACAACTACATTAAGCTAAAGCCTACAGTTGCTTTCAGACTACAGACTAAAAGAAAATCATATATCATCAAAAAGGTTTATACAAAATAATATAATTTCAGGAAGGCTTTCATAAAGACAGTGCCAACTTATACATATGCTGGGAGTGCAAAGCCCTTATGTCTAGAATTTGTGGATTCCGTAATCAGGCATGTACAGCACAAAAACAGCTGACTATGATTTCTGAAGGACAGACTTATGTATGTATCAGTTTTTTAGTAGTAGTTGAAATAGTAACTAATTGTCTACTGTGGTAGGGCAATGCGACAGCATCTGCTGTTACACTAATGGGCAGGCTCGTCTCGGTAAGCACCACGGCCTAACAGATGACTGGTGTGAAGTGGAAGAATGGTAATTTCGGTGAGTGAGGCAACTAGAGCACATTTTTTAAAGGTTTTCAGCAAACATGCAAGCCTCAGGTGCTGTAGATGCTTATGGGCTTGTATACCACCAGCTCACAGGCCATCTTTTAATATTAAAAAAAAAATTGAGATACAGGTGTCTTCTAAATTCTATGTGTTGTCCATCTGGCAACACCACTAGTCTCATACAGACAATTTTACTAGTCTTTGCACAAAACTTACAAACGAAAAAAGATCAATCATCAAAAAAGTTTAAATTTAAATTCCTGTGATAGGAATTAGAAAAAAATACTGTTACAGTTGAAAAAATAATTACAAAAAAACAATTTTTGTGAATCAGCACAGAAATTATGGTGTATATTTTATTTTAAGTTTTAAAACAACAGTTTAAAGTAAAATAAAATGGTGTTAATAAAATATAGGGCAGTCATTTAAAAACACTGTTTGTCATTAAAATTTTATTACCTACTTCGAAATAGTTCATATAAATTAATTAAAAGTATGATCCTTATATCCTTATTTCAGAAAACTCTAACAGTTTTATCAAATCTGACTCAATCTTTAAAAGCAAATTATGACTATACCTTTATATACACGTCAGAAGATTCCTCAATGCTAATAGATAACTTCATAGATTGCGGACCTATAAGAGATATTAAAGTGGAAAGTGATACAGATGATGTTCCTTTAGCAGAGCTTCTACTTAACAATTATATGACCCATGAAAATGTAGAAGAGGAGAAAACTTCTTTAAGTGTGAACCCAAAAAGTACTTATTTAAATAACTTAAATAAGACATATCAAAAAACAAAATCCATCAGAAAAAAGTGCCCCAGTGAAACTATGAAGGAAAATAATGTCTTAGTAATGAGCAATAACAAATATTACTCTACGAGCCAAATGAATGAGATTGAAATGGCCGAAAGCAGAAAAATGAGAAGTTATGCTATGGCCTATTCGGATGCACCATATAAATGTGAAAGTTGTGTTGAAGGGTTTAATTTTGAAATCGACTTTAATAGACACTACTTGGATAAGCATACTGAGGTACGGGGAGGAACCTATAAATCTATAAATAGTATAGGTTTTAAAAATAAATGGAGAGGCTTTCATGGACTAATCATTTCAATATTTGCAGAATCACATTCTGTCAGATGGTGTTTGAACCATCATCCCAAAGACTTTAAATTAATGCTCAGTTAGGTTAGCATCCTAAATTAGTCCATAAATAAAAGTATTATTACTTTAGTAAAAAACTAATAAAACTAGGGACTTTTGAATCAAATAAAGGAGGAGTAAACTGAAGGAAGATTCTTCTTGACATAATTGTAGAGATCAGTTAATAAAAATTATTTTAATTTACACAGTTCAGTAGACTTTATAGTATTCATAGTTATCCTGTCTACAAACGATACGATCTATAAAACAATTTGAATTCAGAGATAAAAATCATTACGTACCTAAGTCATTGAATTTTTTTCAGAGAGCCAACCATGCAGAATGCGATATTTGTCGCACTTACGTAGAAAAGATGTCTCTTCCTTTACACAGAAAGGAGCATTATTTGAGGCACACATGTAGCTTTTGTGATTTTGGCACGTCTGATCTAAAGAATATGTTAAGTCATTTAAAGAGTGATCACACCATTAAGAATGTGGGCGCAATTAAGAAAAAGGTAATGATATTTCGTTTCTAAAACACCTAAAGGGCTTTTTTTTAAGAGAAGTGGGTCTAAGTCTTTTTTTTTAAGTAATTTGTAAGATGGATTGTAAATCAGATACTAATATACTAATATGTTGGCTGGTGTTGCTAAATTTATCTATTGCCAGTTTTATGTTCTTTAATGTTAAAATTAAGGGGGCGGCATAGTTAAATCTGGATAAAATTAGCAATGCGGTAGAGACATGAAACAGCTTGTACACTACAGCTATCGCATAAAACGGTCCGCAGTGTAGAATAATGTACAGTCTTAGTTTAATTCAGCTTGTGAGATATAGATTTCCAACCCTGTGTGACTGTTTTTACTAACCCTGTGTGACTGTTTTAATTATGCAATTGGATCACCAACTTTTTGGCAGATCGGAGCATCAAGGTCGTCGTCGACGGTGCATGCTCCGATCCTAAATTTGTCAATGCTGGTGTTCCACAAGGCTGCGTACTGTCTCCTACTCTGTTTCTTCTGCATATCAATGACATGTTGCAAATCAGCAACGTCCATTGTTATGCAGACGATAGCACTGTGGATGTCTCGTACACTGGCCGAGCTAACATTTCTCGGGAAAACGTCTACGAGTGTCGGAACAAGCTTGTGTCTGAGGTCGAGACTTTGTTAACCAAAGTCTCAGACTGGGGTCGACTAAACCTAGTCCAATTCAACCCCAAAAAGACACAAGTTTGCGCGTTAACCGCTAAAAAGTCCCCATTTGTCGTGACTCCTCATTTCGAGAACACTTCGCTATCTGCCACAGCTAGTATCGGAATGCTTGGCGTCGAAATCTCGAGCAACGTCCAGTTCCGCGGTCAATTGGAAGGTAAGGCCAAATTGGCCTCAAAGAAGCTTGGCGTGCTCAGCAAGGCGAGACGGTACTTCACGGCTGCCCAACGCCTAAACCTGTATAAGGCGCAAATTCGGCCCCACATGGAGTACTGTTCTCACCTCTGGGCGGGAGCCCCCTATTACCAGCTTCTTCCATTTGACCGCATTCAACGTAGGGCGGCTAGGGTTATCGACGATCAAAGTCTTTCCGATCGGCTTGATCCTCTGGCTCTGCGTAGAGATGTTGGATCACTCTGCATCTTCTACCGCATTTATCACGGGGAGTGTTCTGAGGAATTGTTTAGATTGATCCCGGCGGCTGAATTCCACCATCGGACATCGCGCCAGAACCAAAAATTTCATCCACACCACCTCGATGTCCAACGTTCCACAACAGCGCGATTTTTTAAGGCATTTCTTGCCTCGCACAACCACTCTGTGGAACCAACTGCCGCCGGCGGTCTTTCCGAACCGTTACGACCTGGGAACCTTCAAAAAGAGAGCGTACTCTTTCTTAAAAGGCCGGCAACGCATTTGTGAGCCCTCGGGTGTTGCAGGTGTTCATGGGCGGCGGTAATCACTTACCATCAGGTGAGCCTCCTGCTCGTTTGCCCCTTTTCTCCATAAAAAAAAAAAAAAAAAAAAAAAAAAAAAAAAAAAAAAAAAAAAAAAAAGTCCATGGAGTCTTCACGGTTGATCAGTGAGGCGATCTTTGCATCTTCCAGTTGAAGAGTTTTGGTTTATTGTTCGCAGAACAGAAGTGGAAATATCGTTAAGAACCCCGGTTCAAAGCCAAGAAGGAACAAGGCCATGAAAGATAAACGCACCCCATTAGGATTCCAGTGTACGGAATGCGATAACTACTTTGAGTAAGTTTGCATCTATCTCTCTCTCTCTCTCTCCATCAGCCTTTTGCAGTCCACTGCTGGACATGGGCCTCCCCAAGTGCAGGATCTTCAGCTTTCCTCTTCCAGCCACTATGGGCAACCTTTCTCAGGTCACTACTGTTTGCGAGACCATTCGTGCAACAGTCTTCGCGGCCCTACCACAGTTTAATTTCTCAGGAACAAGAAGATGAGGTGGAAGCACGTCCAGAAACAGCATCGCGACGGATTCGAATGCAGCACCTGTGGCAAAAGGTTCGCGTTCAAGAACAACCTGACAAGACACGAGCAGTGAGTGACTCTTTTAAAATTAGCCTAATTCTAATGGATCGTCCAAAAAGGAGTGTGTGTGTGTGTGTACAAGTAGACACACACTTTTTAGGGTTCCGTACCGATAGGGTAAAACGGGTAAATCCTATTACTAAGACTCCGCTGTCGGTCTGTCCGTCTGTTACCGGGCTGTATCTCATGAAGCGTGATAGTTAAACGGTTGAAATTGACACAAATGATGTATTGCCGCAATAACAAGAAATACTTAAAAACAGAATTCAAGATATTTGAGTGGTCCTATGGATAGTAGTACGGAACACTTCGTACGCGAGTTCATCAAGCATTTTTAGGGTTCCGTACCCGGAAAAACGGCACCCTATTACTAAGACTCCGCTGTCTGTCTGTCCGTCTGTCACCAGGCTGTATCTCATGAAGCGTGATAGTTAGACGAATTTTCAAATTTTCGCAGATTATGCATTTCCGTTGCCGCTATAACAACAAGCACTAAAAAGATATTCACGTGCGGCTCCCACACAGAAGACATGATTTTTGCCGTTTTCATAGACGCGCGAGTCCGGCTCACATTTGGGCCGTTATTTGCATTTTTTCCAAATTCCACGATCAGAGACGGACCGTTCCGCCGGGGCTGGATTTAGGAGAGGGCAAACTGGGCTGCAGCCCCGGGGCCTCCACAAAAGAGAGGCCCCCACAATAGAGACTTCGGAAAAAAAAATCTAATTCAGACCAGTAAAGTCTTCCTAGTACATTCACCTACAGTACTTGTAGAATTACGGTTACATTAAATATTAACGGAAATCAATGGGGAAAAAAAAAATAGCGCCTCCGCGCGGTAGAAGTGAAACTTCGGTTGCCCCGCATTCACTTCTCGCTCTATCTCTTCCTAGTCCCCCTCCCCAGGAGCGTTGAACGTTTAACGCAACATTGCTCTCATATCTCCCACACGGGGAGTCGCATTTTTTTATGTGAAAAGTTGACAAGCGAGCAGACGGTTCACCTGATGTTAAGTGAACACCGCCGCCCGTGGACATCTGCTACACCCGGGGGTTCCATATGCTTTGCACTTCCACTCTCCGCCGGTCTTCTGTGAGTTCGTGGTACCTACCCGCACGAGCCCGCCCATTCGTGCAACAGCCGAGGACGCTGCGTGGCCCCACCGCCGTGAGAAGTTTCACTTCGATAATTTGGGGCCACGGGGCCTCCGGGGGCCTTGCTTGGTCGCCTCGAGGCCTCCAGGTCTCCGAACCGCGTCCGCGTCCCCTCGCAGGACGCACTCACCGCGGCCGCGGGTGGCGTGCGCCGCGTGCGGCAAGCAGGTGCGCGCCGACCTGGTGCGCGCGCACGCCCGCACGCACGCGCAGCGCGAGCGGCTCGCGTGCGCCGCGTGCGAGCGCTCGTTCGCCAGCCGCGCGTCGTACGAGCACCACCTGAAGTACGCGCGGGCGCACGCGCGCGGCGACGTGCTGAGGTGGGCCGCGCGCCATCTTGATTTTTTTTTTCAGTCGACGATCGCTCTCCGTGACCCGTTTTGAAGTTGTACGTTTCTGCGATCGCGCACTGTCGCTCGTTGCCACGGCAACCGACGACAGCTGATCGACGCCGAGTGTATGATAAAACAGCGGACCGGGCAGACGTTGTCCTGTACACACCACTTAAATCCGATAACTTAAAAAAAATAATGATTGTGAATCGAAACCATTCTCGAATCGACCAGAAGGCACACAAAAATTTTTTATTAAAAACGGCCCAGCCGTTTAGGAGGAGTTCAGTAACGTACAATATAATTATATTTATAAATATTACTTCATTTTTTTTTTAACAACCCGCCCCGGCTTCGCGCGGATGCAATGTATTATACATATAAACCTTCCTCTTGAATCACTCTATCTAGTAAAAAATTATTACAAAATGACAAATATTGACATTAATATTTATACGATACTAACGTCACTCAATTGTGTTGCCTTCCCGGAAACCCTCCACTAACACTTAAACTTTACGATATGGTACGAATCTTTTGTGCGGGAATATAGAAAAGTGTTGTTTTTTGCCTTTTTCAGGCAATTTTTTAAATTTTTCTCTTCAGAAGAACCTTCCTCATACTTCAAGGAATATTATAAATAAAGAATTAGTGAAATCGGTTCAGCTGTTCTGAGACTTGCGCTTAGCAACACATTCAGCGATTCACTTTTATATATAGAGATTGCCTTTACTTTAGGATAACATTATCCTGTGTTGTAAGGACGCTTTACATACATAAATTTCACGCGGAAAAACACCCAGATGCGAAACAACTAGGTATCCACAAATAGTTGTTCCGTGTGGGAATCGAATCCCCGGAGCCGAAGCCAATACCTTTGCGCCACATTGTCATCGTTAAAACCAAACCCACCTAGATGTTTCTCGTTTAGGAAGCTTCTGTTTGAATTTAGTGGATGTTCGCATTTCTTTACGAATATTTTTCGTAACAGT
Organism: Iphiclides podalirius; assembly: GCA_933534255.1. Taxonomy (NCBI): domain Eukaryota; kingdom Metazoa; phylum Arthropoda; class Insecta; order Lepidoptera; family Papilionidae; genus Iphiclides; species Iphiclides podalirius. Next base: position 237,904 of record OW152842.1, on the reverse strand, counting down.
TGCATCTGGGCGTTTGTCCGCGTGAAATTTATGTTTGTAAAACGTCCTCACAACGCGCGATATTGTTATCCAAATCCAAAGTAAGGCCAATGTTTTTTTTTTTTAAATATACCTCGTAATAAAACTTCCATTGTAAATTATGTTAAATTTAGGATGAGAACTACCTAAGTTGGCATCCGCGGTCCGCAGGTACAAGTGTTCGGTGTGCGATAAAGGATACAAGTCGAAGGGGGAGCTGAGAGACCACATAAACTACAGGCACATGGGCAAAACTCAGCACAAGTGTCCCATCTGCGCAAAGGTGCGTGGTTTTTCTTCAGGTTCCAATCCATGGTCATCAACTGAAAAGCGAATGACTAATCAGCCCTGCCGTTCGGGCTCATAGTATAGGGCTAAGGTATCCCCTGCCCGTCGTATAAGGCGACTAGAAGAGGACACGGATTGGCCATTACCATTTGTGCTGGTAACTGCGTGTACCACCACACCTTGATGTCAATGTGGGATGGATGAGCTGATGTCAATTGTATGGCGGTTAAGAAATGTCAAAATAAACCGACCGATGTCATTGAATGCTTTTACTGCACTAAAATATATTAAAATTATAATTATGAACTAAGGTATAAACTAGGTCGCGCATACGAACGCTTGCAAGTGTCAATATGCCGTGTGCGCAGTTTTGCTATACAATAGAAAATGTACGGCTTTGCCTGTACATACTGCCACTCGACAAAGAAGCAAATTGGAAGAGAAAATAATGATAGAATGTCAAAATGCAAATTAACAAATTAAAAATGTAAAGTAAAAAAATTAAAACTAAAAATTAAAAACATAGAATCCTAATCATAATAATTAATGTAAATGTATTAAAAATTAAATTGGAGACTTATACACTAAAACTATAATTGTCAAAAGATACTGTTCTGTTCAACTTTAGGGGGGGTGACATTGTCTAAGTGAGCATTGCACTGCACTTGCACTCGTCGCTGTTCACTACACTTGTCACTAACATTCTCCCGGCTGCGAGTCGCTCCGCTAGCGACGGAAGAAGCTCGTGTCGTCATCTCGTACGACTCCTGCCGAGGCTCTCTGCCACCAGGATACTGCTTGCATCTCCTCTTTTAAAATGCAACCTTGAGCTAGATTAATAACCCCACTTGCATGTAATTTTTTTAGCTGTAATCCCAACTGAGCATATAATGCGGATTGAGCATTCCTGGCAACATGAGAAGAGCCAAGAATCACCTGTTTGCAATTTGACCCATTTGTCGGCGCACTCGTTGAAACTTGATCTGCAGTATGTGTGGTCGTCATTGTTTACTATAAGTTTTATGTCATAAATAGATTGTTGAATATTAATTTATGAATATAAATTGGATGATTCATTATGCAAAGGTATTTTCCGTTTGTATGTTTGATACAATCGTCAATGTCAGCTTCTGATAATGGTACCACCAGATCTTTTTTCACATGAGACAAAAAAGCAAGGCGGTGGTCAGAAAGTTTATTCTATTGACTTTCTTTGTTCTAGTTCTTTTATGAGTGACAGTGGGCTGTTGTTTGTTATGATTGTCATTACTAGCAGTCTCCTCAGGATGAACAGGTAAATTGATCAGTTTGATTATAGGCCGTTTTAATATACCTCCTTTTGTCTTGATAGAGACGACGCGTACCTGGCCATCCTTGCCTGGGTGAGTCTCGGTAATCCGTCCGAGAGCCCACCTTGAAGGAGGCATGTTATCTTCCTTTATCAACACTATGTCATTTAGTTGCAGGTTCGGTTGTATTCGATGCCATTTATGGCGGCTTTGAAGATTATGAAGATAATCACTAGACCATTTTTTCCAGAATTGTTGATGCATGTGTTCTATCAGTTGCCATTTGTTCTTAATGTTATATGTGTCATGGAGATGTCAAAAAATGGCCTGGTGTCAAACATTCGTCTTCGGGATTTTCAGTCATTGCATATAAGGGCCTTGAATTGAGGCACGCTTCAATCTGTGTCAATAATGTGCTAAACTCTTCAAATGTAAGTTTTTGTTCCCCTAGTACTCGTTTGAGATGGTGCTTCATACTTTTAACAGCAGCTTCCCATAAGCCTCCTGCACTGGGCCATGCTGGGGAGTTGAAGTGCTAAGTAATTCCTATTCTGGCTATGTCATCAATAAATGAAGTGTTAATCATACTCAAGGCTTCTTTGTACTCATTTTTTAGCACGCGGGAAGCATCAAGAAAGTTAGTGCCATTGTCACTATATACGTGCTGAGGCACACCTCTTCTGCCACACATTCGTTTGAAGGCAGCCAGGAATGCAGCGGAACTCAAATCGGATACAAGTTCTAAATGTATCGCTTTCGTGGCAAAACATACAAATACTGCAACGTAGCCTTTTGTCGTCTTTATTCCTCTGCCTTTGTTCGCCTTAATCTCCACATGCCCTGTGAAGACAATTCCTGTGTGCGAGAATGGTCTCGATGGTGTAACTCTGGGTTCTGGTAAGTTTGCCATGAGTTGATTTAAGTTGTGGCGACTAAACCGACAACATTTAACGCAGCGTCGAATGTGTTTCTTAACCGCTGAGTTGCCACTGATTACCCAGTATCTTTGTCTAAGATACATCAACGTAAGTCCAGGGCCTCCATGAAGTGTTGTTTTATGAGCCTGGTCGATGAGCAGCTCAGTCAACCTTGACTTTTGAGGTAGTATGATAGGATGTTTTGCAATGTCAGTTAATTTCGAGTGCTCAAGTCTTCCACCTACTCTTAGAATTCCCCTGTCATCCATGAAAGGGTTTAATTTTAACAAGCTACTGTTTGATTTTACAGAGCCAGTACGCTTTAATTGTATTATGTCATCTTTGTATTCCTTTTCCTGTATAATTTTAACAAATATGCGAAGTGAATGTTCTAATTCATCCGAAACCAAATTATTGTTGTACTGAAGAGGTCTATATGTCATACTCGAAGTAGGAATTGTAGATCCCTGTTGGTCAGTTGAAGCGCATCGTATTGCAACCTTGTGCCTCGCACTTGTTATGAAATGAAACACCCAGCTCATGACCCGTGCTGCTCGGGTTATTGAACTATGTTTGTTTAATAGCTCTTCGATAAGTTGATAATTAGTCACTTGGGTTGCATAATATGCTTGTAACTGTTTTTTCTTGGCCACATCGGGTGTGTCAATTTTTATCGGATTTTTTACAGATATGTCATTTTTGAGCCACAAAGGCCCTTCCCACCACAACGAATGTGTACTTAACTGCGATGGGCTTAATCCTCGTGTTGCACAGTCAGCTGCATTGTCTTCAGACCTCGTATGCCTCCAACACGATGGCGGAAGTATTTCAATAATTTGTTGCGTGCGGTTAGCGACGAACGTTTTCCATCTTGATGGACTGTCCTGGAGCCAACCTAATACAATCATTGAGTCTGTCCAGGCGAACGTTTTTGCTTGAATTTCATTCCAAAGGTCATTTATTGTTGTCAATTTTTTCGTAATATACTCTGGCGTTTTTCTGCCAATTGGGTCTTTTCCAAAATTGATGTTTAGTCGCTCCAACGCCTCGATGATGTCCTTTTGATGTTGGAACACGCCCTCCATTGCAAGAGAAAAAAAAAGGAAAGATCTTACTTGTCAACTGTAGCTGTAGATTGTCACGGCGCGTGCGCGTGACTTACGGAGATGTCAGGATTGGTGGTAGATGTTGCAGTTCAAACCTAATATGCTGCTGCCACAATCGACTAAGCCAAGATGTTGATGTCAAAAGTCAGGATAATATCCCGATGCACTGTCAATGTCAACTTAACGCACTATAATCCACTGTCAGTTCGTATATTGAACCAAACCACGTGTCCGATCCACTACTTATTCGTTTCCCGAAACGCGAGGTTTTTTCCAATACTAAAGCTCGAAGGACCAAAAAATGTGCTGTTAACTGCGTGTACCACCACACCTTGATGTCAATGTGGGATGGATGAGCTGATGTCAATTGTATGGCGGTTAAGAAATGTCAAAATAAACCGACCGATGTCATTGAATGCTTTTACTGCACTAAAATATATTAAAATTATAATTATGAACTAAGGTATAAACTAGGTCGCGCATACGAACGCTTGCAAGTGTCAATATGCCGTGTGCGCAGTTTTGTTATACAATAGAAAATGTACGGCTTTGCCTGTACACCATTATAGAGTCACGTTGTTCCCCGTTCAGAAACTGAGGTTTATGGTAAACCTTATCCGTTTCCTTCGCCATCTTGAAACAGCTCGACTGTTTTTTTATGTGAAAAGTTGCCAAGCGAGTAGGCGGTTCACCTGATGTTAAATGAATACCGCTGTCCATGGACATCTGTTACACCCGAGGGTTGCCGACGCGTTGACAACCTTTTGAAAATTGGGCTCCGGCCACCTCACTCGCCAGACGAAACGCGAAAGTATTATACTTACACTTCACGACGGTCTTCCGTGAGGTCGTGGTACATACAAGCCCATTCGTGCAACAGCCGAGGCTGCTACGTGGCCCACAGTTAGTGCAGTACAGAGTGACCGAGACTGAAGTATACGTAATACGTTATGTAGCTTTCTACGCCAAAATCGGTCCTTGTGGTAACAACAGTCGAAAAGGTCCTTAGTAAGGTCCCTTTATTTCTAAAGGTGCGTATATAGTCTAAATGTTACGTGTGTGTGTGTGTGTGTGTTTGTGTGTATCAGGCGCTGGCGACGCGTCGCTGCGTCACGCGCCACGTGAAGCGCGCACACGACGGCATAAAGGAGAACCAGCGAGACAAAATATGCCAGCAGTGCGGGAAGGCTTTCAGAGTGAGCAACACGGAGTTTTACTACTTTTTAGCGGCCGCCCATTAATCACGTGATGTTTTTATTAGCATTTTTAAACCCCCTTCCTGCCCCTTGGTTATACGTGGTGAGGTTTAAGACAAGAGAAAGTTAGAGATCGCTCGTTTGACGAAAAAATATACACGTGATATCTTACAACTTACTGCCAATGAAGGGTGGGGGTGGGGGCGATAGGACTGTCACCAGGCTGTATCTCATGAACCATGATAGTTACACAGTTGCAACTCACAGATGATGTATTTCTGTCGCCGCTATAACAACAACATATTCTAAAAAAATAAAAATAATACATTTGAGTGGGGCTCCCATACTGACATTATGGTACGGAACCCTCCGTGCGCGAGCCCGACTCGCACTTGGCCGGTTTTTTAACGAAGTGGCAAACGAGCTGGCGGTTCACCTGATGTTAAATGATAACCGCCGCCCATTGACATTTGCAACACTTGCAGATGCGTTGCCTCCCAATTAAATTGGCCTCTGGCCACCCCGCTCACCCCATGCCGGTCTCTTTACCGCCTTACCCCGACGGACGCGGCCGTCAGTATAGATGTCGTTCACAGGACAAGAAGGGCTTGCGCGAGCACGAGCTCATCCACACTGGCGAGCGGCCGCTCTCCTGCGAGATATGCGGCTGCACGTTCAGGCAGAACGCGACTCTGTACACGCACAGGAAGCGGGTGCACAAGATACACCCGCAGAGGGCGCGGGTCGAGCTGATTGAGGGCTAGGCCGCGAAGTAATGGTGGGGAATATCCGCCATAAAACAGCGCCGACACAGCACTGACTGCAAGGAGGCGCCTGGGCCTACTGCATCCATTGACTTATTTATTTATTTATTTATTCATCCTTTAGCATTATTCTCCCAGTCAACCTTGGGGTGGTACAGAGAAAATTAGGACTTAGCGCACACTTGATTTATATCTGGGGGGGGGGGGGGGGGGGGGGGGGGGGGGGGATTAGATCTTTTTGCGTAACGGATTACAATGCCCTTTTCAGCAATATATAGAGTGATCCAAGGAGAAGGATACTGATACTATACATGCATTTTATTAGAGAAAAGCCGAGAATTTTTTTGAGAAGCCGATTTGTATAATGTCCTGATGTCGTAAAATACATTATTTTTGTGCGCTTACATTGCGAACGTTGGCTAAACCTTATGAAATAGATCAAATTAATTTACTAAGGAAATGTAGATCTTAAAAATATCTCTAGAAAAGTCCGCGATTTTATGTGTTTATATCCGTAAGATAACCCGCATTAACCAATTTTATCTTTTACATATTACAAGAAAATTATGGGTTGTTTACCAAAATACTTTAAATAATGCAATAATGCAAATGAATCAATTAGATACATTGTGCATTTCGTGTAGATCAAAATTGTTCTTTACAGCATATTCAAATGAATATCTTAGATGATATTGTTACGTGTTAGGGGTTCGAAGGATTTGGAGAGAAAGACCTGCTGACTCTTTTGAAGACTTTTATTCAATAGCACTAGGTCCAACACAAAGCACTAGGTCCAACACAAAGCACTAGGTCCAAACACTAAGCACTAACGATGTCCTGATGTAGCGAGGTATGGTGACGAAGCCTCACTGCAGCTCTGACCTCCAGGTCTTTGATTCCGTCCACAAATGCTTGAACAATGTTCGTGTCTACCATCTTGGTGTCGGCTCCTGGGTGTGCCTTCCTGACGAGTTTTTCAATTTCCAACGCCCATTGTTGTAGTCCTTCTCCTGAGCGTTGGACTCTGTCACGCAGTTGGGCACGGAAAACGTGCTCCAGGTGTCGCTCCCCGTATCTGGATTCAAGTGCCTCCATCAGGTCTTGGAACCCATTTCCTGTATGTGGCAGTGCTTCCAGGACCGACAAAGCCTGCCCCCTAAGTGCAACAGTGAGAGCGGTCAGGCATTGCTCTTCCGTCCAACCGTTGGCAGTAGCAACAGTCTGGAATTGCCGACGATAAGCGTGCCAAGAAGTAGTGCCGTCGTATGGCGGCACTTTCACTCTTGGTCCTTGCGCCACTCCAGTGGTTCCACTAGACATCGCGACTCCCGTGGTTTCAAGGCGCACTACTTTCTTCTGTAGTTCAGTGAGACCGGTTTTCACATTTTCAACATCCAATCCTAACCCGTTAACTCGTTCTTCGACTACGTCGACATCACTTCGAAGCCTAATCACCGTGTTACTAACATCATTTATAGCCCAAAGCGCTTTTGGAGGTCTTTTTGTTGCTCTTGTGACGCTTGCAAAGCGCTGAGCTTGCGTTCTTGTGACTCCTTCATTGCCTGAATTTCAGCCCTTTGGAGCTCCATTAATTTAATTAAACTTCCTAATTGAAGAGCCACTTCAGGGGCTGCAGAAGCTGTGGTGGCGCCGGTGGGCGTGGCCAGTGGGCGTGGCATGAGTGGGTGTGTCCCGGTGGGTGGAGTCAGTGGGCGGGGCTTGCTCAAACGTGGGTGGGGCCTGTCCCGAAATGGGCGTGGCTTGAACCAAAGTGGGCGGGGCTTGTGTCTGAGTGGGCGTAGTCTAAGTGGCGTGATCGGTGGGCGTGGCCGGGTCGGTTAGGACAGTGGGCGGGGCTTGACCCACAGTGGGCGGGGCTTGGTCCCCAGTGGGTGTGGTCTCCGCAGCTCGTGCCCTTGTCCTGACACCCTCCTTGAAGTCCTCTCTCGGAGTCAATGGCATCTCCAAATCCCACTTCTGACACCAGTTGTTACGTGTTAGGGGTTCGAAGGATTTGGAGAGAAAGACCTGCTGAATCTTTTGAAGACTTTTATTCAATAGCACTAGGTCCAACACAAAGCACTAGGTCCAACACAAAGCACTAGGTCCAAACACTAAGCACTAACGATGTCCTATTTTTGTAGCCAAGTCGTCGGTTTCACTGGTATCGGTCTTGATCACTAGTTTTCACTCCGAAATCGCCTCGAAGGTAGCTCAAACTGAACTGTCATCGCTCGCCTCCCTGCGGCTTTTTATATGGGCCGAGACCGGTTCCGGACTAATCCAGATAGATCCTTCCTGGAAAGTACCCGACACGCACGAACATGTTCGTGATTCCGGAAAGTTCGCGAATGTACCCGGTTTTCGAGACTATAGTTTCACAGCAGTTCCTCTAACGCCATCTAGTGTTGAATAGGGGGTTTTATGTCGTCTTTGTTCTTTAGTGATGTTACTAGTTGACGCTAGATGGCGTTAGTTCCTTTTTGTGTTCATAACAATATCATAGAATAGAGTGGGGGCAAAGCGGTCGGCGGGCTCGCGCTTTTTAACCTCTAGCTAAAACATGTTTGCACTGTTTCATGAAAAAACGAATGTAAATATTGTATATGAAATTTTATCCTGTAGAGATCGTAATCATAACATTATCTACACTGCCCCACATTAATATCTATGGGCGGGAACGCCAGTTGAAAATAAAAGATAAAAATTAACCCAAAAAAGTCTTTCATTTGTAATAAATAAGTGTTGCTCCGTGACGTTACAACTCCTGTTACTCCTCCAAATTCTATTCGTTTCTATTTTTAATCCGCCATTGCAATTAACAGTGCTACTACAGTCCAATTGGAAAATACACAATATCTCAATGCCAAAATGATGGCCATTTTTAAAACTACAATGCCTACAGGGGATTCCTATAATATTATCTTTGAGTTGACAACCTACAATGTAAAATAAATTGATAAATAGACATTTCATTTATTCAATTTTTTGTCGATACGAGCCAACTAAAATAAAAATCGATATATTAAGAGACTTAAGTATATACCGAATATAGGTACTGTTTTTCGCATCCATTACTCATTTAAAACGAGTTTTGAGAAATACTTGAATAAATAAACAAATGGCCCAAAACATTGCTTCAAATGCTAAATGACAATGTAGATAAAAGACGTTAAGATTTTCGTCGGTGTGGCAATCAGCCGTTTAGGTTAGTGGCTAAAGGGTCAGGCCGCAAATGTCAAAGACGTGGGTTCGATTCCCACAGCGGCGACAATCTTTTATATATTGTCAGTTTTCGCATAATTATTCATACATATTTTCAAACCTTTCAAAATTCGTAAAAAATAATAGACATGAATATTTAGTTCAAAAGAATTGTTGAAGTTAACGATATGCGAGGAGCAATCGAAATTGACACGAATTCGATATTCTAAAATAAATATATCGCGATAATTGTATGAAAAATATTGATATTTTGATATTTTTTGCCCATGCCTACAACCAAAATTCAAATCAAAATGACGGTCAGGGTTGCCAACGTAGGGGTTTTCCTTTCAAATTTAGGGGGTAAACAAACTCGTTGGGATTGTTTTAGGGGCAACATATAGCATCGAATAACATAAACCTAAATTTAGGATCGAAATATTCCTGAAAATAACTCTAAATATGTTTAGAGTTATTTTTCGGGATATTTGGAATTCTTATATTCTTTCCTACGATTTATTTCTTCATTTTCTATGATTTAGAAAAATAAAGGGCTTGAAGTAACGCAATTCACCCAATCATATTTATTTGTTGATCTACCAATATCTAGAACGATTTTTCGTGACTAAGAATGCGGAGTTGAACTAAGGAGAGTAGAGATAAAAAGTGTCCGTCAAAACGCATTTAAATATTTACGAAGATAAACTTTAAGCCCGATTTATAGTGTAAACCGTCGTACAGTGGCGAATCAACTCGGCTTGGAAGCTGCCTTGCAACTAGACGCAAATAGAAACTATTTCTATTTTTGGTGCAAGTCCACCCTCGTGAACACGCTTAAACCAATGCAATTTTGCATTGTAAAATACCTATTCACGTATAAGTTAAGTTAAATGTATGGGTCACGATATTGTTATATAGTTTTATAAATATACACCGATTTAGATTTATTTTTTAGGGTTATTTTCTAAAATGTGTTTTGGGGCAGGTTGTCTCAGCCTAACGAGGGCTGGTAGTCACATGTGACAACCAACCCCATGCATGTCTGCTGGCTTTTTTTGGCTTTTTGGAGTTTTGCTACATAATAACGTCCGAGTTTGCTGTCTCCATTAAGTTGAAAGTTCCACACTCTTGGGATTCAAACAAGCTAGCTGGCCGCGATTGGTTTACGTCGTTTATGAAGAGACATCCTTCTCTGTCCATTAGAAGACCTGAATCCACTAGATACAGCTATCAACTGTTTTTTTTTAAACTTGAAATATGGAACATGGACGAAATTGGGGGGGGACTATGGTGCAAAAAGTCCTCCGCGCAAGCCACGGACAGCTGATTACTGATACATTTGCCAAAATTGTGAATCTAAATATCCAGACTGGTTACTTGGATTGACTTCATATTATATCGTCCGCACTTTTATTTATAACGTCCAAATAATTCATATGATATAAATTTCATTGATTTGCCATGAATGTGGGCACTTAAAAATTCAAAATCCAAAAATGTACTTGACACTTCACTTGCCGTGGTGTAGACAATCAAATTAGTACAGTGGCTGTCAACAGGCAACAAAATTGCACGTATTTTTCGTCCATTTCGATAGGGAAATGTCACTGTACTTGCTGTGGTGTAAACAGCCACTTGTCCGGTGCCTGCCACTGGCCACTGTACTTGTACTCGCTACTCGCTAGTGTCCTTTACCAATGTAATTAGATTTAAAAAAAGCGCCAAAAGTAGTAAAGTTTTTTTTGTCATTCGTTATGAATCAAATTTTTGGAATTACGGTAACAAAATCGGTCATCTTAAGAAATTATAAGAGACAAATTTTTTTTAAAATGAAACGCCCTACAATTATTGTTTAAACACTTTTTAGAAGACCAACATTTTCGCTGCAATAACCTTCACTGTTTATTATTCCATTCATGTGAAATTAAGGCATTAAATATTTGTTATTTATCATTTTTTAATAATAATTATTATTTTGTTAAGGGATTTTAGGGGTTTTTGACATAAAATTTGGGGACAAATATTTTCGAGTGTTGGTAACATTGATGACAGTATCATAGTGCTGTGAAGCTGTGATGAGAGTTGTCAATTGTCGATTTTTTATAAAAGTAACATGTTAATAGCTACGTAATAAAATTACATAAAATGGGTGATAAGTTACTAAAAATGTATTTTTGCAATTGTTGTCTTTCTCGCGAACCTCCGTTTATTAATCTCGGTCGTTGTAAACATGCGAGTTTCTTTTCAAATTTGTTCGAAAATAAGGTAAGCAATTTTATTTAATTTCAAAAATGTTTTTTATTATTAGTAATTGTTATTTTAATAACTCCAAAGTTTTGATCAAACACCGCGATAAAGGCTTTTAAATAGGTGTAATTGTTTTCGTTGATGTAGTGATCTCGTATAAAATCGGTGTCTTACTTCAATTCAATATGGCTGACAAATATATTTACTTTGGTTATTCATGGAATTGACTTAAAATCATTACGTTCACATTAGTTTACCGTTTATCAACAAAATTTTATTTTCAAATTAATGGACTATAGAGACGGGATTATGTGGTTTCCTTCAATGATACTGAACTATTGAAAAATTTTAATTTCTCGTATCGATGAAAAAAACTTCTGTTTACCTATTTTATGTACAAAAGATATGAGGCGTTTTTCTACTTTTTTGCCCAAAATAATTGTTAGCCATTTACCGTTTACACACTATTTTATGTATTATATGTCTTAAAATATAATATTCCAACATCAGTGGTTGAAATAGAAATTAAAAATATATAACGCTACTACATAATACATTCAAAATTGCTGTCATCTTGTTTTTGTAAAATTTAAGCCTTAGCAAACGATAATTGTTAAGTGAATTATCCAAATGGCTTACATAAAGTAGTATTAAAAATATTATATATATACAGTCTATCATATTTTTTATGATATTTTCTGGTACAATGCTTATTAAGCATTGTATCAGACAATATCATAAAACTTTAACTTAAAATACCTCGATATTCACTTATTATGATAAGCTTTACGTAGTAAAATTCACTTGAAGCACAATGAATTTTTGCACTAGTAAGATGGAAAGATAAGTCTAGAACACAGTTTCTAACTATCATTGGTTGTAAGGGCTTCATATGATAATACTACTTTGTATTAGTTGTGTTAACTATAAAATATGATTAAAAAAAATCAGTTTTGAGAAATTTTTTTTTTTTGGTTGGAAGGTGGCAAGGGAGTTGGTGGTTCACCTGATGTTAAGTGATAACTACCGCCCATGGATATTTGCAACACCTGTAGGGTTGCACATGAATCGCCACCTTTTGAAAAGTTGGTCCTGGCTATGTCACTCACAAGACGAAACATAGAACTATGACACTACCACTTAACCCTGGAGTTCTGTAAGGTTGTGGTACGTACCTGGACGGGTATGCTCTTTCGTCCATCAGCCCAAGCTGTTGTATGGCACACCCACAGTTGAATATTTTATATTTCTTTTTAGGTGAACACTAAAGATATGTATGTGTGTCGTCTATGCCACAGTATTATAAAGAAGATAGACTGCTTCAAACATCAGGTTGAGGAATGTAACTCAGAATTAAATAATGCTGTAAGTATAGAGCCACATTATAATAGATTAAAAAGAGATATTATTCATTTTTTGTTTGTATACATCAATCATCATGAGTGACTTGGTGGCGCTGTCCTTAAGCCAATTTATTTGCTTTGGTGGTGGGGAAAGTGTGTTCGATTCTCACACAGGACCAATAGTTTATTAGTTCTGGATCTAGGTGTTTATTGCCTAGGAGAGTTGAAGTAAGGCAGGTGGTCGCTCATAAAAAAACTTAGCCTGTGTTGTGCCAACCGCATCAAGGTGGAAAAAAAAAGGAGAAAAATGAAGAACAATGAGTGTTTTGTAGATCTCAATTACAGTTTTTCATTATTATCAGAAAGAAGTTGTAATGTATAGTTTCTGAAACTACTAAGTCAGCCTATACCTCTTTGGATGTATAGCAATTGATAATGTTCTGTACCAAAATAATAGAGATTTTCTCTATCACCGAAACCTTCTGCTCTTATATACGAAAACAAAAAAGTCATTATAACTTCACTCCAAATCCCCTTATGAGGTTAAAACAGTTAATCATATGGGCATACTAAATTATAAGTTATTATAATCAAACAACGATAAATGTACGATAGTTATCATAAACGGTATGATTGTTACTATATTAAACATATTAGGCAGTAGAATGTGACACTAGATTGTTTTCAATTTCAGGCCGATAAGCTGCTCGCGACGAAGCGCGACAGACTCGTCGCGTCCAAAATTGAGATAAACTCGACCGTGGACGGCCGCCCAGTCGAGGTCGAGGTCAGAGAGCTGAGCTCGTCCGAGTTGAACTCCAACGCGTCACTCTTCACAACCGTGAAGGTGGAACGCGACAGCGATTCTGAGCGGGAGTCGGAGCTGCCTTTGGCGCGCTTGAGCGGCAGAAGAGGAAAGAAGAGCGACAAGCGACAGAAGAGGGCGGCAGATAGAGCGAGAGGGAAGTACGACGGAAAGATACGTGTCGTGCTCCTCACTAGGGAGCAGATGATGCGAGGAGAGGCGCGCTGACGCGGCGAAGAGCTCGTACCGGAACCTGCCGTTCAAGTGCGAAAGCTGCATCACTGGCTTCGACCATGAGATGACCCTGAAGGTGCATATGGAGCAGAGGCACTCACAGGTGATTATAAGCACAAAAATGAGATTTTGGTCGGCGTGAGATGTGCCCTTTAGCTCAGTGGCTAGACTGCCAGGCGTGGAACCGAGGAAGCAGATTCAAATGCCCAAAATGGCGAAAAACTTTTCGTCCATTTTTCTATAAATTTTAAATTTCAACTTAAGCGCAGAGAATAGCACTTTAAAAAAATTATCATAAATTCTATTATTGTGTTAGTTCATTTAAATTATTGTTGCCTATTTAAGCCGGTGACTCGGTTCTGGGATCTAATAGAATTAAAATGAATACTCAAACATTATACATTACATTCTACTTATCATTTAGGTATTTATATAGGCTTGCGCCATGTAAGATTTAGAATGTAACATATAAGAAAATATGTTATTAAATTATTGTTTAAAGCTTATTACTCTTCATTGAAATCCATTGAGTCATTTCAGAAGCAATACTAGATAAACTTTCAAACAGACAGATAGGCATAATTTCTAAAAATGTTCAGGTATCAGTAACTCATTTGGCATTTAGAATTTCTAGAACAGAAATTTCAATTTTATCTTTGGGACACCAATTTCTGCCATTGGAACAGTTTTCAGCAGAGCAGAGCAGATATTAAATACATTTTATTAGTTATTAAAACCACCATAGGAACAGCAAAATTCAAAGAGTCGTCCTGGGAGATCGACTTGAGCGGTTGTAGGTTTTTGACGTACCCACGTGCTTAAGTTTATTTTCTGTAATTTATAATCAAATATTTCAGTTGTTTTTTGTGGTTGTGGTTTTATATTATTATTATTAGTGGGTAAGTGTTATTGTATTACATGTAATCGTTTTCAAGTACGATGTGTGATGCAGGAGATGATGATATTCCTCCTGGTGGAGGTGGGGTCTTGTCCTCTGATGTAGACATGTCGGACCCTATTACTGGTCAATGCGCTTCATCTAGTCGTCCTCTGAAAAGATCAGCGGATACAGAAATCGCCAGTATCCCAAAGAAAAATATAACTCCATCTGCTTCTATTCAGGATTCATATACCAGGCCTGGTTTTGAACGTGATAAAAAAATTAGGTATGATGAATTTAGCCAAGGTCCTTTCACTGTCCATGTGTTTCGTATTGAAGCTCATCCTTCTGAAGGGCTCTCTATTAAAATTCTTAACTTTGCTCAGCTATTGCATAAAAACAAGGTTACTGGTATTGTTTGTGATGGTATCAAGGTATTAGGCCGCAATAAAATTTCTGTCCAATTCGAAAATTATATAGAAGCTAACTCATTTATCCAGAACCCAATGTTACTCAAAAATAACTTCTGTGCAGAAGTCCCAAAGTTTTTAGTTTCTCGAATGGGTGTTGTCTGTCAAATACCTTTGGACTGGACCCTCGAAGAGTTGGTTTCTGGTCTACAGTGTCCCTCCAATTGTGGACCTGTGATAAAGGCCAGACGAATTTATACTAAAAATCGCCTTAATAATAATCCTAAGCCAACTTGGGAACCATCCACCACAGTAGTGTTGACCTTTCTAGGTCAAACCCTCCCTGAGAAAGTTTACTGTTTTCATGCTTCACTTCCAGTTTCTGTTTATCAACTTCCTACCATACAGTGTCATAATTGCTGTAGATTTGGACATGTTCGTGCCCAATGCAGATCTAAATCTAGATGCTTTAAATGTGCGCAACAACACCCTGGAGATCTATCTGATGCTTTGTGTCTTCTCTGCACAGGACATCACAAAGCCACAGATCCTACATGTCCAGAACATACACAACAGAAGAACATTAAACACATAATGTCTCATTCATCATTCCTATTCTCAAACCTGGCAAAGACCCAGATGAAGCCTCATCTTATCGCCCCATAGCTCTCTCCTCTACTTTATGTAAAATCATGGAACATTTAGTCAAAAACCGTTTAGAGTGGATCCTAGAAAACAGGGGAATACTATCCAATAATCAATTTGGTTTCAGACGGGGTATGGGAACATTGGATAGTTTAAGTGTCTTAGTTTCCAGAATTCGTCTAGCTTTCAGTGAAAATCAACAGTCTTTCTGGATGTGCAATCGGCCTATGATAATGTCCAGATTCCAATACTCAGGCAGAAAATGCTCCAACTGAGTATCCCAGTGAGACTGGTAAATTTCATTTTTATTCTATACAGTGGCCGTTCTATTTCTGTGCGCGCTGATGGATCCATTCAACCACCTAGATTATTATGGAAGGGGTTACCCCAGGGCTCCGTACTTAGCCCCTTGTTATATAACGTATAAACCTATGATCTTGAACACTCTGTTTCCCCCTTTTGTAATATTTTACAATACGCTGATGACATAGCCCGGTACTACATTTCATTTTCATTAATTGATGCTGCTGATAAGGCTAACTCTGCACTAACTTATTTAAGTGATTGGCTTAACAATCAAGGGTTATCCTTAGCAGTACCGAAATGCAATGTGGTGGTATTTACAAGAAAGCGCCATATTCCGAGCCTCAATTTGTTTATTGATGGATATTCTCTTAGCATAGTAGACAAAATAAAATTTTTAGGTGTTATATTAGATTCTAAGTTAACTGGTGTCCACCATCTTAATTATATTAGCAAATAGTGTTAATGTCATAAGATCTCTATCAGGTGTCCGTTGGGGTTCTCATCCATTTTGTCAAAAGTTATTATATAATGCTATTGTTAGATCATATTTTGATTATGGTAGTTTTTTGTTGGAACCATGTAATAAGAATGCATTAAATAAATTACAGAAGATTCAATTTAAATGTCTGCGCATCATCACTGGTGCCATGAAATCCTCTCCTAATTTGGCATTACAAGTTGAATGCCTAGAGCCTCCCCTTCACCTTAGAAGATAGTTTCTTGCTGATAGATATCTATTTAACATTTCTCAATACATGCATCACCCCCTTTTAAAAACCTTACATTCCTTAAGTCTCAATTAGCAAGTACTTCTGATTACTGGAAACATAAGGACTTGCCTCTGCTACTTAAGTCATATCGAAAAATTTGCACATCGAAAAACACCCAATTTTTATGGTTGACTATATGTCATTAGTTTATAGGCCTAGGGTTATTCTGTCCTTGGGAATTGATAAAAACTCACCCTACCCACACATACAATTTAATAGGATTCTTGAAAATGAATTTAAAGGTTGGCTCACTCTATACACGGATGCCTCAAAATTGTCTGCAAACTTAGATGTAGGTGCTGCAGTCTGGATACCTAAGTATAAAATTATATTGACCTTTAAATGCCCCTCTGTAACTTCTATTTTCAGTGGGGAAGCAATAGCTTTGCTAGAAGCTGTATCTTATATTAAATCTCATCATCTTAATAAATCTATAATTTTCTCCGATTCATATAGTTGCTTACAAGATATCTTAAAAGTTCCATTTCGCTCTAAGGAGAACTTTTTCATAACACTCAAAATTAAACAAGCATTATATAATTGCCATTGTGCTGGTATAGAAGTAGTTTTAGCATGGATTCCAAGTCACTGTGGTATTTCTGGAAATGAGCAAGCAGATTGTTGTGCCAAAGAAGCAATCCAGATGGGATGTTCCACCTATAATAAATGTTTTGTTCGTGATCTGCGGCTATCTTCTAAACAGGACATGATAAGAACTTGGGGTACTATGTGGCAAATTATTTCATCAATCAATTGGACATAGAAGGTGTAAATACTATGGCTTAATTCAACCATTTATCCCTACCAAACCTTGGTTCTTTAAATACCACTGCTATAACAAAAATACCAAATCTATTATCATCAGGTTAAGACTAGGACATGTGTGCTCTCCAGTGTTCTTGGCTAAACTTCATATTCGAAACACTTCCTTGTGTGAATGTGGGCTAGATGAGGGTACACTTGACCATTTATTTTTTAATTGTCCTTTGTTAACTGTCTCTTTATACAATTTACTTCCATCCAATGTTGCACGCCCTGTTAAGTGTCTATTAACTCTTGTTTATACTCCATTTATTAAAACTCTAGTTAAATTTATAGAGATTAACAATATATGTCTAAGTTGTTGTCATCAATTTAAAAAAAAAAATTATGTCCTGTTTTTATTTTTCATATATTTGAGTGTTGTCTTCCATTATTAATTTGCATGTTACTAACGTTGTGTTGTTCCTTTGTTTACGGGTACACAAATGAAATAATTTTAAACAAAATAATATATATTTTCATTGTCCTAACCCTTTCAAGTTGATCTCAAAGTTCTTAGTTATTGGCAAAATCACTGACGTATCAGTGGAGCCATAGTAGGGGAAAAAAAAAAAAGAGTCGTCCTGGGTGAGATTAACCTGTAGTATCATTTGCAATAATCCATTATTTGTAAAAAAAAATTTTAGAGGGAGGGTGGACTGGAGTGTGATGTTTGCAAGTCTGTATTGAGCACCGAGAGATCCTACAAGGAGCACACAACGCGACATGTAAGACGGTGAGTGTTTTGGATGTATTTATGTAATATTTAACCTAGTTTTGCGGATTTTGTGATGTGGTGGATTCAGTGATTATATTGTCATTATGTAATTATGAATAAGTACATGATAATTTTATACTTTTTTTTGAGCGACTGTTACCAAGTGGGTATTTTCTGGTTTATTTAATGTTAGAGCAGCTTGGCCTTTATTCTTTTTTCTTTTTTTGTTAAACTTGACAGCAACGGACACTTTAATACTTATGAAGTATCTTCATGTCTTCATTTTACACCTGATCTTCTAATACTTAACAAAGCATAATGGTGATGATGATGACTGCCTTATTTCTAACTCTAATGTATTATCCACTGTATTAAAAAATAATTTGCTAATAATAATAAAAAAATGCTTTTTTATTTGAAAAATACCATAAATAATGTTTTATTCAATAATTAAGTGATGATAATATATAAACCATAAAAATTTATCCATTATCAAACCTATTATACTATAGGTTCCCATCACCAGAAATAAAATAATGAACATAGTTTTTAGTGTCCCAGACATGACAGTCTGGACAGACAGTAGTTTATAACTATACTTTATCTAAAATATTTGTTCATTTATAAAAGAAAAGTATGTTTATCAGTTTGCTTAGTTTGCGTCTAGATAATGTTGTGTATTAAATGTTTCCGGAAAATGTTTGTTTTCCGGAAAATGTTTGTTACATAAATTTCACACCCAGATCCGAAGCAATTATGTTTGGGTCACAGAAATAGTTGTCTCGTGTGGGAATCGAACCCAAGACCTTCGGCGTTGAACCTAATGCCTTGACAACTGCGCCACGGAGTCATCAACATCATTAATTGACTGTTCCTCATTTGTCCCACAGCTACGAGTGCGTCGCTTGCGGCAAACGCAACAACAACGTGCACCCGGTGATAAAGCATTACAACGAGCAACACGGCAGCATCAGCACCCGGTTTACTTGCGCAGAGTGCGGCTTCACCACCGAGTGGGTGACTGTATAGATTTGCGCTTCATCCCATCTGCCCATTTACGGAATCCTTTCTTTTAGACCTGGCTGTGCTGGTTAATGCTTGTACAACCACACCTTAATATCTATGAGGGATGGATGAGTTTATGTCAATTGGATGGCGGTTAAGAATGTCAAAATAAACCGACCGAGGTCACTGCTGCTTTTACTGCACTAAAAAATATTAAAACTATAATTACGAACTAATGTATAAAACTAGGTCGCGCATACGAGCGCTTAGAAGTATCAATATGTCGTGTGTGCAGTTTTTCTATACAATAGAAAATGTGCGCCTTTGCCTGTACACCGGCTGTTCATTCCACAGACTGGCACAGTAAAAGCGACATTAAAGTTTCCTTCTTTATATTATCCAAGTATTGTTTAATTTTCTTTGTGTTCGTAAAAACTGTGCTAGGGCCATGTTGCCACTGTTGCACAAATGGGTATATATGATGTCCGGGTAAGTATCACTTTGCAGAAAACCGGCGTGAAGTGAAAATGTTATACTTATATATACTTCGGCGTTTCGTCTGATGAGCGATGTAGCTGGGTCTCGCTTTATTAAAAGGTGGCATCGCATCTGCAACCGTACGGGTGCTGCAAATGTCCTAGAGCGGCCGTTATCACTTAACACTGATAAACCAGCTCGATTGCCACATTCTCAGATAAAAAAAGTGATTTGAAGTAAAAGCAACATTACTTTTTTTTTTATTCAAACATATCAACATATTACCTGAAAGACGTCCGCTGCTGAACAATGGGCTTCCTGAGTGTGAATAACAGTTTTCCATTGTCATCAGTTTTTAGACTATTGCATAGAAGCTAAGAGTCACGCAAGGAGCTAATGGAACGATATAAAAACCGGAATGAGGAAATTCAACAAACTAGTCCATTGTATGACATAAATGTTGTTGTATATGTATTTGTTATGAAATTTGAAAATTGGAACATTTAATTTGTGTTGTGTCGTCATAAACAAATCCATTTTAGAGTTGAAATCTAACCAGGAATGCGATTCACCTGATGTTTAAACCATCACATTTTACTCCGTGGCGCAGTCGCCAAGGTGTTGGCTTCGGCGCCAGGGGTCGTGGGTTCGATTCCCACACGGGCAAACTATTTGTGTGACCCGCAGATAATTGTCTTGCATCTGGGTGTTTGTCCATGTGTACACAGGATAATGTTATCCTACAGTAAGGGTAATGTTTTCAAAAAATAAGAAAAGAGACAAAAAGAAAAAAAGAGTACCGCACACGGACATGTACTTTGTCACATGAATAAAATATATTACAAAAACTATAATTGTTTAATGGGAACTTTTTTGGCTGTTGCAGGTCGCACAGCCGCTACAGATACCACCGCGACAAGCACAAGGCGAAGGTTGAGTGCAAGGAGTGCGGCAGCACCTTCGTCAACCCCACCGGGCTGCGGGTCCACATGTTGTTAGTAGACCCTGGTTTCTTGTTTTGTATTTTTGCTGTGCGGGAAGTAGATGGATGCAGGTGGCTCAGGATCGTGCTTTGTGGCAGGCTATGGGGGCTTATGTTCAGCAGTGGACTCAAAGGGGCTGAAATGATGATGATGAAGATGTGGAAGGGGTTTGGTAGTACTTGTTTGATTTGTTCAGGGGATTCTACAGTTGATTCACTATTAATTGATTCACGCTTTCACGCTAAAATTACTGAACCGATTTAAATGAAATTTGGTACACAGATAGAGCCTGTGAAAAGACATGGGCTATTTTTTAATTGGAAAAAGGGCTATAAAGGGTTTTTGAAGGGGAACTATATTTATTCTCAACAATGGCTTTAAATTTATCAAAGACACATGACTTATTCGTTATTATATGAAGAAATACTTTCATAGAGTAGTCATCAATTAAAGTGACAAAATAATGTACACCTCCCATTGACTCCACTTCCACGGGGCCGCAAACATCAGAGTGAATAAGTTTTAGCAAGCCATTTTATCTGGAACCTTCTGAAGGAAAAAGATTTCTTGACTGCTTTCCCTACAAACATGAAATACATACAACTTTGTCTTTAATTTTTACCCCCGTACTTTCAGATAGTTTATTGAGATCTTCAAAGTTCAAATGTGCCATTCTCTGACGCTATAAATAATTATCATTTCTTTTAGTCGTAGATATGTATGCTGGGACACTGTATTAAGCTGGTCCATATTATTTATCAACTTTGCATCGGCTACTTGTATTTTATTTTTTATTAAATATTCTTTATTATTATATTACATTCATTATTATGTGACTTATAGAAAGAAGGTTGGTAGCTAATTCCGGAACATAGAGAACATTTTTTATTATAATTATTTCAGTTTTGCCTTTCTTATTAAAAACATGCGGATACGCTTTACCACATGCTTTCACAATAAGTTTCTTGTCATCAACTACTTTGATAGTATTAATTGGAGGTGATATTTAACCATAGTTAGATGCATTGATGCCCCTGAGTCTATATAACATCCATTATCATTACTTGTTGATGCAGAAAATACAGCCAGAGTTCTCGTTTGACTTATGTTCCCCCTTTTATTTTTACAATTCTTTCTTATATGACCATACTTGTTGCATATATTACACCTTGGACCTTTGTTAGGTTGGTTCATTTTATCTCTTCCTTGGTAGCATTGCTGTACTTGTTTATTAATAAATTATACATATTTTTTCTGAAGCAACAGTCCTTCTTGAGATGGCCAGTCTTTCCACAGATGAAACATTTGCTTTTGTTTTTACTGCGAATGAACTTAAATTACTTTTCTTGTTCTCTGTGTCACTACTGTTCACAGGTTTTTCATTTGTTTCAGACTTTACACAATCTACTGCTCTTTGTTCTTCTTGTATTACATCAATAAAGTCTCCAATATAACTATAACTTGGGGGTAGGGCTCTGAGCAAATATCTCATCTTTTCTGGTTCAGTCAACTTTGCACCAGCCGCTTTGAAATCATTCATCGTTTTCTCGATATCAAAAAAAATCATTTCATTTAATCACTTCCATTTTTCCTCTACACATTGTTTGCATAGCTGTGTTAAACACATTTTGTCAAACTTTTTTATTATAGCGTAAGCTGTTATACATGAACTCGTATATTCTATTCGTTTATCAGAAATTGTGCTCATTATTATAATAATAGTCCTTGCTTTTCCATTTTCTTCTTAACCGCCTCTTGATTTTTAAATTTAGCGGTTATTTTGAAAAATAGCGGGCTCGTTACTTCTTTGTATTCTAGTAAAGTTACTAACCTTAATTCTGCTCGGAGCTTTCAGAAAGATTTTCTTTTATATCACTCATCTTAACTGAACGATCTTCATTAATACCACTCACGTATTTTCTCAAATTGTATTAGAAAAAATAGTTTTTCACAATCTATAATGATAATCGATGTAGAGAATACATTCGAGGCAAATTGAAAATATGTATTCACATATTAATCCGGGCCCTACTGCTAAACATACATAAACCTACTGTTCTTTTTTAAACAAATACATATCATACAACTGTGGAAGGAACACTTTCGCTGTTGCAGAAATGGGCAGGTCCGTCCGGGTTAGAACCACGACCTCACAAAAGACTGGAGTAAAATGCAACCGGTGTTGTAAATGTCCGTGGGCGGCGGTTGTCACTTAACGTTAGGTGAACCGCCAGCTCGTTTAAAAAAATAATTCTTACTAATATTATAAAGGCGAAAGTTTGTGTGTATGGATGGATGATGACAATCTAATATATAAAATTCTCATGTCACGGTGTTTGTAATTGAACTCCTCCGAAACCGTTAGTCCGATTTTGAAATTTTGTGTGCATATCGGCCAGGGTGGAGAATCGGACAACATCTATTTTTCATGCCCCTGAATGTTAAGGGTGGTCCACCCCAAACATTTTTTTCTACCCTACAAACAATTTATATGGCAAAACAACGTATGCCGGGACAGCTAGTTATATTATGTAACACCCAGACACGATGAAACGCCGCGTTCATCGCGCAACACTGTCCCAGCAGCGGGGATCGAACCCACGCCCTGCATCCCACACGTTGTTGAGCGGGCGCACTCCGTCGCAGCACGGTCCACGGGCACTCGGACCGGGTGTACTCGTGCCACGCGTGCGGCAAGCGATACCGCGCCAAGTCGAGCCTCGCCTCGCACCAGGCGCGCCACGCGGCCGCCGCCGCTTCGCCCTCCACCTTCTGCCCGCCCTGCGGCACCCACTACCGCTCGCCGCTCGGCCTGAGGCACCACCTGAAGACCCACTCGAGGCACGTGCGCGAATCCGACAAGAGGTCAGTGGAGGTCTATTTTTTTTCCCTTTTTTTTCCTCTTTTTTTTCTTTTTTTTTCTTTTTTTTTAATGAGAAAGGGAGGCAAACGAGCAAGCGGGTCACCTGATGGTAAACGATCACCGCCGCTCATGGACATTTTCAACATCGGTTGAGTCGCGTTGTCGGCCTTTATGGTAGGAGTGGTAGGTTTTAATCAGCGGAAGGCTTTTACTAGGTCCCGCTGAGTTTTTTTTTTTTAAGTGACAACCTCTTTAGGCACGTTGAGCTCTTTTTGGGCGACAAAAGTCACGGAACTCGCGTCTATTTGTGTGTATATGTGTACTCTTTGGGTGAACTAAAATCACGGAAAAAATAAGTATTAACAATTATTTTAACACAATAACTTACATTTTATTTTATAAATTTATGAATAAATATATTAATTATTGTTATTAAAGTCCCCAAAGACTGCCCCGTTTTTTATGTACGAAGATATCAAGCGAGCTGGCGGTTCACCTAATGTTAAGCGATAACAAAAGCCCGCTGACATTTGCGACACCCGTAAGTTTGCAGATGCGTCGCCACCTTTTAATTCTGAACACATTCATTCTATACAGGTTCATATGTGACGAGTGCGGTTCGAAGTTTTCGACGAAGCGCTGCCTAGAAGAACACATCGACTGGGTACACCTGAAGAAGGTCAAGCATGAATGCAGCAAATGCTCAAAGGTATTATTTCTTCTCGTACCTAAAGATAACCATTGGTTCATTTCCATAGAGGATCCCAGAGACCCGTGTAATGTAAAACATTATTGGTATCCCGCGAAGGCGATTGAAAGTTATACAGTGACTGCTCAAGTATTCAAAGATATGACTTCACAAGGAAATGCAATACTCAAATAGAGCCCGATTTTTTAAAAATACACAAATTTTCAATTTAATTAAATTATTGAAAAAGTTGATACTGTATACAGCGTGTACCATTTACCATCGCGACAATAAATAAACACAAATATAGAGGATAACTTTTTAAAATTGTATCAAACATTTACATTCTTTAAACATCAATATTTACAGAGTTATTAAATTTACCAAAACAAATAATTTCACAACAGCCTTACGTATAAAACTGTAACGTAAAGTTCATTCGTAAAGGTCACAAAGCATATGAATGGGTTGAATGAATTTAAAAGAGACAAAATATACTGTTAGAAAGAGAGGCTTGTAATGCGACAGTGTGGCAACAAATGAAAAAGTCTTTGAATGTATGAAGCAGTCAGTTGTAGTTGTATAGTATGTTACAAATTTTGTTTCTTTTTTACTTAATTAGTTTGTTTGGAAAAATATTTTTTTTTAATTATGGATTTTTTTAACGTTAATATTTTTTATGATTATTGGCCAGTAGCGTTAGACGTGTGTTCATTTATTGTCGCGATGGTAACGACACGCTGTATAATGTTTTAGGTACCTTAAATTTGCCAATATCACCGATATATATTTTTTTATTGGCAACCTGACCAGCATACCTTTTCATCACAGTTAATATAATATAATAACACGTATAATATAATTTAGAAAACTAAAATCCGACTGCGTTTCTATGTATTTTTTTATTTTGATATACTCAGTGTCACACTCACAGTAAATTCGAATCTAACGACACCTCTCAAGCTAAAATCCATCAAGCGTTTCAGGCTGCAGTGCGTGCCAAACAATTATACATACATACATGCTCTCGAAAAACATATCCCTCCTTCTGGCGCAGTCGGGTAAAATAAAGAAATTATACCCGCATCATGTGCGAAGATAGGAAGGGAGCGAGTTTAGGAAGCAATTGCTCCCGTTTCATTTTGGTGTGTACACCAACTTAAGAGCGGATCAGTTCCTGTCGGAATGGCTTGCGCGGGACATTGTGGTATTTATATTCGGAGGGATTTATATCCAGAGGGTTTTGGAATAGATTGCCATGTGCCTGGTATGCTACTATATCGAGTTTGTTGCGTCAACGCCAGGGCTTCAAAAACAACTCGGCCCTGAAAAAGCACATGAACTACGTCCACGAGAAGAAGCGGCCGCCGCGGAACAAGATCTGCGATCACTGCGGGCGCGGTTTCACAGTGAGTTTTCACATTCTTACCAGCGCTAAGTTCAGAGCCGTGATGGCTCAGCGTCCGGGCGCTCGCCTTTGATTCAATACACTCGAGCAACCCGAGTTCGATCCCCGGTGCCGGCACCGATGGAATTGTTAATTTCAAGTGCTGAATTATCACGTGCTCAACGGTGAAGGAAAACATAGTGAGGAAACCTGCATATAAAATTTTTTCGCAGATATGTGAAGTCCGCCAATCCGCAGTGGGGCCGCGTGGTGGACTATGCCCTGATACCTTCTATACAGAGGAGGCCTTTGCGCAGTAGTGGGACATGTATAGGCTTATACTTTACTTTATCAACGCCAAGTTTAATGCCCATCACGCTATAAGGCATGATACTTTTTCCAAGATAGGAGGCGGCAAACAAGCGGGCCCTTTCACCCGTTTAAGGAAAATCGCAACATCCGCGATGCTGCGATTACGTCGCCAACCTTTAAGTTCTAGGGTTGTCAACTGAGAAAAATAAAGTATCACATTTTTCAAGTAAAGCATAAAGATAAAATTTTCTTGGGATAGAAACGTTTTTGTTAAATCATATAATTATTATTAACAGCAAAAGCTTCCAAGTTGAAAGTGTTCTGTTTCAACTTAGAACTATCAATAAAATTTCGGTAATTATGCATATACATACATTGTTAGTGTTTTATTTTATGCATCACAGTAAAGATTGAAAATAGAGTATTTCCACATACTTTATTTTTATGCAAAAGTATAAAGTATATTTACCAAAAATGAAGTAGGATGCGTTATTATAAAGTGTTGTTGGCAACCCTACACAGTTCCCTTGGTCGCGAGACGAGACGCACAAGCATAAACACTTTCCCACACGACGGCATAAGCCGCACTTAACGTATCTCCGCGCTTTAAGTACTCGTTTGGTGACTTTTATTTCATTCAACAAATCCGCAATTACTCAGTTGCGTACCCAGTAGAGGGCGGGACCGTCCCTTTTAAGGAGACGCGTACATCTAGACAGTTTTGCCAGACTCTGACGATCCTCCGTTCGCACGTGCGCACGCACACCGGCGAGCGGCCGCTGCTATGCTCGCACTGCCCCGCCACCTTTGCCCATCCGGACGCCCTCTACACCCACACGAAACTCCTCCACGGCACCGGCTAGCGGGTAGAGAGAAGAGCAAAACAACCACGAGGCAAAGGTTTGTGCGAGCGTTCACGTTTCTTACGATGGGACGCTCAAGAGAAATAAACGTTTCGGAACATTACTTTACACAACACTGTCCAGTCCCAAACTTAGCGAAGCTCGTACTATGGGTACTAGAAAACTGATGAACACACTTGATTGTAGTTTTCTTTTGTAAATAAATACACGTTATAGATATGTAACACCCGGACTAGAAAAACTATGTTCATCACACAAAATTTATCCAGTTGTGGGGATCGAACCCACACCGTGTGATGCAAGCGACAGGACCACTATCAACTATGCCCACTGGGTCTTCAAAGAAAGTGAATGAAGTTACCGTTATAGGCTGGAAGACTTAACTGGACAATTTGTGTGAAAGCTGGTGGTGTGCCAACATTGAAGCCGGTCCAAAACGAAAAATCACGAAATTACGTTTAGCAAACAGCTGTGCCGACACGTTACAACTACCACACAAAAAAATTAGGCAATAGCAAGCGCCCACTTTGTTTTTCTAACTATATTTTAAACAACAGTTAACGAACTGTGTACTTGCTAAGCAAGCTTAGATTATTGAGGGAGGTTTCAAGTTCTCCCTTTTCCCTGCTTAGTTTTAAGATTGAAAAAAGACTGTGAGGTAAATTATAAACGTGTTAATAAATTTTTTGATGTTTTATTTTATCACTTTTTCATATACCACAGACATTTAGCTCGTTTTCAACCAAACGGAATCTGAAGAGTGATTATTTTATTCATAAACTGCTTCACTCAACAAATTCGTCACTTTGATACCTTGGGGGAGCGGTGAAGCCCTTGTTTGTAATGCTACTTGAGTAGACACTGGCTGCCTTTCATCTAAAGGGTATTTCGGTCAGGACCGGGCCGGTATCGGAGGCAGCTGGTGTAAGTAAATGGCGCAAATATGAGTCTCTATGTTTAGATTATGTATTTGTGCCTTGCTGTTGAAACTTTGGGTCCGTGGGGTCCCATATCAAATTTTTTTTAAGGTTTATGTCGTAGCTTTAACGCCGCGGCTGGTGCCAAGAGAGCTGGTTCTTTTCTCGCTCAAAGCTTTAACCATAACTCAGCGAGGAAATGCGGCTAGCGTTCTTGGCACCTTGCTGCGTGGATTAGGGTTATTATATAATATGTAATTTTAGATAAATATTTCTTTGAACCTAACACAAATATTTATTTCTCAAAAAAGAATATTACAATATTCACTTAACTATGAGAAAATTTTACATAGTACATGTTAAATAACAATTTAAAAAGTGTGGATAATCGGAGTTGTTGCTTAACTTGCCATTAAAAACATTTTTAATTTTTTTTTGAAACTCGTTAAAGAGGAACAATTTTTGACACGGGGTGGTAACTTATTATATAGCTGAGCTCCTTCAAACTGTATATTTCTTTTTCCATACAAAGTCCTGATTTTAGGTAGTTCTAAGTTATGTTTATGTCGTGTGTATTTGTGTTTTTTTTATTAAATAAAATTTGTGTCTTTATTTGATTTGTTAATATTTTTCTGATAAGTATGCATGTAGCATAAAATGTATAATGTTGTATATTAAATATTTTCGTTTTATTATATATGTATTTAGTAGATGTTAGAGAACTATAGTTGAACTACAGTTGTATAATTTAATGTTGTAAATATATGATTAATAGGAAAAAAATAATCAGTTGCTAACACCGGTATGTCAATTTACATTTGCTCAATAAGGGGAGGTAAGACCATTTTGCTTGTGAATCAATTACTGTGTTCTTTCAGTTTTGTCGTTAGAGTCGGGCATTCTGGGATGTATATATGACATGTGCAACACAACGTCGTGTCGGCGCTAAAACTCAGATGCCCATCTAAGGCCACATGGAGTCTACCCTCTTCATCATGAGGAATAAATTTTTTATAGACTTCTTTCGACCGACTTCAAAAATGGAGGAGATTCTCAAATTGGCTGTATTTTTTGGTTTTTTTTTTTAATGTTTGTTACCTCAGAACTTTCTGCTGGGTGAACCGATATTGATGATTCTTTTTTTTTATTTGAAAGCTGGTGCTTCCCACGTGGTCTCATATTAATTTCATTGGTAATGGATCTTGGGCTCCGCAGATACTTGGGGAACTCGTGAAAATCAATTACAAAATGAATACCGGAGCGGAGTTTGAAGTCGGTTTTGTTTTTCGTTAATAAAAATATGGACTTGTTTTAGATTTTAAAACAGATCAATATGTCAAGGTATCAAATCAAGGAAATAATCTGGTTGGGGTAGTTATTAGAAATCACAACCAGGAAATAAAAATCCTAATGAAACAAAACTCTCTTTCTTCAATCCTTTTCTTTTGTTTTGGGCGTTTCTTTTGTTTTCTTCACCTAAACGATTTAACTTTTGTACTGTAGCAATCCGCCGAATTAATTGTTTCGCCTTTTACCAGTTAGTCTACCACGATGACTTGTGGTATCCCAAAAGATTGTGCCATCACCTCCTCAGCTGACATAATTACTTATTATCTAAAGCTTGGGTTGTATTTTTGATTTAGGATATTCATAACAATAAATCACAAATCTGATATTACAATATTTGCAGACCATCAATCATTAGTTTTTGTTCGAATGAAAGCAATCTTGAGACCCACCGAGTGGAAAACCTTAGAGAATCCAAGTTTATTGGCTATGATGTTTTACTTTCGTTCATTGGTGAAGCGTACAGTATAAGCAATCTTCTGGATAATCAGTTGTCGGTCTATCGACTGGGCACACTGCCTCTGTTTACTTCAGTCATAGATTTCGAGGCCGCCAATGAAGGTGATCGCCTTGTGATTCTCTCTCGTCCACGTTTTTTAATTTTAACATTTCATAGTGAAATAAAGGGTAGCTAATATTATTTTCATGTCATCGCAGATCTTCTTAGACGTTTTTAACAAAAACTCGATGACTGCATATTGTTTACTCCATTTTATAAAATGATATCATCGACCTACATCGGTACAAAATGTTTCGTGACAAATGTTAGCACTTGGACCAAAATGAACGAACAATTCCTCTAATAAATTCATTTCAGATATACCTGAATATTATAATTTGCAGGAGTGCAGATGTGTTTTGTCTTACTTGCATTATTATCCATAGTAAAAAAAAAATTTGCAATTAGTTTTAAACTTTATCCAGCGGTTCTACTTGTCTGTTAGTTGCAGTAGCAGTTTTCGAAGTATACCTTCAGGTCACACCCTTCCCTTCGTAATAATTGCCCCCTTATGTATGATAACATAATCCTGTTTTTGTAAGGACGTTTTACCTACATGAATTTCAGATAGACAAACACCCATATCCGAAACAATTATCTGTGAGTCTTCAAAATACTTTTTCCGTGTAGGAAACCAAGCTACGGCGCCGAAAACAATACCATTGTGAAATAAGAGAAAACATTTAATGAATATAAGGTTTTAATAAGCTAAAATTTACAGTAAAATTAGTTTGGTTACATAACATACATTGACAAAGACATTAATAATAATAATAATAATAATATGCTTTATTGTACACCAAAAAAGAAAAAAGTACAGAACTAAACAAAATATTTATCAAATATTGGTCATCAAAAGGCGACCTTATTGCTACACAGCAATTTCTTCCAGGCAACCTCAGAAATGAATCCAAAGAAATTCTTATTGGGTAGGATGTACATGAAATTAAGTAAAAAGTAAGTTGCAACAAAAATTAAAGTAATAAGAAAAACATACCTCTTGTGTGTGATCATCAAAGTAAGAGTGAAATAAAAAGAGAAGAAAGACATCGAGAGATAGAAAGGAGCTAGACAGAGAGATAATGCTTCTTAACCTGTCTTTTAAACGAATCTAGGGTTTGAGCACGTTTAATAGCCAAAGGTAAAGAGTTCCAGAGTTTAACAGCGACAGCAGAGAAGGATTTATGGTAAAAACTAGTTGATCGCAAAGGATTTTTAAGGAAGAGGTTTTCATTTGAACGTAGAGGAAGGTTATGAGAAGAGCAAAGAAATTGAAAACGTTCCTTCAAATAATCCGGACTTGATACATTAAATAGGACGCAGTAAAGAGCAGAAAGAATATGAGTATTCCGGCGAAAACGAATCGGGAGCCACTTGAGCTTAATGCGATATTCTGATACATGGTCATATTTACGAAGTCCAAATATGAACCGTATACATAGATTTTGGAGTCGCTCAAGTTTATTAAGCTGCTCCTCAGTGATGTCGAGATAGCATATGTCAGCATAATCAAGAATAGGGAGCAGTAAAGAATGGGCAAGTGTAATTTTGGTTGAAATAGGTAAAAAGTAGTTCAACCTTCTAAGCGAACCACATGCTGCAAATAATTTACGAGCGACTGCATTAATTTGAGGGGTCCATGAAAAACTTGAGTCCATCAGTATACCCAGATTTCTAACAATGTCATTATAAGGGATTACGATGCCATTAAAAATAACCGGGTCAATTTGGTTCTTATTTAATTTAGTGATATTTCTTGAACTCCCAATTATTATGGCTTGAGATTTTATAGGATTAACAGTCAAACCATATTGTCGGCTCCAGTCAAGAATACAAGCCAAATCCCTATTAATAATATCCACAGCTTTCGGAAGATCCTCCACAGTGGTTTGAGTGTAAATCTGGAGATCATCTGCATACAAGTGGTAGAGAGAAGATATTTGGGAAGTAATGGTATTAATGAAAATTGCAAATAGCAGTGGGGATAACACGCCACCTTGTGGAACACCAGCTACAGTATCAAGCCATGAAGAAAAACTGTCCTGAAATCGAATACGCTGCTGGCGTCCATACAAGTAACTATGAAACCAGGAAATTGCAGTTGGAGATATGTTACGAGAACGCAGTACACCTAACAGAATGTCATGATCTACAGTATTAAAGGCGTTGCTGAAATCCAGCAAGACCAATACTGTGACTAGACGACTGTCCATTCCAAAGCGAATGTCGTCAGTGATTTTCAATAATGCTGTGTAGTCGTACTATGACCAGATCTAAAGCCAGACTGAAGCGGATCGAGGATATTGCTTTTAGTGCAAAAGGAATAAATTTGTTCTTGGACAAGGCGTTCAAGGACTTTAGAAAGGAATGGGAGAATAGAAATAGGACGATATTCGGAAAAACTCGAAGGATTTGCTTTTTTGGGTAAGGGGATCACATGTGCATTTTTCCAGAGGGAGGGAAAGGAAGATGTGGATAGGGAAAAATTTAGGATGTGCGTTATAACAGGTGTAAGAATGTCAAGCAAAGGAATGATCATTTTACGACTAACGTCATCACTCCCAACAGCGTCGGAATGAATGGAGTGTATGTGTCTCTTAACATCACAATCTGCAAATTGCCTAAAGACAAAAGGAGGATAGTCAGGAGTGGGAAGTAGAGAAAGTTGAGTAAGGGTATTTGATTTAGCAACATTATCTATGCAAGAAGAAGACGAAGAAAAATGCTGGTTAAGCATATTTAAATCTAAATTATTTGGAAGTAGGTTTGAGCGTGATTTCCCAACTCCTATAGACCTTAAGAATTTCCAAACACGACTTGGATCTTCATTTTGTACAGATTTGTGGATATGGCGGCGTCGTAAATCCCTACACATCTTGTTGCATTGATTCCGAAGGAGCCTGTATTTTTCCTTAATTTTATCATTATTGGGATTTGACTTGTACTTCGACTTTGCATCATTCTTTTTAGACAACATTTTTTTTAGGTTATCTGTCAACCAAGGAGCCGGAGAGTGTCTTATTCGAACTGGACGAACAGGGGCATATACATCATACAGTTGAATAAGAAGACAATTAAATACAGCTACTTTTTCATCTACTGTACTTGCATTAATTACAGCACTCCAATCTGTACTTGCAGTCTGGTTTCGCAGTCCGTCTAAATCCATTTCAACAAAATTACGCTGCAGAAGTATCCTAGATTTGGCTTTGGGGGGTTTTATTTTATAAGAAAGAAATAAAAGATTGTGATAGGAAAAAGCGTCAGCTGCGCATTGACCATATTTGTCAACATGGTCAAAAGTAGAAACGATAACCAAATCAAGAAGAGAGGGGGCACAGTTTGGAAAAAAATGAGTTTCAGAAAGCGGAAGGATATTTAAATTGGCCGCTTCGACAAGGGATTTCAGGCGCAAAGATCGCGTATCATTTTTTAGAAGGCAAGTGTTGAAGTCGCCCATTAGCACCGTATGTGAATACAGAGGAGTGAGCTCTTCAAGAATGCTATCCAATGTATTAAAATAGTCAACTGTAGAAGAGGGACTATAAAAAACGCCTAAAAGTAGTTTGGTATGCGATAGGAGTACTTCAATAAACAAGTATTCTGCTTGGTTCTCAGTATGAAATTGAGATGATAAACGGATAACAGAAAAAGGAATATGAGAGCGAAGATAGATTGCAACACCACCACCGCCTCGAGCAGTGCGGTCGTTGCGTATTAAATGGAAACCCGGAAGAGAATAGGATACAGATGGAAGACATGGCTTTAACCATGACTCAGAAACTAAAATCGCATGAATGTTATTATTTTCAAAGCTTGCTAAAATATCAGAATAATGTGCTGGAATACTCTGTGCGTTTATATGCACAATATTGAAATTTTTAAAAGCGTGAGAAAATGTGGAGTCTAGGGTCTCTTTTAGGGAAGGTATGCTTACAAAACTGTCGTCACTACTCAATATATCATTAGCAGAAGTAAAGGAACAGGAATCTTGATCGTGATCACTTTCACCAAAAAACATGTTATCTTACAAAAAAAAAAAAAACAATAATAAAAATAGTAGAAAATAATAAAGAATAAAATGTATAAAAATAAACTAAGTCGCAATAACTAATTATTTTAAACTTAAAACTAGGTTTAATTAATTCATTTCTACCTACCAGCATTGACAGGGAGATATAATATAATTACTTAATCTATGCAGTAAGCCTAAAAGAAATAATAAGTATAATAATATAACATCTAGAAATTATTTAATGTAATAATAACATAAGTTTAAAGACTGCAATGCTGGCAACTCTAATACACTATAGAAACGTCAGTGTCACTTCAACTTTAAATAGGTCGTCAAAAAGTTTTGTTTACATTATACATAATAATAATTATTCGGTATGTTGAAAAATACTATGAGATTTACCTGCATATTGTAACAACAGAAACAAACAATAAGAGAAACTATCTATAAATATTAGACTGATGTATAATTAACGGTGAAAGGAACATTGACTTCATTATAAGATTATATAGAACAAGCATAAAGTGTTCTGAGATTAAAGTACAAAACAAAACTTATATGATAATTGTAAGTGAAGCATAAAATTAGACATGAAATGAAATGCTTACATGAATTAATGAAGGGAAGAACTAAAAAAGAAAACTGGAAAGTTCAAAACAAATGTCTCACTTTTTTACAATTCTTTTGGAACGTTGAACCGGTTTGTCCATAGATACAGCTCCTTCACTGGCTGTAGCCTGTAATTGGGAAGCGCCCGTATTTGTTGTTGGTACAGCATCAAGGTCTGACAAGCATTCGACCTGATGGTGTGAGCCGTCATGACCATGAATGTGTATATGACCATCCCTGGTCCAGCAGTTGCTTATGCCAAACCTGCGCCTTGCTTCCATGAATACTTTGTGACGATCTTTAGTTAAAAACTCAGACATTGTGACTCCAGAGCCTTTTAGTTTAGTTTTGGAAAACCAAACTTGGTCACGAACTGGAATATCACGAAACTTAACCAGAACTGGTCTTGGCTTTTTTCCTGTTCCGCGTCCAAGGCGATGACAACGGCCAAAAGAAGTCTGAGAAACAGCGACCTTAAGTTTGTCCATCAGAAGAGATGACACCAGTTTAAATGTATCCTCAGTCTTATCCTCGGGGACCCCATGAAGCAGCACAATTTTACGTCGGCCTCTCATCTCCAGGCGCTCAATCTCTCTCCCAAGAAACTCAACCTGCCTTTGCAGGGTCTCAAGAGCGGCCAAGATAAACATTCTAAAAGAAGAAAAGTCAGCTGATAATGCAGATGTGGAGGCTACATTTGGGCTGGTCTTCTGTAAATCCTGTTGGAATTCATTCATACGTGCGTTGAACATTTCTGACATGGCTGACAGTGAACCCTTGATTGCTTCCATGGTGATTTTGTTGTAGTGTCAAAAAAAAAAAAAAAGATGAAGTTGTGAAAAAACAGTAAAGGAATTTAATACTGGTAGGCAGATGAAATGTTACAGGTATTTGTTAGACATTAAAAGCAGTAATTAATAATTTATTCAAAATTTTTAACAGAGAACAAAACATGTGTTACTTTATTCACTTCTACCCACTTCTAAATTTTGATTTTAACAAAACAGATTGACAATGACATAAGCTTATGGCTGCTAGTTTCAAGTAAGAAGTTTACATCATGCAATTGCGTGACGGAGTCATCTATACTCGATACTTTGGACAGTCAGAGGGAGAGATTTTTTTTTATTTGCTGCAAGCCTTCAATTTTCGTAAAGTAATTTTACGTTTGTTCACGTGTAACTGCGTGAGTTCAGTAATCTCGCAAGGTACAATGCAAAGATTTGGCAAATTTTGCCGTTCATCCACATAGCAAGTTTTATAAAAAGTTGATCCATTGCTTTCGTCACGGATGTCAGTCACTTTAGATCCCCTTTGTGTCTTCCTAGACGAATATTCTTATAGTTTTATTCTGTCGAATTTTTTGAATTACGATAAAATCTCAAACAGAGACTCCCAGGCGTTAAATTAGTCAATTAAATAATGTAAATCGCAAAATTGCGTGTCAATTACAAATAGCTTTAAACTATTTAGCCAATTGTAACAAAAACCTTCACCATCGTCTTTCAGTTTTAGCACATAAGAACAATAATTCGTAGAAGATAAAAGCAAATGAAAAGACTTGTTATTTGTTTTCGACGCCATATGTCACTTATTAGCAGCATAACAAAATGGCGATTGTTTCATTTCAAGGTGTGTTCATGTTGCAACAGCAGAGAGAAAGAGATAACATTAATGGACTTTTAATTGGTATAAAAGATGTGAAGATATTAAATTATTCCTAACCATGTGTTTGTGAATTTGTGTTAGGTCTGCTTCCGTTTATTAGCCTGTGGATTTTAAATTTTTGCATTAAACCTTAGAAACCTTGGTGTATTGTTTATATGTTGCGTAAAGAATTCTAATAGAAAGAATAAAGATTGATGCTTAAGATTCAAGTAATTTTATATATTTATGTACTAGTCTCTAAGACTAGTATTGTGATATACCTAGCGTTATCTCTCAATTTCAACATCAATTTTATGTTGTCTGTAATTCAAGGTGTTTGCCGCGTTTTAAATTACTTTTTATTTGTGCATATAACCCAAACAACTGTATGAAATAGGGGAGAGGTGGCCTAATGGGGACGTTAAGGAAAATACTCAGTTAAATAAAATCAATGCAATGTATTTATTAAAACTAATCACAACACTGGTTATTAAACTATCATTTGTCATATAATTTGGTGATGTAAATAATCATATGTCGTTATCATTTAAATTTTTTGAAAGTATAATGGAAACCCCATCGTGCCCCATACTGCCCCTACGGCTGTATGGGGTACGTAGTTATTTTGCGTCACAGTACAAGCAGATGTGGATTTCTTCTGTATTGTCGTCTACACCAGCACAAGCTGTATGACCCCACCGACTACATAGTTGGCAAGCCACCCAACATTCCGAAGACTTTAAATAAGTGTGGTTCAAGGCAGTTCAGGCACATGGTATCCTCGTCGGTATTCTTTACACCAGAGGGAGCTTTTTGGGTCTTCTGTTTCTTAGAGTTCTTCTTTAACTTGGAATCATTTGGATTAGAAGACTTCTTCGTTATCTTAAGTTGTTCTCGTTCTTCTAACTCAATTTCGTAGTGGGTTGAATTGAGAACGACAGTTTTCCCTCGGCGATACGATTTTTCTCGTCTCGTTGGTTTCTTTGTTCGACTGCCGGGATAGCGAGAATTTCTTTCGTAAATTTCTTTCTTTTGTTGAAACCACTGGTATTTTTGAAAGAACCCTCGATGGATTGCAACGTAATATTCCAGAATCTGAGAACGCATAAAATATATTGGAGTTTATGCTCATATTGATTTTTGTCATTAGCTTATGCAACAACAGTGGAAAATCACATTTTTATACTCAAGCAAAATTTCTCGCTAAC
The DNA here is from genome assembly GCA_933534255.1 of Iphiclides podalirius. Classification (NCBI taxonomy): domain Eukaryota; kingdom Metazoa; phylum Arthropoda; class Insecta; order Lepidoptera; family Papilionidae; genus Iphiclides; species Iphiclides podalirius. The sequence continues at coordinate 201,143 of OW152842.1, read as the reverse complement.
ATCTCTTCATAGGTCCGAAGAAAGCAACGTAAAGGGGTTGGGTTAGATGCGTTGCATTTCCCCTCCGACCGGGTTCCCGCCTTGACGTGGCGGAGGGGCTTAGTAGCCGTGGCTTGGTCACCCACGGCGAAGCTAAGAGGAACCCACACTGGGGCGGGCTGTGGTGTTTTCAGTCGGTGCGAGTCCGGCATAACCCGCTCTTGCCCCCGCGAGGGCGGGTATGCTTAGGCATTTCCCCCACGTCAACAAAAAAAAAAAGATGTGTTGCATTTGAAGGTAAAAATAATAGTCTAATATTATTCTCCTCGCACATTTTTACTTTTTTAAACTTCCACAATCAAATTGTCCCCTATTAAGACTTTTATCCCTTTGCGAGACTGGGCCCAAGGTAAGAATACGATTTTGAATCAGTCTTCGCTCGTTTGGTGGCTCGAATTCACACTATCGGGACCATAAATGATCGGCTTTATATACCACGTATGGTGATAAACTTTGGCCGTCGGCTGTTGCGCTGAACATTATATAAACTGAGCTTTTGCACGAATTCAATACGCGATCCGGATGTTTAGTCCCTCGTTTAAAAATGGCCTTATTCGATCCGGGGTCATCGCTTACGTTTGTTTCATCAAAGTTTATAATATTTTCACAAGGAACATCTTTGATGGACAATGCCCAGTTTTCATAAAAAGTGGTAATTTCTTCGACCGCTTTTGATGACGTTTGATGTTTTGGGTAGCTCTCTGCGTAAAATTGTAACGCTTCAAAACATCATGAGCCCATCGCTAACCGGCATTTTACCTCTAAAAAGTTCCGTCTTTCCACATTTCTGAAGGTAATTGTGTACCACTATTCGCAAATCGAGCATTGAAATTGAAAGCGGGCTACCGAAATCGGCAGCAATTTCTATTAGTTTTGCAATATGTTTTTCATATTCTGCTCCAAATTCTATTGGTCTACCTTTGGCATTGTCGTGACTATTTTTACATTTATTTTAAATTGTACGTCTCGGGATTACAAATTTGATGCTTTTTCATAGGGTATATTTAGGCCTTTCGGATTCTCCATAACCCTTTTAACCGAATTCAAAAAGGAGGAGGTTTCTCAATGCGTAATACCACGACCTACTAGGTATGCTGATGCATCAATTTGACACTGAATTTAATTTTCGTAATCGATGTCTAGCAACGCTCTATCGTCGGGATTACAAATTTGATGTTTTTTCATAGGGTATATTTACCCCTTTCAGACTCTTCATAACCCTTTTTAACCGAATTCAAAAAGGAGGAGGTTTCTCAATGCGTAATACCACGACCTACTAGGCATGCTGATGCATCAATTTGACACTGAATTTAATTTTCGTAATCGATGTCTAGCAACGCTCTATCGTCGGGATTACAAATTTGATGTTTTTTCATAGGGTATATTTACCCCTTTCAGACTCTTCATAACCCTTTTTAACCGAATTCAAAAAGGAGGAGGTTTCTCAATGCGTAATACCACGACCTACTAGGCATGCTGATGCATCAATTTGACACTGAATTTAATTTTCGTAATCGATGTCTAGCAACGCTCTATCGTCGGGATTACAAATTTGATGTTTTTTCATAGGGTATATTTACCCCTTTCAGACTCTTCATAACGCTTTTTAACCGAATTCAAAAAGGAGGAGGTTTCTCAATGCGTAATACCACGTCCTACTAGGTATGCTGATGCATCAATTTGACACTGAATTTAATTTTCGTAATCGATGTCTAGCAACGCTCTATCGTCGGGATTACAAATTTGATGTTTTTTCATAGGGTATATTTACCCCTTTCAGACTCTTCATAACCCTTTTTAACCGAATTCAAAAAGGAGGAGGTTTCTCAATGCGTAATACCACGACCTACTAGGCATGCTGATGCATCAATTTGACACTGAATTTAATTTTCGTAATCGATGTCTAGCAACGCTCTATCGTCGGGATTACAAATTTGATGTTTTTTTCATAGGGTATATTTACCCCTTTCGGACTCTCCATAACCCTTTTTAACCGAATTCAAAAAGGAGGAGGTTTCTCAATGCGTAATACCACGACCTACTAGGCATGCTGATGCATCAATTTGACACTGAATTTAATTTTCGTAATCGATGTCTAGCAACGCTCTATCGTCGGGATTACAAATTTGATGTTTTTTCATAGGGTATATTTACCCCTTTCGGACTCTCCATAACCCTTTTTAACCGAATTCAAAAAGGAGGAGGTTTCTCAATGCGTAATACCACGACCTACTAGGCATGCTGATGCATCAATTTGACACTGAATTTAATTTTCGTAATCGATGTCTAGCAACGCTCTATCGTCGGGATTACAAATTTGATGTTTTTTCATAGGGTATATTTACCCCTTTCGGACTCTTCATAACCCTTTTCAACCGAATTCAAAAAGGAGGAGGTTTCTCAATGCGTAATACCACGACCTACTAGGCATTAGGCATGCTGATGCATCAATTTGACACTGAATTTAATTTTCGTAATCGCGTCATGTCTAGCAACGCTCTATCGTCGTGTGGGCTACTCAATTCATTTTTTCTTTTTTCATTTAATTAGATTTTATTTTCTTATAAGCCTTTCCGTCTATTATTTTCTTTCTCCAATAGTGGTTGTTTCCTCCTTTGAAAAGCATTCTCGTTAGATCTACCCATCGATGTAAGAGAGACTAGCTGCGAGTTTTTCAAAAATTGTAAAAAAATAAAAATAAAAAAAAAAAAAAAGTGTATTCCAGGCTATAAGATACTTTTATTCATTTACCGTCACTCATTGGCATAACACCTTCTATATTATTTACCACGTATGGTGATAAACATTGGCCGTCGGCTGTTGCGCTGAACATTATAGAAACTGAGCTTTTGCACGAGTTCAATACGCGATCCGGATGTTGAGTCCCTCGTTTAAAAATGGCCTTATTCGATCCGGGGTCATCGCTTACGTTTGTTTCATCAAAGTTTACAATATTTTCACAAGGAACATTTTTGATGGACAATGCCCAGTTTTCATAAAAAGTGGTAATTTCTTCGACCGCTTTTGATGACGTTTGATGTTTTGGGTAGCTCTCTGCGTAAAATTGTAACGCTCCAAAACATCATGAGCCCATCGCTAACCGGCATTTTACCTCTAAAAAGTTCCGTCTTTCCACATTTCTGAAGGTAATTGTATACCACTATCCGCAAATCGAGCATTGAAATTGAACCGAAATCGGCAGAAATTTCTATTAGTTCTGCAATATGTTTTTCATGTTCTGCTCCAAATTCTATTGTTACCTTTGGCATTGTCGTGGCTGTTTTTACATTTATTTTAAATTGTACGTCTCGGGATTACAAATTTGATGTTTTTTCATAGGGTATATTTAGTTAGTTAGCCAATAGTGGTTGTTTCCTTATTTGAAAAGCATTCTCGTTAGATCTACCCATTGATGTAAGAGAGCCCTAGCTGCGAGTTTCCCAAAAATTGTAAAAAATAAAAATAAAATAAAAGTGTATTCCAGGCTATAAGATATCTTTATTCATTTACTGTCACTCATTGGCATAACACCTTCTTTATAATTTACAAGAGGAAAGGCACCGGAATTTCATGTCGTCGTGATAGTCACCGGACTTGAATGTTAACGAGGCGGTAGGCACAAAACCAGTCTCCGATCCGGCATGTAATATCACGACACGTTACCCTTTTGATGTGGGTTTTTTTAATCCCTTTCTGGATCCATCTGTCCAATATTTCGATTTTGTATGAGTAGTGTGAACATACGAATCGTCTGTGAATACAATTGGTCTGTTATGTTGTTGGGTTGTACAATTTTATTTTTTGTAAATAATTTATTCTCAATAATCGGATGGCATATCTTTCTATTAAAGTTTTCCCATTATTCTCGGTGGTTTTCCATTTAAAACCAAGCTCCTTAATTATTCGGCGAAGACTTTTTTCAGAACCTAAAAATTTTTTTTACCGGCACGTAATTTAGCACAAAGTTTACCAAGGGTCGGTAATTCATTTAAAGTAAAATGAAAATTGTGAATGTGTCGTTTTATTACCCCTTTGTTAAAATCGTCAATGCCCGTGACTAATTTTACTCGTTGCCTGTTTTTACCGGGTGTCCTTAATGTCACTAAAACGCACCAGAAAACTTGAGAAACCGTTGGAACCAGCTCATTAATATTTCAGTTGTATTTATTTTATATATATTTATTCATCCCTGGAGTTCTCAATCCAGCAAAAATTGCTTCTTTCTCAGTCTAGGAAATATTAGTCTAGGGGGCATGTAAGTTTCTGCTGCATTAAAACATACCTCAACCGTAACCGTCTGCCCTAGTTCTGCTGAAGAAAGCGATGTTTTCACCTGTTTTCTCTCTTTTTCTGCAATAATTTTGCTCTTCGTTTTGGGACGCATGATATGCCATTCTCATTGCAATTAAAAGGCGTCAAATTACATTTAACGCAATTTGTTATATTATTTCTTTTTATTTTTAAGAATACGTGTCTTATAATATTTTTCCGCCTGGAGTTTAATGTTGCCCTCTCTGTTGAAATTTGTGCTTTTGCTATTTAGAATGTTTACAGTAGTGCACCAATAGTTGAACGTTATATTTAGAGCTAAATTGAAACAAAATTTAATGAAGTTATACACTCGGCGTCAAAAAAATCGCACATCCGAAAAAAATAATTTAAATACTATTTTAACACAACAGGCCAATGGCAATGTTATGGTTTGAGGGTAAAATTGTAAATCAATAATTGTACAAATTTGTAAATTAATAATTTAAAAATAACTTAATAAATACAAAAAAAGTTCTTAAAACCTAGTGTTACCCCCCCTTGCCTTGATAACGGCTTCCATGCGATCTTTCATGGTCCTTACAAAGGTCGCAACAGCCTCTTGTGGTATTTGTTCCCACTCTTCAAGTACCACATCTTGGAGCTCTTGAAGAGTGGTTGGAGCTGGATCTCGAGCTCGCACGCGCCGTTTTAAGTTCATCCCAGAGATGTTCTATTGGGTTAAGGTCTGGACTTCGTGCTGGCCAATGCATAACAGGGATATCGACCTCCTGTAAATAATCCCGTACAATAGCTGCGGTGTGGCAACGAGCATTATCATGCATTAACATGAATCCACCACCTGCATAACCAGCATACGGGACCACATGTTTTTCCAGGATTTCAGTAATGTACCGACCAGCATTTAATGACCCTTGGCCACGGCCATCCCGAGTCCGGGAAACGCACACAAGTTCCGTTTTCCCGTCGACGAAAATGCCGCCCCTAAACATACACGGGCCACCCCCGTATTCGACGGATTCTTCGAAGCAGGGTTGTGTGAACCTCTCCCCTTGTCTTCTGTAGACCCTTCTACGTCTGTCATTGCAGAAGAGACAGACCCTCGTCTCATCAGAGAAGAGTACGGTCCGCTACTGATTGCGAGCGAACTCTAGGCGATCTCTGCGATGCTGTGCAGCAAGTTTTGGACCTTTAGCAGGTCTATGGGCTGTTAAACTCTTTTCGTGTAACCTTCTTCTTATCGTAGAAACACTCACAGATGTTCTCCGAGTTGATAGAAACGGTTTCGTAAAGATGTCGTAACGATGAAACGGTCAACTCTTTCTGATGTGCACCGTTTTCTTCCATATCCCGGTTTTCTAATATAACCACCAGTCTGCTGAAAACGTTGGAACACCCGTCGAACTGAAAAACGGGACAGGTTCAACTGTCAAGCAACGTCACACTGCCGCATCCCCGACTGCAATAGGGCAATCACTTGAGCGGCTTCTTCAGAGCTGGTGTCCATCTTTACTTGTTCTTAAGTCACTGCAAAGTCAAAATTACGACTGACCCATATTTTTTTTTTGGCTTGATGAGCCACTGTTGGCCTTAGGGGCCTTTACAGTTCCGACGGGCTTCAGGTGGCCGGCCGCTCGAGGCGCCTAGCCTGAACCTCGCGTATTTATTATTACGCGTTATGGTGACTAAGCTCGAGGGCTCCCGAAGGAACCTCGGCTCGGGCCGTCACGCTATTTAATTCACCGGTTTGGGAGGCCGCCTAGCTCTTAGGGCGCTTTGGCGGGGGCTCCATGGAGTGATCTGGCTCAAGGGTCCCCGAGAGGGGACCTCGGCTTGGGCTGTCACTCAACACGCGTTTAGCATTCCGATTCGAGGGTGATTTCTAGATCTAACATTACTACTACTTCGGAAAGCGTTGGCGCTGGGAGAAGAAGTGGCGGAAGAAACTTCCAGCAACGCTTCTATCATTACTGGGGGAAAACCTGCCAGGTACGTGGCGGAACCTAGTATACGTTTGCCGCATTCGCCGGCGAGTGCGGTGTGTTTTGGTGTGCTTTCTAAGTTTTTTGATCCTTTCGATGGCGATAGTCGTCTCATCGTAAGGGAAATCGAGAACGTGTCGCGGTCTACGGTGATTGCGGCGGAACGTACCTAGCGGCAGGGGTCTGTAGGTGGCGGCACCTACGATTAGCGGGTTGGGATGCGCGACGGCGGAATCGAAGTATCGGCGCGACGCCGACTTCAGGAATTGAGCGATGGTGGGCAACTAACTCTAAATCGACATGAAGGTCGATATTGCGCATGTACCAGAGTGCTCCAGTGGCTCTGCGCAAAAATCGATTTTGGATGACCTGAAGCCGGTGTATTTGCTTCGGAGCAATGTGTGCGAAGACTGGACTCGCGTACGTCATGATAGGGCGAACTACTGCCTTATATAGAGTCACCTTGTTCCGAAGGGACATTTTAGACGTTTTGTTGAGGAGCGGATGGAGGCGACCGAGTACGAAGGCCGCCCGGTTCTTGACCCGAGTCACGTGCTGGTTGAATCTAAGTTGGGAGTCAAGGACGACACCTAAATATTTAACTTTGTTCACCCATGGTACCGGACTATTCATGAGTTTAACGAGGGGTGGTTTATCTACGTTTATATGCGAAAAAAGGACGGCCGCGCTCTTGGCGGGATTGATTTCGATCCTCCATTGCCGAAACCCGTCACCGATGGTGATGGCTGCAGCTTGGAGGCGTCGATGGATAATTTCGGATGTTCTGCCTGCTGTATAGAGACAGGTGTCGTCGGCAAATAGGGCAAGTTCTACATCTTTGACTCGCGGCATGTCATTGGTGTAGAGCGTAAAAAGGACTGGGCCCAACACCGACCCTTGAGGCACCCCGGCTCGAACGGGATGCGTTGTCGAACACACGCCTTCGACGCGATAGCGAAAGGTCCGATTATTTAGGAAGTCTCGTATTATGCATACGAGACGATCGGGCACTCCGAGCCCGTATAACTTGTATACGGGCCCGTTGTGCCAGACTTTATCGAAGGCCTTTGCCACGTCCAAGAAGAGTGCTCCGGTGTTGAGTCCGCGTTGGCGTTTGACTAGTATGTGCTCCGTGATGCGGTGCACTTGATGGGTACAAGAATGTTTGGCTCTAAAGCCAAACTGTTCAGGGATGGGGAGCCCTTTGGCGTCCATAAGGGATCTTAGTCGGGCTAAAAAGATCTTCCCAAATGTTTTGAGAAGACTTATTGGACGATAAGAGGTTGGGAGGGTCGCGGGTTTGTGGGGTTTGAGGAACACTATTACGTCAGCTTCTTTCCACTCGGACGGGAAGAAGCCTTCGGTTATAGCCGCGTTGTAAATTAAGACTAGTATCTGAAGGATGTTAGTAGGGAGAAGTTTGGTCACCTTATTGGTGATACCATCTGAGCCAGGCGCTTTGCGTGGGCGCAGTTTGTTTATTGTTTCTGCGAGTTCCGAGCACGTGACCGGGGGAACGGGATCGCGGAGTGGTTCCGATGCTTTCCTTTCGACCTCTTCGTTCACCTTACGGAGGTGATCGGGGTGGGTCGGAAGCAAGCTGGGGGAGCATTGGGCCTCTAGGATGTCAGCTACGCATTCGGCTTTCTCTTCGTCCAGCATTGCTGGCGTTCCTATCGGGCGAACTAGTGGTGGCATGTTTGGAGTGGCAATACCCTTGAGGGATTTGGGAAGTTCCCAGAAGGCTTGGTGGGACGGTTTTATTGAGGCTAGGGTGGAGTCCCACCGTTCGTTTCGTGAGTCTGCTATACGTGTTTTGACTTCACGTTGTAATTTACGTAGCAGTCTACGATTCGAGTCGGTGGGATATCTATCGTAGGCGCGTGTGGCCGCATTCTTGCGCCTCAGTAAGTCTTTTACATCGTCTGGCAGGGCCCAGCGATGGTCGTCCATCGCTGGAACCTGTCTCGAGCATTGCTCGACGACGGTGTTGACGTGACTCGTGAGGGCCCGAATTGCGGTCTCCGTGTCCTGTTTGTTGTTCAGTTGGTCGGGGATCGACTCTAATATTGAATTGGGCTCATTAAGTTTGTTTTTGACTCTATGCCAGCTAATGACTGTTTTGGTTTGGGGGGCGGCTATTGCTGAGGGCCCTAGCCGAAGGAGGACTGGTCGGTGATCAGAGTGAAGCTCGTGAATCACTTCCGGGTCGCGCATGGTCAGATTGATGTTTTTGACGACTGCAATATCAAGCACATCCGATGATTGTCCCTCTATATAAGGGAAGTCGATAGTGCGTATGTTCGACTGGGGCTACAACTTCAAAGTCGAGCCTGTCGGATAGCGAGTCGAGTGCGGTGCCTCGACTGTTGGTGCGTGTCGAGTTCCATCGGATATGCTTGTTGTTGAAGTCGCCAGCTAATATGGTGGCTCCTCCTATGGAGAAGAGGGCCTCAAAATCGGATTGCAATATAGTTGCGGTTGGTCTGCAAGGGAGATAGACTGATACTAGAGTGATGGGAGAGTGGCCAGTATGCCAGCTGACAGACGGATGCCTCGAGATGCGTGAGCGCGGGCGTGTCTACCGGTACGCAGTGGAGGGATTTTTTATAGTAAATTAGTGTGCCACCGCCCGGGGCGCCGGCACGGTCGTTTCTAACTATCCGATAGTTGGGGATGTGCGGATCCCTTGTCGCGGGTTTCAGGAACGTCTCCTGAATTAGTAGTATATCTATTTGGTGGTCGCGTAAAAAATACGTATTTCGTCGCGTTGCTATTTAAGCCCGTTCGCGTTGTAGAATGCTACATTAATCGATCGCGGTTTGACTCTGCCGTTATTACGCGTGGCAGAGGGACTAATATTTTCGTTATTATTATTTCTAGTTGTGCTATCCATATTGGTTTACACTGAAAGCTTAGCAACTATGTGCTGGTACTGGTCTAGAAGGAGTAATCGCGAGCTGAAGTTGCCTTTGGCTGTATATACTGCTCAGCAAAGTACATTACCTCCGCCATGTCGACGGTTCGGAGGAGTTGACTTAGCGAGTCCAGGGGGTTGCCCCCGGCCGCTTTTGGTGGTGTTGGGATGAGCGCCGGTTGAGGGGCAGCTTTGGGTTCCGCGAGTGGCGGATTCGGTTTGGCCCAAGCGGGGGCCATGGGGTTCTGCCACGCGGGGCGAAGAGGAGGGAATGAGGCGGCCGTTGGAATCGGCTGCCGTCTTGTTGCCTGAGGGGCGGGCCTAATGGGTCTGCGCTTAGGTGCGTTCGGGCAGCCAAGATAATTGGCTGTGTGTCTTCCGACTGGCAGAGGACGCATGCGGGTGGTCCGTAGTTGGCCAGAAGGGCCTTGTCCCTTGGTCTGGGACATTCCGGGGTGCCGTAGTCGCCTAGGCACTTTACGCACCTGGGCTTGGCAAAACAGTTACGGGCGGATTCAATATTGAAGATTGCTTTCCCCTCTGGAGAGAGGTCTAAGTGGACCATGACCATGTCAATAGGGCTGCGCTTCCTTTTGCTTTTCATGCGGTGGACCGCATGAACGGGGAGGTTTTGCTCCTTAAGGGAGTCTAGCACCGTTTCGGTGGGAATGTTGGCGGGAATGCGTTTAATTACGGCGCGGAGGATACGGTCCTCGGCCAGCGTGTATGTATGGTAGAAGATTTGCGGTGAGGTAGCGCCGACTCCGTCTCCGTAGTGGTAGCTTGTTCCCGTTCGTCTTGTGGATTCGAGTTGACGGTCTTTCGACTCTTTCGTCTTGTGATGAGGCCGCGGGTGCATCACGTCCGCGGCGTCTTCGACGATGGCTTCTGACCCTATTTGTAGCTGGGTTGGCTGGTGGCTGGAGTGTCGTTATTGTCGTGGTTGGTCTTGCAAAGGTGGCGGCAGTGGAGGCGGCGTCGGCGACGTATGTAGAATGCGGGCGCGCGCTCGAGACAGGTTGTCTATATATATCCCCCGCAGTGGTTCGCACTGCGGTAGGGGTTTGTAATGCGGTTGCTGATATAGTCTCGCCTTGTTCGTTGGGCTGAGGGGGGAAGTCTGAGGTGGGGGGGGCTGTCCCCCCGCTGCGACTATCTCCGTTTCGTCCGACGGTCGTCCATCCCGTTCCCACATTTCTTGTGTTCGGCCGCGGCGGATTGATTGCTATCCCGCGTTTTCTAGCCTCTCTTAAAAACGCGGGACAGCGCCTATCGTTAGCCGGATGTCTCTGCCCGCAGTTTGCACAACGTGCGGGGGTGGTTAGCGGCACTGGGCAGTTGGCTGCTATATGGTTGTCTGCGCAGCGAACACAGACAACCGGTCTGTGGCAATTTGCCGACGAATGTCCAAATTTTTGGCATCTATGGCACTGGGGTGGGCCGGTTCTCCCCTTCCACCCCTCAATTTGGACGCCCGGCATGTTGAGGAGTTCATTAGTGTCGTACAGTCGGGCTGCTTCTCTATTATTGAGGCGCTCGAGCTGCACGAAGAATACGCATCGGCTTCGGCTTCTTATAGGCGGTATTAATTTTGCATAGGTCGCCGGGAACCCTAGATCGCGTAACGCATTTGTTATGCTCTCCGGGTGTGTTGTTTCTGGCAATCCACGAATGCCCACTTTAGTGGGGAGCTGTCTAGCCGGGGCATAACAGTGCCAAGTTATGCTGCTGTTTTCTTTTGTGGCTGCAATCAGGTGTCGTTGAATGACTCTATAATGATAAATGTTTTAATGATTTCATGATTTTTTTATTAATAATGTAAAGCTATTCAAATACCCATTTCAAACATACCAATATTTATATAAATATAATTCGTTTCTAGCCAATACAGCCATTTTTCGCGCAAACTCAGAGAGGTGCGATTTTTGTGATGCTGAGTGTATAAAAGAGACAAAACATACTGTTAGAAGAAGAGGCTTGTAATGCGACGTTGTGGCAACGAATGAAAAAGTTTCTGAATGTATGAATCAGTCAGTTGTAGTTGTATAGGACGTTACAAATTTTGTTTCTTTTTTACTTAATTAGTTTGTTTGAAAAATATTTTTTCTTTTAATTATGGATCTTTTAACGTTAATATTTTTTATGATTATTGGCAAGTAGGGCTAGACGTGTGTTCATTTATTGTCGCGGTTGTAACGACACGCTGTATATTTCATTAAAAAAGAATAAAGAAAATAAAATTGATAAGAAACTGGGGTTGACTAAAACACATTACGCTCCTAAAGGGATAGTTCAGTGAAAATACTGGTGAGCGATGTTTTAAAGCTTATACATACTTGCTAAAAATCGTAAAGTCACCTACCTTCATTTTTGGATTTTTTTCTTTTATTACGTGGTGCTCAGTTAATTTATTTAACAATCTTATGTCATCCTCACAAACCACATCTAATAACATTTTTAAAGTTTCCTGTTTGTCAATTTTCACTTTACCACCTTGAATAAACCTGAAATTTTTTCAAGGAAATTATTTCTTACACCCAATTGATCAAATGAGGGGAATCAAAATTGGCAAAACTCTTATGTCATCAACCTCAAAAGCTTTTGTATTCTTTATTTTGTCGCATAAATTTTTCCTTAATTTCACTGTACAAACTATTAATTGCACTCATAGGCAGCCTACGCACTGGCGACCATAGACGCGGCAAGGCCGCCGCGGCCATGATCGCCGGTGCGTAGGCAAGCGCGACATGCGGACGGCCGCAAAATTGCAGTCGGCTTCCAAGGGTGTGTCAAGATGGACGTGCAGAAGATAATCACGCTAACTGTGCTTGTGTATTTACTACGAAAACGAAAACGGAAGATTTCACGTAAAAGACAGTTTTGGTTGCATCCATTACTTTGCGAGAGAAAGACTAAAGGATTATATAATAACCTGAATAATTCGGTTGATGCGGGTCATATTCTTGGTCGTAAAGAGTATTGAAATTTCTTGAATAGTTTATGCGCGCTGTTGGTTCATAGTTCGGTTGATATTTTTCTATAATTTCCATGATTTCCATTTTCGCTTTGGTCTTCATTACAGCAGGGATATTTTGAAATCTGTCGAGGAGGGATAAAAGAAACAGTCTGTCACAATTTGAATCATTCTGTGTATCTGTCTTCTCTATTTTCGCTATGGTCTTATGCAGAACTGAAATTAAAGGGTCTGTATCGGATTCTTCGTTTGGTATTTTTTTCTTCCTTTTTGTTCTAAGCGACTTTGATGCAGATTGTTGAGTCTCAAGATCAGAAGATCTTGCACTTTCATTTTCTTGACTTGCCTCTTCAAGACTATTTTCTGTTGCGTTTGTGTCCAGCACTGATCTCAAAAACAGTAATTGGTTGAAATAGGTGTATTGACTTTTACGTTTTGCAGCAGAACCACTTTTGACATCTTTAAGACGGCGCAGCTCTCTTGTGAAACAGTCTCTAAGGTTTTTCCATCTTTTTGGAGAGTCATGCCTGTAAATCAATAATATTAGTTTTGTAGTACATATTACAAAACTAATATTATGTTTATTAATGTGAATTTATTTTATATATTTATATTATAGGGCTTCCTACAGCATCGGAAATAGTATTTGATGTTTGTGAAGCAATATGGGAGATATTAAAACCAATTGTGATGCCACAATTGACCAGAGATAAGTGGATTCAAACGGCTGAAAGCTTCAAACGGGTGGTTTTAAAAAATACGCCCAATTTCCTAATTGCATCGGAGCCATCGACGGCAAGCACATTAGAGTTATCAAACCACAACATTCGGGATCTCTTTATTACAATTACAAGAATTATTTTTCAATCGTGTTACTTGCAATATGTGATGCAAATTATAAATTTCTTTACGTAGACATTGGAGCATACGGCAAATGCAGGGATTCGTCAATTTACAAAGACTCTGTATTTTATCATAGGCTTTTAAATAATGATCTCGATATTCCGAGCAATAACCCCATCAAAGAAAATGGCCAACCAATGCCGTTCATTTTAGTGGGTGATGAGGCGTTTCCACTATCGGAACATGTTGCGACCGTATGCTGGGAGAAACTTAAATAATGTAAAGACTAATTTTAATTATTGACTATCCCGTGCCCGCCGCTATATTGAATGTACATTTGGAATATTAGCCAATAAATGGCAGATTCTTCACCGACCCCTAAACGTCAAGAAAGAATTTGCAGTTGTGATTATAAAAGCTCTATGTGTGCTTCATAATTATGTGCGAGAAAGAGACGGATATGATTTCAAGGACACGTTGACTGTACCAGAGGCTTTATTAGAAATACCTGCAAGTTTACCTAATAGAGCAAATAGAACATCAACCGAATATCGAGATATATTCGCAAACTACTTCAGTACCGATGGTCGCTTGCCCTGGCACAATTTGTAAATATATGGGTACCTACGACGGCTGCTCAGTTTGTGCGTTGAGGCACTTGCGAGCCGCGAGCCGCCATTGCGCGCCGTAAACAAAATGGCATCGAACGCACATACGGTATGAGTAATCTTTTTAAAAAGTTATTCCAATCATTACGAAAACCTGGTAAATTTTAGCAAATAATTGTCAAAACTCATGTGCAAAGCGAAAAATAGTAGAAATAAAATAGTTATACTTTTGACAATTACCTATTTGCTAAAATTTCTTAGATTTCAAATGAACGGAACAACTTTTTAAAAAAATCACTCATGTTACATATACGTGTCGAACGCTACTACAGCACCAGCTGCGTTTATTGTAGTTCATCGCATTATTAATTTAAGGCATAATAAAATAAAAGACTAACCAAGTTCTGCCTTTTCTTTATCTTCCATGGATTCACCGCCAAATATATTGATCAGTTCAAGCCACAACTGCCGCTTAACATCTTTATTGGAGTAATCATTTGATGATAAATCCCATAAACCTCTTCTATTTTCAACTTCAATTATGAACCTTTCCGTGTCGAAATTATTGGCCATTGTAAAATAATCACTCTGTAGCTATACACGTCTGGTCGCCGCGGCCGATGCGGTAGCACTGATGAATTTTAATACAGAAGTGATGTTCTCGACGGCCACAATTGGTCGCTGGTCGCGTGGCATCAAATTAGACGCCGCGGCCAACGGTGGCCGCTAAGTGCGTAGGGGCTATAGCGATGGCCATATAAAGTCCAGAATTCACTGGCCGCCGCGGCCAGGTCGAGGCGACCATGGTCGCCAGTGCGTAGGCAGCCATACTTGGTCCTCCCTGGTCGCAAATGGTTGCGACTACCTTTAATCCACATGAATGGATTTTTTTTAATTACATCCTTAATTAAGGTTTTTAATATTTCTCTTTTTGTTGCACCTTGACAAAATGTAAAGCATAAAGATTGCTTAAATTTAGCTTTTATGCCTTTTATCATAAAGACCAAAGCATGGTCTGCTATTTTTATATGTTTACCAGTCGGGGTACTCCTAACCCAATAACTTGATCCCAGATATTTGAATAATGCATTCCTGGGGTTAGTGCAACTTCTTCAAATATTAATGTGCACAATTTTTTCTCTTCCGGTAATTTCTTTACCCTTCTTTTTAAGTCTTCTAGGATGACGTTATTCATCCCTGGTTCGATAGGAATTAAATTTAAAACTTGTTGCAAGCTTCTTTTTGATGGTAAGACAATATTCTCACGCACAGAGAAGAACCGGCAAGAAACTACTGTCTTGTTCTTTTTTTTTTTGATGCAAGGTCTTGTTCATTTTTTTTTTTTGATGCAAGTATACAAACTTATTTAGGTATATATAATCAGCAGCAGCCAGGGGTCTTGCAAGTGCAGAGCAAGAGTCATTTTCACACATCCTTTTCCTCAATGTATTCTTGGACATTATAGTAGGCCCTTGCCGTTAAGGCAGCTTTTACAAATTGTTTGAAATTGTTTATAGTTAATTGTTTGTGGATGTCATCTATTTTATTATAAAAGTTGATGCATCTACCAAGAAACGACTTTCTGGTTTTAGCCAATCTAAGCCTCTGTACTTACAATTTTGGGTCAAAATTATTTTGTCGGAAAAAGAAATCTTTCTTTTTCAGAAAAGAAAAGTTCACTTTTGAAATTATTTAAATCGAGACCGATATTTTTAAATTGTCTAATAATTTCGATAAGATCGCTTTGTACATCGTCAAATTTACCTCCCAGCGTACCATCGTTTAGGTACCAGACATAAAGTTTAGATTTCAATTTTGAAATAATTGGATGAATTCCCAAACTAAATAATGCTGGTCCTAGCGGATCTCCCTGCTGAACGCCGACAGCAGAATCAATAATATTGTCTTCGTAAAATAAATTACTCTTTTTACTATAACATTGCCAAATATATATTTCTGGTGTATGGTTAGCCACTTCGTTCAGCAGAGTCGTTCTATCAATGGAGTTAAAAGCATTCCTTAGGTCAACCTTCAGAAGTACATCCAAATCATTAGTATTTAAAGAAGTTCGAACGGAATGTACAGCCGCTTCACAGCCGCCTTTGCTTCCAAAGCCTAGTTGAACAGGCTGGAATTTTGTTTTAAGGCCGGAGATTATGTGCCTACATGCTAATTTTGAAGTTAAGCGTCTCGAAAGGTAGAACCAATAGCAATAGGACGGATCTATTATCTTTTTTTTTAAAGGCACATAATCTTGCCCCGTATAAGAAAGGAACAAATTTAGAATTTACTTTTCCGGAAAGCATTAAGTTGCATAATTTTGTAATATCATTAAGAAGTGCCAGCATCACCGGCGGAAACGCTTACAAGATCTTTCAGATGTTGTGGCGTTATACCGTCAATGCCGCCAGCAGAGCCACTTGAAAATGACATAATTGCCTCGAAAGTGTCTTTATCGGTAATTTGTAAAGCTTGATATGAAGAATCGGAAGGCAGCGGTAGGAACGGCGGAAGATTGATCGATGGATGCTTTTGACGGAGGTTTTCTAGAGTCACCGTCATCACCGCTTTCAAAATATCTAATAGATAATTATCATCATACGTCACACTTAATATTTTTAGTTCTTTATTTGCCCTGTAATTAGAATTAGCTACTCAAAAGTGGCCTCTTTTAAGTCCAGTTAAATAAATTTGCAGCTGCATCTGCACGTTAAACTTCTGAGTTGGCTTCCCATTTCTCACGTAATTAACCATTGCCTTTTCATCATCTTATTATGGCATCTTCACAGATCCCATCAGGACCTGCTATCATAGGATATGTTTCAGAGAGCAACAAACCACACATTTTTATTTTTTTATTACTCACCGTCTTCCCCACTTCGTCATCTAAATCTCTGCCACGTTTCATGGCCAGTGTGTCAGGAATTTTCCCTTAATAATAATTAACGAACTTAAAGTACCATCCTTAGATGTTCACGAACTAAATTCAAATGCCCGTGAGGCTGTCACTTTGCCATATCTTAATTCATGCCATAGGCTGCTTTGATGTTGGTTTCTTGTCATTTCCTCAAGTTCCTTGATATCTGCGTCTGTTATTTCAACCTTTTTCAAAAATATATCACATGATATTTTTTGATAAGTTTTTTGTTCTACTTACAAACATAATCTTTTTGATACTTTAGTATCTCACAGTTGTTTAGCTTCCTTTTCTTCCCTTCTACCAAAAACATTTTGAAAACTCCAAAATTTTAAGGCAAGCTGGGCATACCTTTAGATAACTCTTTTTCTGTTATATATTTTATGGTAGTCCCAACTATCAATAGTTTGAACTTCATCCAGTAACATTTCACGGATGTACATGATGGCTCTTCACTCTTAAGATGTGACCATCTGAGGAATGCAATAGCATGCTTACCCTTCTTGTGAAGGAATACAGTCGTGCCATTCAATGGACTTGTTTTGTTCGTCTTCTTCGTCAACTACAACAGTCACTCCATACAACTTTGCATGGACCTTATGTTCAGGGCAGATTTTGCCTTTCACAATACACAGCTTTCCATCTCGTTTCATCTATACAAAGCTTACAGCGTCATCTACATAGGATGGCCTAGAAGATCTAAAATATAGAAATACATTTGTAAGTATTTAATAGTTTTAAAACAACACGAGTTGTAAAGTAAAGTAACCTCAAATTAAATCTATTATTGAACCATTATACTTTTTAATGAATGTTAATATACTTAGAAGTTTTTACACTTCTAAATTCTGCTGAACAAAAATCTTTGTTAGCTCCAAGAAACTGTCCCAGCATCAACAAATCAGTTCTAAGCAAATTAGAGCTATTTGCCTTGGTAAATCCTTGTTCTATAGCTGACTTTTCTTAATTTTATTAGAGACATGTTATAAAACATAGCCTTTACTGATTTGTATAACTATGACTCAAAGACTCAATACTCAAAAATACTTAGCTTTTCCAACAGAGTTTATTGGAGACATCCACAGCTTTTACCGACTTATACAACTATAACTCTACGATGACTCAATAATTGGATAACAATAGCACTTACTTTTTCCCATAGAGCAACAGCCCTTAACTACCAATAACTATAAACTAACCCACGTACGTTGTGAGAGTTGAATTTATACAACTCAAAAACCAATACAAACTACCCGTCCCATTCTAAGGTGTAGGAAATATCACGACGCAATAGGTATCAAAACAAAAACTTTTAAATAAGTCGCAGCAAACTGTAGTAATAAATTATTAATTAGATTAAATATGTGCCATAATTATAACAGCTCGACCATCCTGACAGAATTTGATACCACGCAAATTACTGATAAAAAGTATACATGTTAGACTCCTTATTTAAAATCATCATAGCGAAAGTAAATAAATGGGGAATGTAAAAAAACCTTGCTAAACGAACCACATTTTCAATAATATCTTAAGTACATATTCATAACCAGTCTATAAAGAACAATGGCTTAATCTTATTTAAGGAAAAATTTAGTGTTCAAAAAATTTATTATATTAAAATACCTAGTCCAGCCATAAGTTCTGTTAGAAATGAAAATGCATTTTTTTTTAAATTAAGTAATGTAATATTATTAAAATGTATACCTACAAATTTATTAACGTCTCAGCAAAAAATAAAAAAAAATTCTATTCAAAATGGCCACCTTTAGCTTTTATACAGGCCTTTAATCTGTTTGGCCACGAATCTATGGATTTACGTACTGTTTCAAGGGAAATTTCGCCACTGCTTGCTCCAAAGTTTTTTTTAAGAGACTCAATTTCGCCGTGTCGTTTAGAGCAGGCCATGCCCTCTAAAACTGACCATAATTGCCCTCTAAAACTGACCATAATTTGAAGTCTAAAGAGTTGAAGTCTGGGCTAGATGAGGGCCAGTCTTCAACTCTTATAAAGTCCGGAACGTTGGTTTCAAGCCAGGCTTGGGTAGTTCGTGCCTTATGACCAGGTACAGAGTCCTGTATTTATGGCCAGACTAGTTGTAATAATTTTCCACGATTTTTCAGCACATTAACTTTAAGCTTTGACTTTATGATCTAACTTTATACTGACTTTATGAGCTCTATTTTGATTTCTTTTGTTTACGATTACGAATAATGACATTGACAGTTGACATGTTAATTTGACCAATCTGTTACATATTACTCATTTTTTTTTGCCTTGTGTAAGAATAAGATTCATGCCATTTTCCTATTTTTATACAACCCGTACTGCATAATGGAGTCATTTTCCGTTGCTACGTTTGTACCCAATTGTGCTTGTCACAATTGTGTTGTAATGCAACTTTTTATACGGTATTGCTATACACGATGCATAAGAGTGTAGATCTCAGTCACAACGCATGGAACTATTACAATTTTACAGTATGTTTTACATGGAAATATTATAAAGCTTTAGTTCAATACAATTGCCCAATATTATTGTTAATGAGCCAACATAAGAAGGGTTTAGATTATAGTTGATCAAGTTCATTCACTCAATACATTTTTTTGTTTACATGTAAAATCTGGTGTAGACCAGTTATTATAAGAATGGTTGATAGTGATAAAATAGTAAAATATCCTTACTAAAACAGTTTTAACTAGTAAAATGAGTTACAGTTCGGTACATTAACTCATTTTGGATCATTGGTTTATTTAACTTTATTTGTATTTAAATTCTGTTGACATCTGTTGCTATAGATTAAAATAACATATATGAGATACTTATATTTATGGTTACCTTGGTTAGCTTTTTAGGCTAAATCTAGAACCACTTTCAAAGTACGTCTGGAATTGAAAATATTGTACTTGAAATTTCAGAAGTGTTTTTTTAAGTTAAAAGTTGCCAAACGAGCAGACGGTTCACCTGATGTTAAGTGAATATCACCGCCCATGGACATCTGCTACACCCGAGGGTTACAAATGCGTTGACAACCTTTTGAAAATTGGGCTCCGGCTACCTCACTCACCAGACGAAACGTGAAAGTATTTGTCATACTTCCACTTTAAGCTGGCCTTCTGTGAGGTCGTGGTACTTACCCGGACGGGCCTGCCCATTCGTGCAACAGCCGAGGCTGCTGCATGGCGTTACCACCGTAAAGTGCTATTACAAATTTGTATTCTATTTAATAAACATTCAGATTTTGTCAAATGATCATGTTAGCATTGCTTGCTAGTTGTGAACTAAAAATTGAATATGCATGCAAACCATTTGGATTAGGTCAGAGCCCAACCTTACAAGGTTACAAATGAACCACTTATCCAAGTTGTGCAGAGAGTGTTTTTTTTCTTATATATAAATACAATCTAGTTCTGATGCAACACTTATAAGAAGCAAAATTAAATCTTGAAGTGCATATGAGGGAATTTTACAAGAATATTGTAATTGACTGTGTTTGTTCAAGTTGGCCTTATATTATCTCCGATGAAGACACAGAAGGTGATTACTCGTCCTTAACCTCAACCCCAATAAACACCTTAAATAGAAGCTATACAGAAATTCAACGAAATACAAATTACAAAATCGACGAATTAAAAGAAAAAACATACAAGTTAGAACAAAAATTGGAAATAGCCGAAAATGAAATTGAAAATTTGCTATCAATTACTTACAAAACGAATTTCCGAATATGAATTAAAAATTAAGCAGTTAACTCACATATGCAAATCCACAAATAAAAAGTGTTAAAAAAAAGGGAACAAAGTTTGATAAAAATAAAGTTAGACTTTTCCCAAGATGATGAAAATATTAAAAAACTCGAAAATGAATCAACTAAACATGCAAGTACGTCAGCTTCGTCTACCATAGAAACAAACAATATTAAACAACCCGAAAAACAAATCGATGCAAACTCTGATTTAAATAATATTCGCGGAACCCCAACAGATGGCAGTAATATATACAAGCAAAAGAAAAACAGATTAATTTACATTATTGGAGATGAACTACTAAAGGGACTGTCTGCATCACTTATAAATACCAGGGATGGCAAGTGGAATGATGTTTATATCCCCACAGGATCAATCTTTTCTGGAGCCACTAGTACAGAGATATTAAAGCACTGTGATTTTTTAATCTCTCTCTAGAAGCAGGGACTTTTCCTGACAAATTAAAATTTTCAATAGTAAAACCGTTACACAAAAAGGGAGATAAAAGTGATATAACTAACTATCGACCAATAGCAATAGTCCCAGTCCTTTCAAAATTATTCGAAAAAAGTTATACACTACCAACTTACTTCCTTTTTCACTAAATTTAATGTAATAAAACAAAATCAGCATGGTTTCATAAAAAAGAAATCGACAACACATGCTGCGTTTACGTTAGTAAAGGAAGTCTTGCAAAATGTGAATCAAAAAAATTTCTTGATATGTCTAAAGCATTCGATCGTGTCTCACACGATCAATTACTTGCCAAATTAGAGGCTAATGGAATAAGGGGTCCTGCTTACAGCTGGCTAGAAAGCTATTTAAAAAATAGGTCACAGTGTGTTGAAATAACACAATTAGATCGAAATAAAATAGCTCAGGTATATAGATCGGAATTAAAAAAAAACACTTTTGGCGTTCCCCAAGGTAGTATACTAGGACCATTGCTATTTATATTATATATAAATGATTTACCCGATGTCTCAAACTACAAAATCACTTTATTCGCCGATGACATCTCAGTGACGATTACGACAAGTAAGAAAAAATCACCAGAGCAACATAAAACAGACATAATTAAAACAGTGAATTTAATAGATAAATGGTTAAATAAAAATAATCTACACATTAATTTAAGTAAGACGCATATTATTAATTTTAATAACTTAAATTTTGACATAAATATTAAATATAATGGACAATTACTGCGGAATGCTAATAATACAACATTTCTAGGTTTAGTTATAGACTCTAATCTAATTGGAAGGAACATATACATAAAATGTGTAACAAAATCAACAGATTTGTATACGCGTTACATAAATTAGCAAAAATATCAAACATAAATACGGCGATCACAGCGTATTTTGCACATATAGAATCTATTATCAGATACGGAATTATAATTTGGGGTAATGGCACAGAATGTAAAAAAGTATTTCTAGCTCAAAAGCGCTGTATTAGAGCTCTTAGTAACATTTCATCATATATATCATGCAGGACTTATTTTAAGACCCTAAATATACTTCCTTTTCCTTGTCTCTATATATTTGAGGTTTGCAAATTTGTAAAACAAAACCAGAATATGTTTTTACAAGCTAAAGATGTGACAAAAATAAACTTACGGAACCAAGATAAATTAGTACTAGATAAAATTCCTAAAAGTAAGCGCTTTCAAAAAAATAGCTATGCAATGTGCAATACTATTTATAACAAGATACCCTCACATATAAAACAATTACCATATAATATGTTTAAAATTTCGTTACGACGATGGCTACTAGAGAATCTATTTTACACAATAAATGAGTTTTTAAATTGTAATACCTAATTAATGCTGTTAATATTATTTCATATATTATTTTTTTGTTTAAAATCGATGCATTAATTAATTAATATATCTATTAAAATTGTAGGACAATTTTTGTTACATGTAAAAAAAAAAAAAAAAAAAAAAAAAATAGACATCTGTATTATAAAAATATATCTTCTGGACATTTGCATGCTGTTTAAAACAGCTAAATAGGTTAGGTTGACATTTGTGACTACAACAAGATAACAAGACCAAAAATTTTTTCTGTACTACCTATTTATCAGCAAATAAAGAAACTTAAACTTAAACTTATTATATGCCCATAGAATAATATTGTAGATGTTGAGTAGTAACATACCATCTCAATCCAGCCATCAGGTAAATATATCTGCCCTGGAAAAATTCTTAGTCGAAGATAAATAAAACTTAAATGAGACAAAGCTATTTTATTTACCTATTAAACTTCTGGAAAATTAAGATTGGCAAATTCACTGTATATATAAAAAGTCTGCTAATCATTACATTCAAATTAATGGCCATTTTTATTAACACATACAGGTTTTTTTACATTTTTTGCATTCTGCCTGCGTCTTTCTCCGTTTTAGCCATGGACACAGACCACAATACCTTCTCTTCTTAGCCACAGGATCATCTTCTGCAAATGATGAACCCTCATAAGGTATGTTGGCTAATATGTTAATAATATTTTCCCTTAATTTGCGACTTAGACTAGGTATTTGTAGTCTCATCTCCATCCATGGTTTAGTTATATCCGTGTTCAATTTTTTCATAAAATCCCGTTTATTTAGGGGCTTTTCTTTTTTGGAAAGATTGTTATGGCAGTAAATAACATATAACTTAACATATGTCATATTGATACTGATATGCATTTTTGTAAATTTTAATTCAGGTTTATTTTCCTTAATATCGGTATGAATCTTTGAGATAGTGTCGTTACTAATAATTAACTTCCTATACACTATAATTTATAACAAAAGTTCCATTCATTTTACCAACAATAATGAGTAGTACATTCACTTTTTATTACCAAAACGTTAGAGGTCTCCGTACAAAAGTAAATACTTTATATCATAACATTCTTAGTAACGATTATGATTTGATATTATTAACGGAAACTTGGCTTAATGAAAGTATTTTATCTTGTGAATTCAGCGATAATCGATATGAGGTATTCAGGCGTGATCGTAGTTTAAAATCTTCTCAAAAAGTTATTGGAGGAGGAGCATTAATTTGTGTTAAACGTCTTTTTAAAGCACAAGAACGATCAGAGTTTTATCGAGATGGTATTGAAATGGTTTGGATAACTGTTACAACTCGTTCACTAAGCAGAGTACAACGTCGCCCGGTACACATTGGGTTAGCATACATTCCTGGCGATAATTTGCAGTCTTATCGTCTGGCGCTTGCGGAGGAAGTAATCTCCTCGGTGTTAACTATACATCCAAATGATTTTATTATATTAGCGGGTGACTTTAACACGCTAAACGCCATGGGGGTCACCGGTGACCTCACCCTTCCTCTATCATAGCGCCATGGGGGTCACCGGTGACCTCAACGTATAGTCATATTCAAACTACTTTTTCTCGCCGCCGGCCATACTGACTGTTACTTTATTCGTACTCCGTGACCGGCACGGCGCTGTAGAACTATACTGCGCAGTGGGACAAACATACCTTGTAAGGAATTGAAAAAATGAAAGATAGCGAAAAAAGTAACCAAAATAAAAATTCAGGATATATAATTCAAATTAGTCTTTATTATTTAAACGAAAATTAGCAGTCTTTATTTGAAATACAAACATAAAAATCAGTTTTACTGAAAAATAAAATAAAGTTCTCATTAGTAAGCATAATTACAAACAACCATTAGAAATATAAATAATTAGCCATAATATTTGACAAAACATGCTGTAAAAGATGAGATAAGAAACCTTTTATAGCATCAACATATTAGCGATGAACATAATTGAAACATTTTAGACAAAAGTGAGGCTCCCCCTTACATTGCACACAGTACGTACTCACTTTCTTAGTTTTATTCTTAGCTACTTTACGACCAAATTCCTGTACTGAATCTTTATAACATTGCACGCAAAAACGACGCGTGTCTCTTACTTTTCCTTCCTTTAATTTTAGAACATGCTTGAGTCTTTTAGGTCTTTCATTGATAATTACTTCTTGGGAATCTGCTGGCCGAGTCAAATAATTTATGAGAGCCCTCCTAAAGTCGACAATTGAAGATTTGCTCTGCTTATTTTCATTGTACATGACCCAAGCATTTACAACTGCCGTATTTAGAAGTAGTTCTATTGCCAATTTTCTATACCATTTTACGGTTTTCCGCAATGGCGAAGAATAGGCACCCATCTGGTCACTCATGTCTACAGACCCTTTCGATTTATTATAATCCAAAATAACTTTTGGTTTACGAATCTGTTTGCCTTTTTTCACCACCACAGCAATTTTGTCGGAATGCTTTGTCGACAGCATAAGCACGTCCCTCTTATCTTTCCATTTAAGCACTGTTACTCCATCTTCATTCTCCATAGCCATTGTTTCACCTTTTTGCAGTTTCGAATCAACAACAGCCTTAGGCAATCCTCTTCTGTTTTTTCGCAATGTGCCAATTAAATGGGTTTGCTTCTCCAATAACCGATAAGCCAGTTGCAAGCTAGTGTACCAATTATCAGTTGCTAGCGTGTGTCCTTTGTCAAATATATTTTCACATAGTGCCATCACCACATTTGTTGGCGTAGTATTTATTGCGTCAATGTTTTTCCCACTATACAAATTAAGTTTGCAAGTATATCCGGGAACAGTACATAACTTAAATAGCTTCATGCCATACTTGTGTCGCTTACTTTTATTGTATTGCCTGAATATTATTCGACCTCTGAAAGGTACTTGGCTTTCATCCACACAAACATCTTCTTTAGGCGAATAATATTTCTGGAAAGTAGCATTGAGAGCATCGATTAAAGGTCTTATTTTGGCAATACGATCGTTTCTGTCGACAGATAAATTGTCGCTAAAGTGTAGGTATTGCAGTAGTAACTCGAAGCGGTTCCTACTCATAACGGTGGCTGGAAAAGTTTGTCCAAGTATCTTGTCTTTGCTCCAATAATAAGCTAATTTCGGCAGCTTTACTACGCCCATAAACAAGACCAGCCCAAGAAACTGTTTTATTTCTGTCTTGTTTGTTGGCTTCCATGAATGAGACCTTGATCCAGGCTTTGTTTGCCTGGCTGTGATGTTTTGACTTGCGAACAAATTTGTCTGCTCAGCAATCATTTCAAGAATTTCTTCAGGCACCAATAGATCATAATACTGGTCAGGGCCAGCTTCTTTCAGCAAATTAGAATATGGAGGTTTCATACCCTCGAACTCGGTGAAAGGAATCACTGATGGCTGTCGTCTTTTTGGCCTCGACCATTTTGAGGAAATACGGTCATTTTGCGATATATTGGCGGCAACAAAATTTTCAGCCGACTCACTGTCACTATCACTATCACTTGCGATAACCAAACGTCTTTTCTTTTTCGGTAATTGCATGGGTTCACTATCCGATTCTACGAGAGCGTCATTGTTTATAGAAGCGATCGAAAAAGAAATTTCTAACGCGTTGATTTGCTTCCATTCATCCTGCTTAAATTCGAAGTCATAGCTAAATCCATATCTAAAGGATCGCACATTAACTATTCAATAAGAAAATGATGACAGCTAAGATAGTAGGAACGTAATTGATCTAGTAACACACGTTCTATCACCGTAAGCGCGAGCGCACTACTGGTGTAGCGGGTGGCCGGCGGGGTGGCCGGCGCGGCGCCGGAAAATATATTTTCTGTATTTGTGCGCCATGGGGTGCACCGGTGACCTCAGCTATGTATTTGACTGTAACTATGTAACCCATGTACAGAATTGAATAAAACTTATTTTCTATACGTATCGTAACATAATAAACAAATTACGACCAAAAGTATTTTTACGATTTTTATTTTTTTCTATCGGCGTTTAACGTGTAACTTACCGAATATTCACTGGACACCATCGGGCCCAAATCATATACGAGTAGGAACTACTGAGATTCAAAACTCATAACTCGTCCATAAATTTTACATGCAAACTGAATTTTTCGGGACTTAAACAATACAATTTTAATAAGAACTGAATCACATTCCAAGGAACAGTTATTCCATACAGTGATAAAGTTAAAAATTTGGGCATTATATTTGATCAAACGTTATCCTGGACGCCGCAAATTAGTGAGCTAAGCGGAAATATGTTTGCTGCAGTTGGCTCACTCCGAAGATTGCGCAATGTCTTCCCCATCTCTACTAAAGTTGCTCTGGCTCAGTCTCTTTTTCTACCGATCCTTGACTACGCGGACACTTGTTATCCGGATCTATCTGAGGAGCAACTTAATTAATTTGAGCGGCTTCAAAATTACTGCATAAGGTTCATATTTGGGTTGCGAAAGTATGACCACATGTCCGAATTCCGCCATAAGCTCAAGTGGCTCCCGATTCGTCTTCGCAGGAATACTCATATTCTTCATCTTCTTTACTGCATTCTGTTCAATCCCACCACTCCTCATTATTTAAAAGAACAATTTATATATCTAAATGATTTACACTCTTTTTCTATACATTCTCAAAATAATTTTCTAATTAGTACTCCTAGTCACTCCTTCTATGCTAATTTTTTACGGTTTCTGCTATACGTCTTTGGAATTCTCTTCCTTTAGATATTAAACAATCTAAATCTCTTCACATTTTTAAAACTAAATTAAAATGTCATTACCTATCCTCTTAATATATATACTATCTGTCGTCCATGATATCTTTTTTTTCTGTCTATATGTATATATATATATATATATATTATTTTTCTGTGTATTTACTTTTCTTATTATTTATTTAGTACACCCTACCGCTTTCTTCTTTTCATGAATCCTCTGCCCTAAGGTTGCCTGGAAGATCGCTGTTTAAGCAATAAGGCCGCCTGTTGTACCTATGTGTCTTTAGTTATAAATCCTTTATTTCTATTGGTGTACATTCTTGATTTATTAATTAGTAATACTTAACTTAGGGTATCGTTACCAAACGTACCTTTAATATCAGAAGATCATTTTCATCCGGCCTTAGAAATTGATGCCTGCGAAATTTTAGTGGCTGAAGAACTACCTAAACCAGCAACTAAATATAACTTTTTTAAAGGCGACTACGATAGTATGAATAGCGAATTAAGTAAGATTGATTGGATATCTTTATTCAAATATAAATCAACCGAAGAAATTACTGCAATATTTTATAAAGAATTATTTAAAGTGATAGATAAATTAGTTCCAAAGTCAAAGTTTAATAAAAGGTACAAATATCCGGTATGGTTTTCTAGAGCTCTCATATCTATTATTAAAGAAAAAAGTTCTGTGCATCGCAAATGGAAAAAGTATAATGATCCACGAGATTACGACGAGTTTAGATTATAAGGGACAGACAGCTTAAAGTGCAACGAGAGTGTTATGCTTTCTATATGAGACAAATTCAGAAAGGCATAACTAAAACTCCAAAATTGCTATGGAACTATGTAAAATCAAAACGCTTAACTTGTACTGGTTATCCAAGGGTTATGTATTTGGGTTCCAATGAATATACATCGGTGGAAGAAATTAGCTCAGCCTTTAATGGTTATTTTTAGAGTGTATTTTTAGACCCTTATCCGTCATGCAAAAATTTTTCGATATCCGAAGTAAAAGAAAATGTTGACAATATACATTCCTTAAAAATTAGTACTAAAGAAGTTAATAAACTATTATGTTTGTTGAATAGTAATAAAGGACCAGGTAGTGACCAAATCCCTCCAGTTTTCTTGAGGAATTGTGCATCACCTTTCAGTATCAATCGCTATCTTATTTAATCAGCCATTAAGTGAAGGAGTCTTTCCTTCTAAATGGAAAGAATCACAAGTAATTCCAATCCATAAAAAGTGTCTAGGATTTAAGATTAATTATGTTATTTAGTGACTATTCTAGAAAAATAATCAATCTATTATACAAACTTAACATTAAACACATATCGATAATGTTAACTGTCAAACTGGAGTGGGCAAAGTTGTAACAATTTTGTTTATAATTTTTCATAGAAATAAAGCAAATCAGCTGGGGTTGTCGCTTTTTTTGGTAATCAATATGATTAATGAGGTCAGTTACGATCTCTCTAAACTCTAAGACATTCATCTAAAAATCTTATTGCAAACATAAATTTATAGGTGTTTTAAAGCAAACACTAAGTTTCACTAAAATCAATATAACATTAAAAATAAGTACCTTATAGAAACACAGTCTGTTAGGTTCAAATCAATCTAAACTAAAATGTAATTTCCCACAGGCTGTAGTTGTATGGAAAATAAAACATACAGAAACCTGTACTACTTAGTAAGTTACACAAAAGTAATTCTTAAAAATTTTAGGAACATAATCGTTAGAAATAGTAATGGAACATTTTGACTTCGTTAACATTTTGGCGTTCTTTTATAAATCACATTTAATTATTGTATGTTGTAAGAAGAATTTTGAATTTCTTGGTATTCTTGCTGTAATACTTTATTGGCTCCTATAAAGTTAATCGCTCCTAATTCCTCGCTGCTAATCTGCGGAGGGCGGCGAGAAAAGTGGATGAAGTCGTGTCCGAAACGAGTCTAACCGACGCTGAATATAATCTTGGGTCTTGCGTTCAGCTCCATGCTTCTTAAAGTTGATAAAAAGCGACTCGATCGCAGCTGCTATAATTTCTTGCTCAGATAGAAGCTTTTCTACTCCCGACATGATAGAGAAAGTCAAAAAGGAAAGATCTTACTTGTAAACCATTTCTACTTGATATGAAAGGGTCACCGCACGCCTTGCTTCCAGGTAACCCGCCTGTAGTCTTGATAATGCTGCAGCACAACACGATAGTTCTTGATAAGTATGCACTGTTGGCAATATTCACGTGTAAAATCAAAGTCAGAACCGGAACACGAACACGTTTCTTGATACCGTGCTAATGTCCCCCCAGTTTACGAACGGCTCCAAGGACCATGTAGGAATTTAGGTTGCCTAGAACTTGATATTAAACACTTGATATAGTTTAAAACAACTGTACTGTCCGAAAATTAATAAAGTACTTGATACCGATAATTTACTTAATACTGATAAATGAAAACGCTTGACATGCTTGATGACTGACAGCGAACTGCGAACTTAATGCAGACTATTTTACAATAAAACAAAAATGATGAGGCGTGCAATTGACGCCGTTTTGTAATTATGTCGAGCGTAGCTCGTACACAGTTGTAAAGGATATTACAAATTTTATTTCTTTTTTACTTAATTAGTTTGTTTGAAAAATATTTTTTTTAATTATGGATTTTTATTTACGTTAACATTTTTTATGATTATTGGCAAGTAGCGTTAGACGTGTGTTCATTTATTGTCGCGATTGTAAAGACACGCTGTATAATATGTATTGTATAATATTTACAAAAGAAAAGTATGTTTAAGTATGTATACCAGTTTTGTAGTACAAGCGTTGCTTAATTTGGGACTAGAGAACGTTGTGTAAAAAATGTGTCCTATAATATTTATTTATTTTATATTGTTCATATGACGCAATTACTTTTTCATTCTCCACTTTCTTGGTACCAATTTTCATCTGTAAAGCTGATTTCCCGGTCTCTTCTGTGCCTACTTTTATTTTGATGTCGCTCATTTCCACAGCGGTTATTTTAACATCCAAGGTTATTGTCAATTTAGATGGATTCTTCGCCTTTGGCCATAAATATCTTGGCAAAACATGTTCTGGTTGTCATTTCTAAGAAAATTATTTAACATGCAGACATCTGATAGTGACGTGTTATTATCATGCGGTGACTTATCAAAATGCAGTTTTATTGTTGTGTATGTAAGGAAGTTCCGACATCGTAGCAAAGAATCGTCTGGATTTGAGATTGTACGACATTAGCTGGCATCAGCGTACTCAGACGCGGGGACAGTTTCTTGTATGATTTACCTTTGCCACCGACCTTCAAAGGGTTTACCTTCAGAGTGTCTACTATAGCAATCTGCAACTCACTGGATTCAGTGATAAGCTGATCATGACGCACATCATTATCCACAGACGTAGGCATAACAGAGTCGTACCAAGCTTGAACGTATCCTATATCGGTGGCCTTCGGTGACCGCAGATGCAGCTGGGGCATCTGATAAAGCGCACGAAGTTGGGATAAAACCTGTGGTGTATTCGGATGGTGCTGCCCACCCACGATAACCGTCATTGCTTGTTAGCCTCCGGACCAGAGAAAGTTTTTCTCTCGGATCGAAATTCAATGATGGGTGGTGCGTAATAAACGGCACGCAACTGTTCGCCATTTGCCAATTTACGCTCGTTCCAGCGTTTCAACTCAGCTTTAGATATACCTTCGACCCTACGCATCCATCTTACAACCAAGACGTCAACGTCTGATTAGTATATAAAGCGTTTTGTGTGTCTGCTAATCGCCACGATGGCGTGTCCTTGCGAATCGTATAATTTCAAAGGTTTGTGGCTCGTCCGTACATATCTAACATGCGAAAGCGTCTACCCTTGAGCTTTTCATGTACGGTCATGACCTTACTCTGTTTCGTTTCATAACCCTGCCTCACCAAATCCGCTTTGTCTGATTGGAATAGGACCAAATAAAAAATATTGAAAGAGGACAATGTGTCCTACATTGTCCTCTTTCAAGACCCCGCGGCCCGAATACTGTTCTCTACAAAGCGATGTCACAACGTCACTAATGGAGTAAAACCCTTCGGACATCTGTGCGTCCTGTTTAAAGTTCTTGACACTGAGTAAAATCTGTCTGGATTAGCGTATTGTATCATCGTAACATGATCACGGTCTATGTATGGAATCTGGTCGGCTTGCAAAATGTGCGCGGCGTACGCAATAGCACCCGCGTGGACCATCAAGGCTTCGTGTACAATTACTTTCTCATACTTGTTCCGCGGTGGAGGAGATATGATTATGTCCTTTGGAGTACTGTGCATCTAAATGGCTCGTAACGTAGTATAATTTCGTACCATCTACTGTTATATTCGAAATAGCGAATTGGCCCTCTATTTGCGCAAACCATAACTCCGGGTCGTCCGGCCAAAATGGCGGTATTCGCACACTCATCCGGTTAACGTCTGACGCAATCTCAACGTACGTTCTTTTTTTGCGCTTTGAACATGGACGCGTGGTTATATTCCGTTCGGGCGCAGTTTCCACGGAATCACTATCACTGCTCATCGCACCTTTATTTGTGTTCTGCAGGGGTCACCAGTTGTGGGTATTGGTAGGCTATATAGCAGTATGGAAGCGACAGGATGAAGCCAAGAGATAGGAAGAAACAGTTTACACGTCACTTACACACTTTATTGTCCACAACATATAGAAAGAAGGAAGCAAGATAGTTCAGAGCAGAAGGAAAAGCACAAGATAGCAATGTTCTTACAAATATTAACACACGTTGTTTTACCTTGCAACCTCAAACAAATAAGAAGGGCTTTATGCAAGCTGTATGTTTTCTTTTGATATAGATAGCTGCTGCTATGCTGTACATAAATGTATGTAACGTCACAAATTAAAATTGCCGGTTTAGACTCTGGTGGCATTTGTGGGTTTCCAAATAACCCTTCGGGGATAATTTTATTTCTTAAAGCAACTTCTCTTGTATTTGTATGGCCTAAACCCAAATACATTGGGACGAATGTCTGAAATAAGCTGTTCTGTTCCTGGCTTCATTCATGTAACGTTTTAAAGTTGGACGTGTTAATTTAAAAAGTGATGATATTCTTCCATTACTGTCTCCTGTTCTTAGTTTTACCTATAATATACTTAATGCAACACTTGCACATGTCACCATATCTCCTAATTGATTCCAATAGACTCTGGAATTGAGTAGCATTAAGTCCTTACGGGCAAAATTTGAAAACTATTAACTACTAAATATTCTATGTTAAAGATGAACTGTCATCAAATCAAATAACACGTTGATGTTAAAATGCTTTGAAGCAGATATCTACTCTCTATATTGTATATTGAATCCATGTTGATTGTATCAATGTCACTTTTTTGTTAGTTAATAATGGTAAAATGAAATCAATATCAATTTAAAACCAAATGTGTATATTAATATTAATTTTAACTTAACTACCACTGTAATAACCTTATTTGATTGCTAAGGAACATAAAGTGAACAAAAGCTTGTTTAGTTTATATCCGTTTCATCTGTGCTCATCTGTAAGATTCATTTCAAATATTGATTTGATGGTTGATTTTCAGGAGGCGTTAAGTTTTATTTAAGTCTACCTTGAGTTTTATTTTCCCTTTACTTTATTGGAATTAAAAACAATAATAAAAATATGTATGACATGTTTCTATGTACTTAATTTCTAGATGATATTATATGTAATTTTTAAGTGAGATAAAAGCAATATTTACTTTAAACAATAGTTTTTTTTTCCTTTTATCTGTCTATATAATACATAAAATTATAAAACAATAAATTAAATAAAAGGCTTTTTATTTAATTTATTTATGTTCTGTGAGCTAGCATCAGTGGACTGATACACAAGTCAATTATTTTATTAACGAAAAACATAACCGACTTTAAATATCTCGCTCTGTATTCATTATATAATTGATTTGATAACCAATCTTATCCTGATAGATTTCCTTAAGTATCTCGAGAGCCTAAGATCCAATGCCATTGAAACTAATACGAGACCACATGGGAAGCACCAGTTTGCAAATAAAAATAATCATCAACAAACTTAAAAAAATACAGTCGAATTGAGAACCTCCTCCGTTTTTTTAAGTCCGTTTGAAAAATATATCTCTTTATGTTCACGAATTATGAACCGAACGGGTATTATGAATCAGTTTTTGCTGTCTATATTTGTATATTACAACCAATTTAATTTACTCAGTAAGAATTTATATCATTGGTGTGGTGTATTGATACCTAGTATCCTTCTAAAACGCAAATTTTTTTTGTTAATGACAATAAAATTATTAAGCTTTATTTTAAGTTAACATTTATCGAGACACAAAAATATTTGTAAGTGGCCCAAGCTGTAAGTGGTGCTGTGTTGGTCATTCTCCTTTGTTTCGTGACTCGTATGTACGGTAGCGGTTGTAGAACCATGACTGCATTCTGGGTATTCCGAGGGATTAGCTATAAGAGAATTATTCTCTTCGTTATGGATCTCAATGGCATCTGCGTTCGTATTTGGTTTTCCTTTCTTGTAAACTACAGTAAAGTCGTATTCACTAAGCTTTAAGCGCCATCGAGTAAGGCGAGAGTTCGGCTCTTTTAAACTCATAATGCACTGTAGAGGTTTGTGGTCGGTAAGTATTTTAAATGTCCTGCCGAATAGGTAGGGTCTAAAATATTTAGTGGCCCATACAATTGCCAGGAGCTCTTTCTCAATGGTGCTGTAATTTTGTTCACTATCATTTAGTGTACGCGAAGCATATGAGACCGGTTTATCTGAGCCTAGCGGCCCTTGAGACAAAACGGCACCGATGGCAAAGTTGGACGCATCGGTAGTAAGGATAAATTCCTTACTAAAGTACGGGTATTTAAGGATTGGGTCATTCGTCAAAAGAGTTTTACACTTCTCAAAACTGTTAACATAATCGGGGTCGAAAGTGATCTTTTTACCCTTTTTTAGACACTGTTAATGGTTTTGTTATTTTTGCGAAGTCTGGGATAAATTTCCGGTAATCCTAGTAGTCCTAAGAAGTGCTTTATCGCCTTAGGAGATTTAGGCATAGGGTATTTTTCTATCGCAGCTATTTAGTCTGGATTAGGCTTCACGCCCTCGCTGCTAATTATATGGCCTAAATAAGCCGTTTGTAACTTAAGGAACTGATTTGTCCATTTGCACTTTGAAATTAGTCTCTGGAAAACTTGTTCTAAGTTCACCATGTGTTACTGTTGCAAGGTGCTGAAAACTATGATATCGTCGAGGTACACCAGACAGATCTGGTTCTGGAGACCTCGGAGGATGTTATCCATCGCTCTTTGGAATGTGGAGGGCAAGTTCTTAAGGCCCATGGGCATCCGAAGGAATTCGAAATGACCGTGTTCGACGTTGAATGCCGTCATTGGAATGACAGCAGGGTCTATCTCGATTTGGTGAAAACTACTGGCGAGATCCAGGGTAGTAATATATTGGCATTTACCTAGTTTATCCAGAACATCTGAGATATTCGGGTTATGGTATTTGTCATTTATGGATTTCTCATTAAGTTTGCAAAAATCTATAACTAGACGTCATTTCTTTTTCCCCTAGGCGTCTGCTTTTTTTGGGACAATTCAAATCAATGAGGACCACGCGGACTCGGAGGGACGTATAATGCCTTGAGTTAACATTTTATTTATTTGATCGCGTACCTCTTGTCGATGAACAAAAGGATATCGATAGCTGTTTGTGTTATAGGGTTAGAGTTTATTATGTGTTCCCTATAGTAACGAGGAGATGCGTGCGGAGAGCAATTGCGTTCAGTATACAACATTACAATTAAAATAGCAAACTTGCAAATATTATAATACTCGTACAAAGTAAACTTGACACCCGTATGCCTTGCGCAAATACGGTAATAAGTTAAAGCAAAACACAGTTATAATTTAATACTTATATTTTGAACATATCTCGATGGTTTTTTTAAAAATACGTCCACATCGTGTAGTTCTTTGTGCATCCGTACCTGTACCCTCTGTACCCGTGTGTGTATCCGGCGGTACAGTGTTTGTTGAAACTCTCTGCGGTACGGTATCATTGGATGCATACCGATCCCCTGCACCTTGATCCAGTGGTACAGGGCATGTAATGCCTGTCTGCGAATCGGTATCTTCATCTGCCATAAGATATAAACATGAACATTATCATGCGGCCGGAGGCCGCGGTAGTTCGATTGTCTTAATTGACTAATAAAGTTTTATCTGTGTTGTGGTGGTGGTGGTGAGGTATAGATGGATTGAAAATCCAGCTAGTTAACAAAGACAGTTTAACGAGTTTAACACATGCGAATTTAAAATAAATGCCGCCGATTCGCGGTCACACGGGTCAAAGAAGATACAGTGAATTACAAAAAGCATATAGTAGAGCTTGGAGAGCGTTAAGTGCTGCTGAAAAATCTCAATATTCATCTTACAATCAATGGAGAATTAGTGATGCTGGTAAAGCTATTAAAAGGACATTTGACGAGGCTTTTACAACAGATAGATCCAATACCACCGATACCAGACGTGATAACGGAGAGCCCTCTACCTCCAGATAAAAACCTAGTAACGACGACGACAATTTCAATTTGGACGATTTATTTAGTAAATTTAATTGGGATAATCTCCAATTTGGTGATATGGCAGAGATACAAAATAATGTGCCTGAAGCTCCTACTCACTCGTCGGTAGTCCGGGAGGTAGTACGCGGGAGCCTATGGATACCGAACAATTGGGATCAGCTTCTGGAAGATCAGGAATCGGTGGAACTGCTTCAGCGCAATCGGGCATTTCAAAGATAGTACCCAATCCAAGATTGCGAGTAATGTATTTAAATTTTACAAAAAATGGTTTAAATATACTTACGGTTATGCTCATACTAACATGACAGGACATAATTTGACGATAGTCTTAACACGATATGCTTATTATCCTGAGGATTGGTTACCATGGTATTATGGTAGGTATATATGAAATAGGATGTATATGGGAGTATTGAAAATATATGTATATAATAAGTACATAAATTAATATTATAATATACTACGTATTATTACTGAGCGATATTGCGGGTAGAAGTGTGTGAAATGTAACAAAGCGAAGAGTATTATAATGCGATGAGTTGCGGGTAACTAGATAAAAATATGGCGAATGAATATAATAAATAGCGTTTAAATGTAATTAAGAGTGTTTAGAGTCATTTGTAAATTGTATATCCGGCTCGAAGGACCAAAAGAGGATTGTAGGAAAAGTTAGGTACTTGGGAGCTGGAGTTGGAGTTGTCCTTCGATATCTTAGTTTGAACGGCGGTCACTGGTCTTTTCCCACAACACTTTGCTATTAATTTTGAGTTTAATAAACTAGCGAATTCACCACAGCGCTGTGGTGACTGAAGTTTTTATGCGTGCGGTGCGAGCGTTGAGAAAGAGGTCAATCTTCATTTCTTCTTGCTTTTATAAGAAGCGGACAGGGAGGGATATGGGCGGATATGAATATTATTGCCAGTAAATTGTGGTGTGTGCGTTATAATGCAATTAAACATAAATGTGAAACTTAAATGTTTATATAATTTTATAAATTATTTTTTTTAAATAAAATGGCGTAGGTAATAATCATAAATTTCAGCACTAGCATTTTTGAAAATTATCATATTATTATGAGAAGTGATGCATGATACACTAAGCAAGTTTTGTTTCATACTTGGTACATAATAAACAGTACCTGGAGGGTTTGTTTTTTTGGTAAATCGTGTATTTTGGAAATTACGTTTAGATACAAATTACTGAGTAATGGAATATGCATAACATTTTTCGATCTTATCGACGTAATAATAAGAAAATATGAACTGGTGTTATTCACAAAAGAAAGAACTTTAACAAAAAATTTAAAATAAAGAAAGAAATGATCTGGAATCGAAAAAAAGTAAAAAATTAAGTGTGTAAATGATCGTGATACGAACCGTGGCCGTATATGTTTTGGGGCCGCCCGATTACCGAACGAGCTATTATAACCTTTTTTTTGCGGCGAAATTTACCGTCATATTCGAATGATATTTTTCATTCCCTGAAAACAGGGATAAAATGACATTTTCTAAAAATGAAACCTAGCTAGATCGATTTTTCGCCCCCGAATCTACGCCCATACTAAATTTCATGAAAACCGCTGCAGCCGTTTCCGAGATTCCGATTATATATATATAATTTATTAACGTATAAGATTATTAATCATAGTTCTATGCCATTTACCATCAACATTAAATAACTACTGCTACTACTACTAACAAATATTGCCTATTTTACTCGCTTTTAAAGAAAAACCATCACCTACCTTAATGTGTACAGAATGCTAAAAATTGTTACTATGACAATAATATTGTTCATCATTTATAATGTGGTCTGAACAGCCACTTAACTTAATCAATCTTAATCATCTTCAAATCACAACTACACCATCTTGACTAATTACACAGAGTAGAGAGTTTTGTCTATACAGAGCAACTAAAACAATAGCAATGTTACAAGGTACAAAATCATATTCTCAACAGTTAAAATATATGGATTTAATTTAAATATTACAACTTAA
Organism: Iphiclides podalirius; assembly: GCA_933534255.1. Taxonomy (NCBI): domain Eukaryota; kingdom Metazoa; phylum Arthropoda; class Insecta; order Lepidoptera; family Papilionidae; genus Iphiclides; species Iphiclides podalirius. The sequence goes on along the minus strand of OW152842.1, from coordinate 163,643 downwards.
GTTTTAAAAATATAAGTTAGGTAAACAAAAGGTCATTTTAAATTTTATGCGTACATTTACTACTATTTTGTGTTTGTAATACGTCACAACATATGGATAATGTTATCCTAAAGTAAGGGCAATGTTTAAAAAAAAAAAAAACAAAAAAAAAAAAGAATTTGAATATGATCAATTCGTCCTACGTAGTGCAACCATTTTTGTCTGACATAGTATCTGACTAAGACATTGCACCCGGCATGATACTGGAGGACTTAATATTTTTCATTGTCATGGTCTACATCAGTGGTGAAATCTTTTACAGGGTCAATTTTTTCTAAATTAATAATTTGTGATAAATTCATAGAATTGCTTTTGTCATTGTATTCCACTAAAGTTGCGCTATCGGATACTACATCTGCTATGTCCGAATCGCTATGCCTGCTGATTGAATCGGAAACACTAGTTGTAGAAGTAGAACATCGTCTGTATGTCTTAGCACAGTCCCGATGGTCCTGGCTCAGAAATCAGAATTCTCATAAATAAATATCCCTAGAGTCGAAACTCTTATGTTTCTGTGTACGTGATGGTTTGGCGTTTGTATGCTGTTCAATCCTAGTATTCAAAACATTTTCTTTCTACGTTTTTGCTGACTTGGGGTCTTGTGCAATTTGAGTCTGCTATCTAAAAACGTATTTTTGTCCCCATTGTTGATAGTTAGGCAGTCTTGTAATATTTTTGATTCGAAGCATTAATAAATTTATTTTCCCCTGTATTGGGCTGAATAATTACATTAGAAATTATTTTAATTTTTAGAGAATCAAGTTTTTGTTTAGGTAAGCAAAGAGTTAGCCTATTAATATTTTTAGCAGTAAATAGTCGCATCTGACTATCAGCTTTTGAAACAAATGCCTAGTATAAAACATCATCAGTGCCAACGACATCAAGACGTATAACAACTTAGTCTGTCCCGTGACCATGAACGCTGGAAAGGGTTCGAAACGTCGGGAATTTAAATCAAAATTAAAAACGCGATAAAATCCGTAAAGCATTTAATATGTATAATATTCGCGTAAAATCAAGAAAACAATATCATCAGGGCCCCTTAAAAGATTGTAATTGTGCGTTTTAATCTTTTTTACATTCTTTTTTATAAAATTTTCAGCGTTTTTTCTTTGTTCTTGTCACTTCCTTTCCCCACAACCATTTTGAGTTAACATTTCGACACCTGGTCCTACTTTTCGGCGCCGTGGTTTATGTGAACTGACACCTCTTTAGACTTTTTGTAAAAGTACTTCTTCGAATGTAATTTTTTGATCTCTTTAAGAAATTAATAATGTGCGTGCTACTCACATCTCATTGGAAGTTGAAAACCCAACTAAATTTCAAATGTCGTTTTTTCTTTTTGTATCTCAAATAACTCCATCTATGTCTCAAGTTTCAACAGTTTAATGATATGAAACATAGGGCTGCCATTTTTGTAGCTATTAGCGTTTCCACATATTTCTGACTGGACGGATATACCCAGACGGCGGTCTTCGCGTACTTGACCTTAATAATAGAACAGTCTAGTCAACAATAAATCGTGATTACTTGAAAGATAATTTAATATCTTTCATTTAAAGTTAAACCCAAAACTATAATTTACCATTAATAGTATAAGTCTCTGCAGTGGATGCACATGGTAGCAGCAATTCTACTATTGATTCTTCATTCTGAGAGGGGTACCCAGTGCCCACTTGATACATAGATCCAATATAGGTTCGGTGACCTGCAAATACATACAATTACTAAATATGTAGTAAATGATTAATTGTGAAACCAAAGCCCTATTCTATAAGCCCCCGAGACTACAGGGCTAGGGCTAGCGTGAATGCCTAATATTTGCATTACACGATTTTCTATATCATTCACGGTGATTCTAAATACTGACCCTAATACCGGTGCCCTGCACTGATATGTCGGCCATTTAGTTTTTCTATTGTTTTTTAACCCGGTGCGATTGACGCGGGGAATGACGCTGGGTCATCGCTACCCCGATTTTAACGCCAAATTTTCGCGAAACCAAAGAACGTTACCATCATTTTTAAAACTTTTTTAAAACAGGGGTTTTTTGCGCATGTAATACAATAAAAATAATGCCACCATATTAAATATAAATAAATAAATCAAACTTTTATTAGCTTCCAACATGTCATGCAAAATCAACGTTGAAAATGAACATACCTACTCTTAATCAATTTTTAACACTTTTTTATAAACTATTCCTACAAATAATAGGCTCAACAATCTTATATGCCATAGATGAGAGATCAAAGAAACATCCAATATCATAAATAATAAGAATTCAACATCTTAAGTCTTCTACATCTTTATTGATAGTCATAGATGGATTACGGAACAATATGATCTGGGCAAATGTAAATATGGCACACATGACGAGTATGGTTTTTTTTCATGTCCTTTTTGCTCGGACATATTTGTCATCTCTTGCGAGCTCCTGGAATCTTTCTTGGCGGTTCGTCGAAAGATCCAGCCACGAAATCTGCGACTCTCTTACTTAAAAGAAAAGGTAAATTTATTTGCTTTTACGGACGTCCAAATGGTCAGGGTGGTTTCCCGATGACATTTTCTTAGAATAATTAAAAAAGACCAATTAAAAATAACTTTAGACATTGACTAAAACATGACATTAACTAAAACAGTTATGCCATAAAAATGCGACGATAGCGATGACGTTGGGTCATACTTACCCGCTTTGATTTAACGCACTGCGCAGAGGGCGCTGTACTGAGTGTGGTGAGGTCGAGAAGTTGGAGAGAAATAAATTAGCTCACTGAGTTTTAAAGTTGGTCACTCACGACACAATACAGTCAGATAGAAAAGTTCAGAAGGAAGAATAACGGAGTAAAAGAATAACAAGCACAAAGTCCGAAACAAATTATAAACACAAAGATTTCATTTCGAAAAATTTACTTTGTAGGATATGTAGGGACACTTCTGAAGACTGTTCATAAATTATACATAACTTTTTCCAAATTGCTTCCGCTGTTTCACAATTTCTAACCTGAACAATGATATTATTACTCAGGCGCACCACCATGATGGCTTGCGCTTTCGCGTCCTTTCTCGACCATTCTTCCAAAAATTTTTCATCATGTGGACGTGGATACGTTCCATCTAATACAACCTGTATTAAAGAATTAAGAAGTATCTTTATCTGGAACTTCCAGCTTTGCCAGTTTACGTGGCCTTCTAGGATTAAAACCGTTGAATGCGTTAAAAACAAAGCGTTGCCGGCGGCGTCCACTGTGTTTTCTTATACTGCCTCTTGACCACAGTTTCTCGTGTTAACTACCTTACCGCAGCTTTTCAATTTCAACAAGTCTAGAGGCGGGACTAGGCCCCCATACATAACCTTTTGAACTTTTTCGTAATAAAAGATTTGTTGAAATTTCTAATTCCTTTTATTTTTTTAATATAAATCAGATAGCAGACCTTTATCGTTACTTGGTGTTAGAAAATAGAGAGAATTGCCATAAACATATATTTTTATACAAAATTTAATGTTGCCAATTTCAATAATCACATAACATCAGGTGAACCGCCAGCTCGTTTACCACTTTCTAACATAAAAAAAGCCTTGGTTGTTAATATTCTAAATATGAATGATAAAATATTGTATTTAACCCTAGATTACTAAACTATCCTACAAGTGACGTTGTTACTAAACATTCGTAAAAAATACGACAGGAAAATAAAACAGAATAAACTTAGGAATCATAAATATTAATTATTTTAGATATTACAATTACTTATTCTTTTAGAGGGTTGTCTTGGTCTTGGTTTTAGAGGTCACATAGTAAATCAAAATAGTAGTTTAATTTTTTTACTCTACACAGTTTGAACACTTATTAATGTTGTGCGCCCTACATATGGCTCTTACATTTCAGGCAAAAGTTAGATGTCATTTTTCTAGCCTTAGACGGACTCAAGGCCCTGGTCAAGTTTTTCTAGAATTTGATTCTTGCATAATTGCCGCTTTAGGAATAGCTTTAATGCCTAAGATGAGAGATTATGAGGTCTTTGATATTTCGTCTCAATGTTGGAGTATTTATTCTTTCTTTTAGGTTAGATTCCATAAGAGCATCAGCCATAACGACGCGGCAGCAACGAGACGTCGCGCCTGAATTTACTTTTTTTTTTGTTCCTGCAATTGTTGCTAACATAAATTCATCTGACTCGCTCAATATCTCTTGCTGCAGTGCGCTCGCATCGTCATCTTCAGCTGCCTCCAATATCTGACAAATTTCATCATCTGCAAGAGTTCGAGACATCTTAAACAATATATTTTATTGTATAAAAATATAGAAACATATATATGTATATAAAACACAAAATCTTTGTAAAAAGTAATAAAATAACGTACACTTACCTTTTCTTGAAACTCAGGGAAACACTAAACTTTCGTAAATTTTACGACACCTTAGTTATAACTCAATACACAAATCACATCCGACCACAACAGCGCGTAGCAAACAGACCGACGCAATTAGGAAGGTACAGTGAAGCGGGGGACGCGTATAACGCGAACTTTGTTTTTTTCAGGAATCATGACTTTGCCGTCGTAAATTTGACGATAGTTTAGTAATCTGGGGTTAATAAAATTTACAAATTACAAATTTTAATACACTATATCTAAAAGTTAAAATAGCAAATTTTTGTTTTCTCATAAAGTGAAATAGTAATTCTAAACTAAAAAATTAGTATCTTTAAAATTATTTAAAGCGTGCATGAAAACGCCTTGCTTTTTACATTGTTTAAAATCTTATTGTGTATTTTTTTATTACATTGTGGTTCCGTACATATTTTGTGTATTACTTTGGTTTCTGCGTGCGTTAATAATTATAAAAAAAAATGTAGATAAGGAACTGAAGTTTTGGAGATAATTTTAATCATTTTTTAATGTTTCTTCTTTAAAGTTTTTTTAAATTTTTAACTAAATAAAATTTCACGCGCAACCAAAGATAGCAAAGTAACAGTAGAACTACCGGAATCAATTTTATCACCCGTCATACCTTCAACGCCTAGGAGAAGCCGAAAATAGTTTGTGATGTCGACCTTAACTTTTTAGTTAGATTCATTAAACTCTATGATGGGTCTAGGGAAACACTCCACCCTTTTATCGTTAATTGCAATAGTGCCTTTGAATTAGCATCAGATATTCAGAAACCTATTTTATTCAGATTTGTACTCAGCCAATTACATGGAAAACATGAAATGGCCTGTTCTATTAAAGAATTCGCCTCGAGGGAGCAACTCAGCTTTTTTGATGACACAGTTTAGCCAAAGAAAGCATTAATTATTCTTACCTTCTAACTTTTATTATTTAAAAATTTGTTTAATTACAAGAGTGCAGGCAGAACCCTAACAAAACAATAACTCAATTTTCTCTTAGGATAGAAACGTGCAATAGAAACCGTACTAAAATTAAGGCGGTTCCGGGTCGTGGAAGACTTAGCCCTCCATCACCTTACAATGGGATTACACCCAAAAATTTCAAACATAGTAAGATAAAGGAACCCCAAAAACCTTTACGATGCCACTTATTTTGCTGTTATAGAAGAAAGAATCTTACAAAACGATTGTAAAGAAACGAACAAGTTAATAAGCCTGGTATAAAATATAATACTAATAGTAATAAAGCTCAAACTCAACGACCGCAATAAAATCAAAAAATATATTTATTCACATAGACGCTTGCGCGTTCTTGTGAAATGTCAAAAATTTTACATAAAAATTAATACAATAATATTTTAATTAATACAATAGTTTCTGTTGAGAAGAAACCGGCAAGAAACTCAACAGTTGCTCTTTTTTAAAACGATTAGTTTACAATATAATAGAAAAAGTATGTCATTTTAGCCTACGTGAGTATCAACAGCATTAACCCCACACATTGGCGTCAAGATATTCTGCAATGGTATAATATGCCTTATCCATAAGTTCGCGATTAATTTTGCGTTTAAATTCATCTAGTGGCAGACTTTATACCGATTGTGGGATTTTATTATACATGCGCACACTTTGCCCCATGAACGATCTATTTACTTTTTTAGACGAAACAATGGTGTAATTAATTTGTCCTTATTTCTAGTATTTAATTTATGTCTGTCACTATTCTTTAGATAACAATTAAGATTATGTCTAACGTACAAGATATTACAATAAATATATTGGGACGCAACAGTGAGTATATTAATATCTTTAAAAATATCTCTGAGTGTATCCCGGGCTCCGATGTTATAGATTGGTCGGACAGCTCTTTTTTGAAGAATAAATATAGAATTTATATCAGATGCACTACCCCACAACAAAATGCCGTACAATAAGATGCTGTGAAAATAACTAAAGTAAACAAGTCTGGCAGTGTCGATGTCTGTTAGCTGTCTAACCTTCCTAATAGCAAAAACAGCGGAGCTTAGCCTAGAGATAATAGATGGGGACTCCACTGAAGCTTTGAATCTACTTTAATCCCCAAGAAAACTGCAGACTCAACAGGATTGAGGGATACGTTATTTAATAATAAACTAAAACTTTGCCTTCTCACACTAGGAAGAGTAAAAAGAATACATTTAGTTTTTTTGGCATTTAATACCATATTATTTATGGTGAACCGGTGAAAGATATGCGAAAGTGCACCATTTACGTCGTCATAATTGGATAAATTTCGGTCAACCTTAAATATGAAGGCTACGCAGTCGAAGGCTTTTGAAAGGTCACAAAAGACACGTAACGCATCTTGTGACCTTTCCCAGGCGTTATAGATATCCTTAACAAGTGCGACACCCGCATCGGTTGTCGACCTGCCTTTAGTGAATCCATTATCCTCATCGTGAAAAATTTTGTTCATATTAAAATGTACTAATAGTTGATTTAAAATTAGTTTTTCAAATATTTTACTTAGAGATGGCAATATGGAAATAGGTCTATAGTTACCTGGATAATTTTTATCCCCATCTTTGAAGACGGGGATTATCTTACTAAATTTCATAAGATCTGGAAATATTCCAGAATCTATACAGTTATTAAAAATGTAAGCCAAATGTGGTGCAATATACGGCATTATTGTGGTCATTAATTTTATGGACATGCCCCATAAATCCTCTGTACTTTTAAGATTAATAGAATTCAAGGCATGATATCATTAGTATCTACGTGATTAAATTTAAACGTGTGTCGACAATAGGTAAAGTTATTTTGCAATACATTAATACATGACGGTGAGTTGTATTATATATAGTCATGTTAAGACTATATATGTGTTTATTTTGTTCCTCTGTAAGGAAAGAGGAATATGGAAATTAACAAATTATAAATTTGCACTTAGTCTTATTGTGTAAGTCATGTAATATTTCCATGTTGTTAATAATTTCCTGTTTCCGAACAGAAGAACTATCCCCATGAAGCAGTACAATAGTACTATTTTCATTCAAGTTTCATGTTGAGGTTTTATTAATATTATTTGAGTAACTGGCACCGGATGAACATATATTATATACATTATTTATATGTTTTGAAAGTAGAGAACCAAAACCTTGCCCTATGTTATCTGATATAATTATAACGTTTTGTTTCTGATTGTGTATGACCAAGTTACTTCCTATGTCTTCAGATATATTTTGAGTTGATGATTTAGTTGGATATTGTGATTTGGAGCAAAAACATGTATTTTTGCTTGTAAAAGATTCAAATCTATTATAGTTATAATTACAGAGATCTAATAAATTATCAGCTGCTAGAATATGCTCTTGAATTTGTTTTTGGGATGATTCATATTTAGCATTTACTGTTTGAAGTGTATTATTTAAGTTAGTAATTTAGTTTGAAGCTGAAGTATCTCTTGGTCATACTTGGTCATACTTAGACCTACTTTGATCTAGTTTATTTTTATAGATTTTTGCTTTGTTATATAATTTTAACTGCTCATTTTTCATATCATATATTTGTTGAAATGTATATCTATTTTTTAACAATTTATTTGTTTTCTTAATAAATCTTTTAATGTTAAGATATTTCTTAAGTTTGTTATGTGTGGAAAAGCGAGATTGCTGGATATAAGAGTCATCTTTTGTGAGGTCTATAAATGTTTGAGAGTTACATTCCACCAGCTCAGCATACAGATTTTGGGTCTGTTTTGCACCATAAGATATATTAATTTGTTCTAGTTTGCGGATTGAGTTATTTGCCTCATTTAAATTAGTTTCTAGTTCTGTTATTTTATTTAGGGCCTTCTCATGCTCATTACTGCACTGGTTGAATGCACTCACAATTTCATTTAACTTGTCCCGCTGTGCAACTATGTCCATATAACTTTTATGTAGTTCAGCGAGTTCACCTTTTAATTCAGAATTTTTTTAATTATGTTCTGAATTTCCTCCTCACTTTCTTCACGCTCTTGCATCAGCTGTTTGCAAAGGTCTTGAGATGTTTTCAATTCTTGCAATGTATTTCTTAGTTTATATTCAAGATCCTTAGCAGCTGCTTTACGGGTGAGCATTACTTTATCCATTGTTAATATTCTGTAATAGTTATAGAGAGGAGTCTGAGATTATAAGGAAAGGGAGAAAAAAATAAAATTAGAGATATAATCAAAAGAAGATAAAAGTATTAATAATTAAGTTAACCGATTCAATGCGGTGGACTATTTGACAAACTTTCATGCCTGGCTACGAACAAATGTTTCGTGGCTCCTCTGGGGCGCCCAACGCCAGGCACTTTGATGGCTCCCCTAAGGCGCCTTCCGCCATGTATTGTAATGTATCGCTTTTTTGTTGTTTCCACTTGCTGTAAGTTTAGTCGCCAACCAAAATCGAACGTAAGCGGTTTTATTGTTCGTTTAGTGTATAAAAAAGTGATTATCTACGTGTATTAATGGAAATGGAAGGTAAGTGACTCATTTATGTAAGGTGTTGTAAACCTTTTTGTAGTTTTCATTGAATTTATAAAAACTATACTTATTTCTTTTCTAGTCTGTCGACAAAATTTAAATTCATGATAGATTTTTTATTTAATTACATTTATTTACATAAATTTAAAAGATTTACAATTCAGTTTACGCACTTTTTATTTTAAACAAAAAGTAGTTACAGAAAAATTCGTCGTAATGCTCACAGCAAGTTTTTTTTTTTGCTTGATATAAACATATATTCTTTTTTGTTCTAGAATTACCAAAAAAAAGAAAATATATCCCAGAATCACAACTGGAAACGCAATGTGACACTGACTACGAGTTTGTCGAACAGGCTTATTTAGAACAAAATTCCCAGACTTATGATGACTGGGAACCTGGTCAAGAAAATGAAGATGAAATAAATTCTGCGGCGGAAGGTACAAAAAAACCTACGAAAGATTGTGCAACGTACACAGAAATATCCACCAAAGATATTTCAACGTTTACTGAAAATATAATGGTAGAAGATAAAGAACAATTTACGAGTACAACCGTCGTGGATATTCACGCCTGTAAATATTTTTGGGAAATTCGTATCTAACGAGTTACTACGTTTTAGTATTAATGAGAGATATATTATAATGCAAAAAATTATAGAAACGCTAAAAAAATAATTTTATTAATAAACCATAAGTTTTAAATGAAAAGAGTTTTAGATGAAGAGAGAGAGGCGAGTTAAATGAAAAGCATCGGTTTTTACATAATATTAAGGTTTATTTATTAACATTGTGCAATAATATTACATAATTGTACTTATTTATAAGGTAGATTTTTACTATAATCATTAAAAAGACTGATTTAGTTGTGTGTGTATTAATTGAAATCATGAAATACCTGCAAGCTAAAAATATCATAAATATTAAAAATTTCTAATACATTTGTTAATATTTATGATATTCTCGGAAGCATGGGGTGAGACATAACCCTGGGAATTCTGGGCAATCAGAACAACCATACATAACCAAGTTTCTTTTTTTTAGTTTTGCTATAGCATACTCTGCATCGCTTTCTCATTGTCCTTCCACCACTCTTAGTAAAAGTACTAGGTAAATGTATTTTTCTTTCAACAAGGGATCGTTGTGGCACGGTTGGTGGCTTTAATAAATTTTCTAATACACTTTTTCTAAAATCATATAATTCTATATTCGATTTGCTTATTTCTCGATATAAAAGAAAGCTATTCACCAAACATATTTGGATTAAATGGATTATAACTTTTTTATACCAACGTAAGGTTTTTGTGTTTGCAGGAATAATAACTTAAAAGCTGGTCGTGCCTATCAATTGCTCTCATGTATTTATTGTACTGAATTAGTACATCAGGCTTATACTTTATAGTGCGTATTCGGCGACTATTAGTCCCTTTGTAAATGCTTTTATGCTGCGAGCTCAAAAGCAGCACTTCGCGTTTATCCTGCCATTTGGTAACAACAATTTTTTTGGAATTGTGAACAATACAAGATTCACCGGTGTTTAATTTTATATTAATTAAAGTGGGATTACCAGCGCGCTTTGCTCGTAGTGTACCTGTTACGTACGTGTTTTTATCTAAAAGCTCCTCTGCTAAACCAACGCTGCTATAATAATTATCAATATAAAGTGAATGGCCTTTATTTAAATATTTTTCTATTAACAACATTACTACTTTTTTTACATGATTTTTTCCACCTACCAATTGATCCCCAGAACCAGCATATAAATGAATTTTTATTACTAGGCCATTCATGTCAGCTAACATATATAATTTAATTCCATAACGATGGACTTTCCCTTTTAAATACTGGCGGAAAGAAAGACGTCCTTTCCACAAAATCAAGGATTCATCTATTGCAACATTATTGGATGGGTAATAAGTTGTGGACATTGTTTCGTTGAACATATCTATTAACGACTTTACTTTAAAAAATACTTTCCGGCCTCATTTCATCTTGGACATTTAATGCTCTTAATATTAAATAAAACCTGTCCCTAGCCATAAATGAATGTGGGCTTAGGCGCATTAAATAATGTCGAGACCAATATTCGGCCATTCTATTAACTTTCACGGTACCCATAAATAAAATTATGCCAATAAATACCGTGAACTCCTCAAGACTTATCTCCTTCCATTTTGTAAAACGAGCTTGTGCGGTGCGTGCTGCAATCTTCAATTCATTGCCGCACTTGTTTGTACAGTTTAAAATTAAATCAATGATACGACTATTGAAAAATAAAAAGAAAAAATCTATCGGTGTTTTTCCACTCATGTTATGAGGCGGTAATAAACCAGGTGTGCCCGTAAAAGGAATCTCGGCCATATTCGAGGGGTTTCCATTGAACCAATCGGTAGTAGGGGCTTCCTCAGTTGTATTTTCAACGTCCTGTTCTAACTGATCTTCAGCACAAACGGCTTCTTCATCTTCTGTGTTTTCATTTACCAAATCTTCCAGAAAGTTATCCACATCCTGTGCCAAAATCCCATACAATTCTGCATCACTTATAATAGCATCAATGCATGGCATGTCTGATAAGTTTATATGGCTGGGAGACATCATTCCGGATAACTCCATAGATATGAGATCCCAATTTGACGGGCCAGGTTCAGGGGATGGAGGAGTAGCCATTTTGGTTAGCAACTGAAAAAAATAGTAGAATAAGTTATCTAGCAGTCAACACACTTTATTTTATACGTTATAAAGGTGTTGTAACACAGACGAACACACACACAAACACACACACACTCTCTCACACAGATATACATTCTCACATTCACTGTCATACACAAGCACACACACATACACACTCACACAGTGTTTGTACATGTGAGTGTGTATGAGTGTAAGTGTTTATCTGTTTCGTCGAATGTTATGTATTTAAGCGCTTATGTGTGTGTATGTGGTGTTTTGTGTGTCTATGTATGAGTCTGGGGGTGTTTGTCTGTTCATTTGTTTCAAGAGAACACCTTACATAGGGTACCTATCTTTCCGCTTAACGTAGAATTTTAAGTGTTTTACCTCTTACTTAACATTGTGTAGTTAAAGACAGAATAATAAACGAACAATTTAGAAAATTTTGTATTTTTTTTAGTTCTGAACACTGGTCACGAAATGGGATTTTTTCCAAAAACCATAAAATGTTCAATAACTCAAGACTGATTTATTTTGGCATATGAGTGTTCCTACAAAAGTTGTAGCACGAGACCTGTGCTACATGCCCTATCTAGGTTTTCCTCTAACATGGAATCACTCTGTCCCTCATGTTAAATTTCAAAAAGCTCATGTTAAATTTCAATGATTGAAAAGACTAGAAAAGAAAAAAAAAGAACATTGTTAAAAAAACTCACCTTGTAAAGTCAAGAATCAAAACAGAGTCCAAATTACTAGCCGGGGTAGTCACTGAAGCAAAATCTCGAAGTCCAGATACACAGTCCACAGTTGTTAAAAGGCAAACTAAGAGACTTCAGAAGCGAGCATTAAACGGTCACAACGTGCTTACGTCTGATCACCATAAATAGCAAAACAGAAGTAAACGAAAAAACATCATCGATAGTTAAGTAATTTGCGCGTGAGAAACCTTGTTAAGTGATTTATGGCACCGACTTCTTTTGTTTTTAGTTAAATAACATCTTTCCCTAGCCCATCAATAAAAAGGGTCGGTCGGCACGGCATATTAACAATAAGCAGTAGGGCAATAAAAAGCTTAAAAATCTTTAAAACATCTTTGATATGACTGCATAGCATAACAACAAAAGATAGACATAAACTTGCAAAAGAGCATATCCACAAAGCAAAAAAAGTGAAAACAGATATTTTTTAAATATTTAACTGTCATGATTAGTGCTATTCGTTTGTAACCCTTAATATTAAATAACATTTAAATAACGCTTAAAATGGTTTACCATCCCCGAAGAGTGTGAAATCACGCTACACCTTAAAGCGATTTCTCTGGAAAGGATCTACGTGATAAATAAAGACACTAATATTTTTAGAACACTGAAATATGTACTATTGATAAATTTAAATTAATCAGTTTTTTTTGGTTTCAAATATTGGCTCCTCTGGGGTGCCACCCGCCATGCACAAAAGTTACCTTTCATAATTATTGTTTCTATTGAAAAGGTTTACAACATCTGAAATGTCTTTTTTCACGCTATATCTTGAAACTAATACTAGTATCGTAATCTACGTGACAAATAAGGAAACTTTCATTTAGGGCTAGCCTCTGAATAAAGCTTTTTTAGCGGAGTTTTACAGGAAAACATTTTGGCTCCTCTCGGGCGCCACCCGCCATACACAAAAGATACACATGGCGCCTCTGCGGAGCCATCCGCATTGAATCGGTTAAGGAAAAAAAGATGTAAGAATATTAACAAATTTAATAAGGAAATTATCTATTTATTTTACTATTTCAGAATAGCTGTTTTGAGGTGGATTTACAACTTTTATGCACTTATAATTTTATAATTAATAAATATATATATAAGATATTGTATTTATTAAATATTAATTCTTCAAGTTAATTTTATAGACCGCTTTAAGAGCAGTGCTGTAAGTAAAAAGTTAATAGTGTGAATGTTATCTTATAACCACAAAGTTTTGGTTTTATATATTTTAATGTGTGTAGAAGTATTTGTGAAGTCGATTAGAGTATGAGTCAAGATGTCTGTGGCAAATGTTTTTGTCTTCAACTTTGCCTCCATCTTGTCAAGCAAAGTGAGACAGTAACGGTGCCAAAATGTGATGGAGTGAAGTAACTCACTATATGTGAGTATTGTTTAGTAATGTTGTGTAGTAAGCAGACTTAGGTAGAAGGAGATAATATAAAGATACTCTCCGGCATTGAGTCGTAGAATTTGAAAATTCGGCAGTTAGGCCAGTGACAGCTCCAAGACGACTTCGGTTTCTCCAATTTTTCTTCCGTAGGGCACCATACAATTCCGTATTTTTTATTATTACCTACACTTACGTAATTTAACTACGATTGAATAATGAAAATAATACAATTTACTTAATTTTAATCTTTATATATACGGAACTACAATTTTGACATGTTCACCGGGCCCCATACAACGGGCCAATACAGTCAGATACAGGATGAGAGGTTCTCAGTGATTTTAGAACTTCTTCGGCTCTATCTAAGAAGTTCGTATAGTTATGGATAGGTTGGAAGTCACGATTATTAATTGGTTCGAGTTTTTAATTTAAGTTCGATTCTATATTAATTGGTTTTTCGGATGTGTTAAGTACAGAAAACGTAATTTTATTATTATCAGGTTTAACTTTTGCTAAACAATTAGATTTTTACCAACACTTATCAGAAAATATCCTTATAGGATATTATTGCCTTTTTATATCAAGATTTTCCACCGAACATTCAATAACTGTTTCTGTCCTCGGGTTAATTGTATGGGACGGTTCGTTAAATACAAGAGTCTATGCCTCTAACGGAAATATCACTAGGTGAAATGTTGATATCATTTTTGATGTCATTTTTTAAAAGGCATAGCAACGCGCCTGTATCAATAACGAAAAGTAAGGGTCGAGGATAAAATGATGTTAAAATTTTTATGTGAGGTAAGTACCTTTCTTTACTCATAATTTTGAATACGGTTTTGCGATGTATATTTCGGGCTGTAATACGCCGTTTGTGCACTGGATTTCTAATATTGTAATTACGAGGTCGGAGATTTATCGTGTCGTTCTTTGATATACGTCTCGCTCGTCACGGAAGCGGGACATTTAATGGTTTAAATCATTTTCGGCATCGGTTTCCGCGTCATGTCGACTTCATCGCGACCTTCGTCCTCGTATTCCTCGTCATTTGTAAAATTGACTCTATTAGAGGAATCATTTTTATGGGATTGTTCCCTTTTTCTTTTAAAGCGATTATTTATGTCATGGTCTGAATCTGGCAAAGAACAATGCCCACTTCCCATACATTTAAAAACGTGATAATGAAAGTTTATGTATAGTTACAAGGTATAGCAGAAAGACTACCTTTAAGTTAGTAAATTAATGTCATATAGTCATTTTTACGATTTCTGGTCTACGAAGTCCAAAAATTATTGAAAAATGTTACTTTTTAGGTTAGGATTTGCACTTACCTAATATAACGAAATAAATGTGCTAGAATTAATTATTTACGCTCAAGATTATTCTAAAATAGTAATACTTACCTATCTAAGGTCTAAACGTCCTTTTTACTTGTGAATTCCTAGAAACCAAATGCCCTTACGTCACTGCTAAGACTTGATTATTGTCACTATAAATTGAGTGTCGAGCATTATCTGCTGTTTCAACAGCTCACATAAGTACTTACTAACCACAAGTTTAGTTAAAAAAAAACAATGTTTAGATAGAACTTGCTCTTGTATTGTTAAAAGTGTTCATTTATCTGCCCTACACATTTCATTGTCCTGAACTACAATACACAATAAGCGATAATTATAATACCTGATGAATAAAATGGGGGAAAAAATAAAACACTATATTAGAGTGGAATAGTTTATTAATTATCATCATCTTCACTTAAATGTTATAACTATGTTATCCAGAAATATTTTCTTAATAGCTAATCCGAAGTACCATACTAAAGTCATGAGTGCAACATCCTATAGTTCATCAACCAACTAAACAATTACAACAGTATTCAACTATAAAAGCTCTGCCAGACATATTATTTTCTATTAAAATGTAGACATAATATTGTTTCTTTAAATGTGCATCTCACCACATCCTCTCAGATTATACCTAGAAAAATCTTCTGTGTCCCTACATATTTCTATTCTATATGATCCATGAAAGCGAATATGTTCCCCATAATAGGATTTGGTTTGCCTGATTTGGTAAGTGCCTAAAGCAAATAGTATAAGCTCACTATAACTTAACCTAGGAAACATAAATAATCTTCAGTAGTAAAAACACCAAGAACTTCATCAACATGCCTAATATGTGTGGCAGCACACTTACAACTCATCCAGCATGAATGGCATATTCTATCAGATGATGATATCTACAAAAGAAAACATTGAATGTATATCATGTATTGTAAACATATTAATAAAATACATTTCCATGTGACTTTAGTAGTAAAAAAGCAATAATTATTAACTTCATGTTAAAAATATATTAAAAAAAAATCCATTATTTATTTGTGGTTAAAACTATTACAGCATCAGTCAATTCTTAACAGATATAATAATTTACATCTAAAATACAAAAAAGAAATAATTTTGAGTAACAGTATAAAGTTTTATACTGGCAAATGATTAAAAATGTAGAAACATAAATATGTGATATATACATATTTCGGATATATAGATCTTTTGTACAGTTGGTTGTGTTATGTCACATGTACACTTTATAGGAGCTTTGTTAGTTTGATTAGGACATGATTGACATTTTTACATTAAAAATAATAAACA
The DNA here is from genome assembly GCA_933534255.1 of Iphiclides podalirius. Lineage (NCBI taxonomy): Eukaryota > Metazoa > Arthropoda > Insecta > Lepidoptera > Papilionidae > Iphiclides > Iphiclides podalirius. The sequence continues at coordinate 147,252 of OW152842.1, read as the reverse complement.
TAAATACTCACAATTACTGGTGATATCCTTTCGCTAAGTAACGAAATAACTCTTGTGTTGAGCTCATGAACGAGATAACGTAGTAACGTATATAAGCAGACGTTGCAATTTATGCAAAGTATAAGTCGACTTTTTGCTGGAAGCGGAATTGTTAAGAGGACGGATTTACAACGGTATTGTAAGCAAAGGTTTTCAGATGAGGAATATATCGAGGTCCAGGGGCGGTAAATAGGGTCGAAAAAAGAAGAAATACACACACATAATGAGTCACTCGCAGAACTGTCAAATGTCAAAAAATCCGTTTACGTCAGTCGTGCTCGTGCGAACTTTATTACATGCTGCATTATTAATTTATTAAATTATTATTTTATTTGTAATAAATCTGAATTATACAAATACTAATAATTTCGTGCTTACACACTTCTATAAAACGTAAAATCATGTACAAAACTCAGAAAAAGTTGAATACAGTCAAGTAGGTAGTGTTGAAAATGGAACGTCTTAGGTAAAGGATTGTTAAGGTGTGTTCAAAACAATGTAATATGTTTACCCTTAAAGTAAAAAAAGCATAAAGAGATATCAAAAAATATTTTTATCCCGACCTTCTTTTAACATTGTGATAAGTGTAATAAGTATAAAATAAAATTAGCTAAATTTTAATGTTTATTTCATTTCTATACACAATCAGGTCAAAAATGGGCATTGTATTCTTTATGTATAGTTACAAAGTATCGTAGAAAGACTACCTTTAAGTAAATAAATAAAGGTCATACAGTCATTTTTACGATTTCTAGTCTACTAAGTCCAAATATTATTAAAAAATGTTACTTTTTTGGTTAGAATTTGCAGGTACCTAATATAACGAAATAAATGTGCTAGAACTAATTATTTACCCTCAAGTTTATTCTAAAATCCAATCCAATTTAGAATATAACAGTGTGGTTTGGAATCCCTTTTATGATATTTTTTTTTCGACGGTAGGTGAAGAAAAAGATTAGACGTTGCTCAAAAAGCTCTGTACGAAATAATTTACATTTTGGCAGTTTTTTGTGTTGTTTTCATTCCAAATTGTGTGTTGAGAGCTGGATTTAATGCTACTTACATTTGTAATATGTAACGTAAACACTGAAGATAGTCACCACCTGCCAGCACATCTGCACTATATTACACGTACGTTATTGGGATTATTATTGACACCAGGATGTCCAATTTAGCCGAGATAATCTCCACGCAGAACAGACTTGAGGAGAACATCACAAAAAAGTTCAATGACCTCCAAGCTCAAATCTCAAATGCGGGGTCTTCAAAGGATACTGTTTCAAAGGTTGCTGAAGAACTGCGTCGATTCAGAGAGATCATCTTTGGTATTCTTGGTCTTCTTCGGCAGCAAATAAGGGAGTGCAGCAAACAAGAGTTGACATGCAGCCAAATTGATTCTGGATGTCTTCATAACAAGTTGGGCCTGAGCGACATATCAAAGTCAGCACTTAAAGTTTGCCACAGCTCGGATTACCCGGTAAACAACATCATCGACCTATTTTAGTTCGATTTAAAGTATAGATATCAAGTCAACAGTAACAAGCTCAAAGGTTCCAGCGTGTCCCTCAAGGAATTTTTGACATTCAAGCGGCTTCATTTTGGAACCGTCGGAAGGCTATCATCATATCAGGAGTACCTGAGAAGGAAAACGAGGATTGCAGCCAATTTTTTTTAACTTATTTGTTAATAACGTTTTTTTTTTAATCGTTTCTTTATGTTCTTAGTTAATGTTTACATATGAACTAGTTCCAAGCCGTTGATTCATTGATTATAACGTTCTATGTTATTCTGTTTTAGTTTGTTGTTGTGTAAAAAATGTCTTCAAATATTTTGTAAGTAGTATGTACGATTGTTGGTTGCCTAACTATTAATGGTATTATGTTATATTAACAAATTCACAAAACTTTATACTTTAGTGTCATTATGATTGGCAACAAACAATGACGTAGTTTTGTTTTTCTTTCTTATTTGCTGTCAAATGGCGTTGCTTTCCGTTCCTTTTAAGTATTTGCTTTAAATAATTTTTTTTTTCATTTTTATTTTTACTTACTTTTTGCATTCCTTTGTGTTGATATTTCCTCTCAGCTGATTTTTTGTCATTTTTACTAGTGTTATGGTGCTGTGTACGCTGGCGGGTGGTGCAGAGATAATATTTTTTTTCCATCAATTTTTGCACTATTTCATTATTTATTTTTATTAATCTATATACAAAACTTATTAATTTATAGTAGTATTTATATTATATACATATTTTTTAATATGTCGAATATATCCGACGATGATTCATATTATTCTGCTAATGATTCTTTAGTTTCTGTTGCCGAAGACAGTTTTAGTTCGTTAGGCGGCTCACTTGAAGACTTTTTGACTACTAAGTTTTCGAATAATAGCAAAAACCTTCTAAATATTTGTCATTTGAATGCGCAAAGTGTTCCTAGTCACTTTTCTGACTTGTGCCTAGCATTTTCCAATTGCAACATGCATGCCATACTGATTTCTGAGAGCTGGCTTAAACCTCATTTGCTTTCCACAATGTATTCTCTTCCAGGTTTTGTTCTAGTCCGTAATGACCGTGTCGGTAAGGGTGGGGGCGGGGTTGCAGTATACTTAAGGTATGACCTCCCGTACAAGATGCTGGCCTCATCTTCTCAAAATTACTCGGCGTCTGCTGAGTTTATTTTTCTTGAGGTTACAGTTAAAGGCGCACTAATAGTTATAGCTGTCGTATACTGCCCCCCAAATGTTCACCGAATTCGAACCGGTACTTGAATCTTTGGGTTCAAAGTATGCTCACATCGTTATCATGGGCGATTTTAACACCAATCTCCTGTCCCATAGTTCTTCCCGCACACGTAAACTTCTACATATCATTGAGTCAAGCTGTCTTCACGTATTACCGCTTAAAGCTACTCATCATAATGACTTCGGTGAAGACACTTGGCTCGACCTAATCCTGTCCTCTAATCCTGCCTTGGTGTCCTCACATGGACAATATTCTGCCCCCGGTTTTTCTCATCATGACCTAATTTACCTGTCCTACCTCCTAAAGCCTCCTAAACCTAAACCCAAGGTTCTGCACAGCGCTCCTTCGCCAAGTTGAACATAGAGCTGATGTCTAGAGATGCAATTAACATAGACTGGAAGCCTTTATATGAAGCAGTGACCGTTGATGACAAAGTCAGCATCTTGAACCATCAGGTTACAAGGCTTTATGATATCCACGCTCCGGTCAAAAAAGTCAAACTGAGGCACCTTCCAGCACCATGGATGACTGATGGAATTCGGATGTTCATGAGGCGCAGGGACCGAGCGTTCCGAAAATATAAAAGAGATCGCTCTGATGAGAACTGGTCGTTTTATAAAGTGGCCAGAAATCGATGTAATCAGATGATACGCAATGCTAAACGCCGTCACATTCACAATAATATTTCTTCATCTACTCCTGCCGGTATCTGGAAGTTCCTTGGGACTCTTGGGACTCTCTTACCGATAAGCCGCGTATTTCAAACCCTCCTAATTCTATCGTATTGGATGATCTTAATCATCATTTCACTACCACTACCTCGATGGATCATCTGACAATATGCAACACTATTTCGTACTTAAATGATTTGACGCATCCTAGTGACATTTCGTTTCATTTCACTCCTGTTGCTTCAGACGAAACCAAAAAAGCAATCCTTAAAATAAAATCAAATGCGGTTGGTTGCGATTACATTGGCCGACGCATGATTATTCCTATCCTTGATTACCTCCTTCCTGCTATCACCCACATCATTAATTTCTCTCTAGATTCTGGACATTTTCCCACTATATGGCGTAAAGCTTTTGTCCGTCCACTCCCAAAGTGCTCCAATCCCTCAGATCCCGCCCATTATCGACCTATTTCTATTCTACCCTTTCTTTCCAAGGTACTTGAGTCTTGTGTGCTCAAGCAATTTTCTCGTTTCATACTTAATCACAACTTGATAAGTCCATTTCAATCCGGGTTTAGACCTGGTCACAGTACCACTACAGCTCTCCTTAATGTCACTGGCGATATTAGAACTGGCATGGAGGACGGTAAGATGACTGTTATGGTCCTTATCGACTTTTCCAATGCTTTTAATACCGTCAGTCATGATATCCTTTTATCTATCCTTTCCTATAATATGGTTTCTGATGAAGTACTGATATGGTTCTCATCCTATCTTCGAGGGCGCCAGCAATCAGTTAATGTCGGTGAATCTTCATCATGTTGGCTTAATCTTGTTGCTGGTGTTCCTCAAGGCGGTATACTCTTTCCTATCCTATTTTCTCTATTTATAAATCTCTTATCCCACGATCTTCAATGTGCGTATCATCTTTACGCTGATGACTTGCAGCTATATGCCCAGACTACTCTCGATAGCCTCGAAGAAGCTATTTATAAGGTTAACCAGGATTTAGTTGCTATTAAAAATTGGTCTGATAGCTTTGGGTTAACCGTTAATCCATCTAAATGCCAAGCTATTATCATCGGAAGTAGTAGTTCGTGTCTAAAAGAGCTACGCAAGCAAAGTAGAGTTGCAAGTGGAACTTTTCCGTATAATTCTGCGACAGCACTTTTGGTTGCATCTCGAGAACCGTGGCAATAAGCCATCAGATCGGACTGACATCCAACTCTGTCAAGACGTCTTAGTTAAGTCAATTAGAAATAAAGTAATTTTTAATTAGTTTTTAAAAAGTTATTTTACGCTCCCGCAAACTTGACTGGCGCAGCCGGTAGGACCGTCGCGATTCGGTTGCGTTGCGTACTTCAAGAAGCGATATAAAACTCTATCCAATCGAGGGTCCGCGGCGCGAGAAAACCGAGACGATCCACGAACCAAAGAAATTTGTCAAGAATAAAGGAGCTAATCCTGGACGATGAGAGCAGCCGGCGGCTGGTGAGTAGAACTTTTCACCATCCTTACCATCTCCTCAGCGTTCTGTTATCTTGAGATAGAACTTCTCTCATTTTAACGTTTTCTGGTTAATTAGTTATTAAATAAATAATTGTCTTTATATACACGTTTTATACAAGAAATAAGAATTAAGAAATATACATAATTAAATTTATAATACTTATACATAAGTTAAATTTTAAACTTTTATTGTAATTTTTAAACTTTTACATTTTTATATACCATAATATTACTTAATATTAAATTTTTGTGTTTTTATATTAAAAAAATTTTTTAATCATGGAAAATATTAGATTAATACCAAGCGAAATTATTAAAATCATTCCCATATTTGACGGTGACAAACGTCACTTAAACTTATTTTTAAGAAAGTGTGAATATGTATTTGATAGATTCAAAGGCTCTAACGAACAAAACACCTATGTAATGTATACGATAACGGGTCGTCTTATCGGCGACGCAGCTGCATTAGTCGGGGAGCGCGACGACATAACAACGTGGGAGGAATTTCGCGATTTGTTAATTCAGCATTTTGGTGATCCACGAAGCGAGGAATGTTTAAACATTGAGCTCGAGACTCTTAAAATTAAACCTAACGAAAGTTATCTTGAGTTTTGTAATAGGATTCAATCTGTGAGATCTATTTTAATAGGCAAAGTAAATTTAATACCAGATATAAATATGCGTACAAGTAAAAGAATAATCTATGAAAATACGTCCCTCAACACATTTTTATACAACTTACCTGAACACTTAGTGAGATTGGTACGTCTTAAAGCACCGAGATCTTTAGAAGATGCGCTTAGTGTCGTACTAGAGGAAGTTAATTTCCATAATCAATATCAAATGAGAAATAAAACTTCTGGCTCGAATTCATCACATAACTCATCTTCTACACAGGCACATAATAACACATCCGCATTTAAATTCGGTAACAACACATTTAACCAACACCCCTCTAACATTAAACCTCCACTAAATAACCAACCTGCACGATTTAATTTTGGCATCCCTCCTAATAATCAAACGCCAATGAATAACAACCATAATCAGCAGAAACAATTTAATAATTTTGGAAATTATTACCGACCTCCACAACCGAATCAAATGCAATTCGGGTATCGTCCACCTCAGTTTGGTTACAGACCTGTTGGCCTTCAGCCCTTACCCCCGATGCGACCTCAACAATTTGGGACATGGCAACGAAATAATGCCACTAATAATAATGTACCTCATCAGAGTCAAAAACAAATTAACACCGATGTGTCAATGCGTACCGCCCCTGCACCGCGACCGCAGCAAGGATTTAGATTAAATGAATTAGAGTTATATGACAATAATTATAATGAATATATGAACTACTACGACGATAACTATTATAATGAGCAATATACATGTGAGGATTTTAATTATAATGAACATCATGAATTAGAAAATAATCCATGTATCGAAGCAGAAACCAACCCAGTGGAAAAATTACCGGAAGAAGTTGAAAATTTTCACGTAACGGCCTCAACCAATATAAAGAAACCATAGAATTAAATTGCGACGTGAATTTAAAATTGCCCTACATATATATTCCAGAGTTAGATGCTAAATTTATGTTAGACACTGGTAGCACACGTTCGTTTATAAGTCCGCGCAAGGTTCACGAATTTTTCGAACATCGTATTTTTAACGAACCTTTCGAAGTCATTAGCACACATGCTAAAAGTAGTCATAATCAGGTTATATACATTCCCTTACCGCCTACATTTAGAAGCCCCGAACATCATAAGTTTTATGTGTTTAATGTTGACTCGCGTTACGATGGCCTTATAGGGAACGATCTTTTAAAACAACAAGAAGCAGTAATAGATTTAAAGCGTCACATATTGTTCACAAAATTTACTAATATCCCTATTGTACATAACTTTGAAGACCACATCTTTACCGTACCACCTAGATCCGAATTACGCGTTAAATTACCGGTTAATTCCCATTCAAGCGAAGCCATTTTAAATTATAAACAGTTCTGCGAAGGCGTGCGTATGCCTAGCGCTATAGTGAGTTGTAATAATGGTTACGCCACAACCGTTATCCAAAATACCCTCGATCAGGAAATAAGACTGACAGTGACAGCACCTTTCATGACAGAGACTTTCGTAGACAGTGAAAAAACTGAATTAAATAATCTTATAGAAGAAAATAACGTAGACATCGACCGACTTCTTTTGGAAAACCTGAACAAATTAAGACTAGATCACTGATAGACAGAAAACTGCATTCAGCACAGAGTTTGGTCATTACGAGTTCTTAAGAATTCCGTTCGGACTTAAGACAGCTCCTGCCACTTTCCAGCGCGCAATGGACAACATCTTAAGAGGCTTGCAAGGAATCCACTGTTTAGTGTATTTAGATGACATTATTGTAGCGTCTCAAAGTTTACAGGAACATATCGAAAAGTTACGTATGATTTTTGACAGACTCCGACAGACTAACCTTAAAGTGCAACTAGACAAATCCGAGTTCTTACGAAAAGAAGTCCTTTACTTAGGTCACAGTATTACCTCAGACGGCCTTAAGCCAAATGACGATAAGGTCAAAGCAGTTATTAATTACCCACTTCCGAAAACTACAACTGAAATAAAAAGCTTTTTGGGACTCGTAGGATACTACCGTCGGTTCATTAAAGATTTTGCAAAGGTAACACACCCCCTTACCAACTGTTTAAAGAAAAGAAATAAAATTATTATCGATAAACCTTATGTAGAAGCATTTGAAAAATGTAAAGAGTTGCTTGTTAATGCACCTTTATTACAATACCCAGATCCCAACAAACCTTACATACTTACCACAGATGCATCCTCCATAGCATTAGGCGCTGTGTTATCTCAAGGATCAATAGGTTCCGAAAAACCAGTTGCTTACGCTAGTGGCACTGCGATTCCTGTAAACGTAGTCGCCATCGCGACTACGTTTACAGGAATATGACTTTGAGGTTATTTATAAAAATGGTAAACAGAACACCAATGCATACGCACTATCACGAATTAAATTACATGCATTAGGTTCTGACGATGACACCACCTCGATGCAAGTTAACGTAGACGACAAGGAAGAAAAACTTAAAACTTACCTGGACAGTTTGACAGACGAAATTAACCGTATAGTTAATTTAAATAAAGCCCCTGATAACTCTGACACAATAACGATATCAGTTAATAGTTGCCACACTTGTAAAATTTCAAAATACGATAGAAAGCCAATTAAACCGGTTATTCAACTAACGCCTACACAAAACGCTCCGTTCCAGGAAATTTTCATTGACCTTTTTACAATAGAAAACAAATACTATTTAACTTTAATTGATGCCTTCAGCAAACTAGGACAAGCGTTCGAAATTTCAAATAGATCTACACCCGAGGTAATTAGGGCCCTGATAAAGTATTTTTCATTCTATGGAATTCCTAAACGAATATCTTGCGACCCTGGAAAAGAATTTAATAATGAATTAATGCGAGAGCTTTCAAATTTTTACAAAATTGACTTACACATAACAACACCAAATAATCCTAATTCTACAGGCACAATAGAAAGATTTCATTCTACCATAATTGAAATATATCGAATCGCGAAATATGAACAAAAATTCACAGACGCAGTTTCCACTATGACATGCCGTAATGGCTTACAACCATACAATACACTCAGCAACGAATCTTACACCGTTTGCAGTATGCTTTGGACACACAGACTCGGGAAACGCTTTTGACATTGATTTTCATAGAACTTACATGCAACAATTATTAAAAGATCATCAGAAACGCACTAAATATTTATATAAGTATATATCCGAACGTATGTTAGAACAAAAAGAAAAGGCTAGGGAAAAGAAAGGTGGCGAACTAAACATACCTCTTGACCCAGGACAAACAGCATACGTGAAGGATATAAATACTAGAAAAAGTAAAGACAAGGCTAGATATAGGAAACCTGTAATACAGAGTAGTCCGAAACATAATGTCGTATCAGTAAAAATAGGGGAACGAGAAACTAAGGTTCCAATTAAAAATGTTAAACGACCTCCACAGGTGGTGCATAGCCATTCTGGCGATGGCTCACGTAATCTGGACCCACAGCCTTCAACTTCAAAAAATTGACAACAATCCAGGCCTGCTTCCTGTTAAAGAAGGCCAAGCTTTCAAACAAACCAACCAATGGCTAATAGTTAAAGAAGTAGACCTATTAGGAATAAAAGAAAATTTAAATTTAAATATCATTAAATATAGAGATTTTAGTAAGTTAGTCGATTTAAATAAGCCTTTCATGCATGAATTTCAAGGTATGAAAACCCAAGCGGATTACACTTGTGATATGACCATAGAAAAACTAAAGCAACTTCTACCCTCAAGCAGGTTTAAAAGAGGTCTCATAGATCCTTTAGGTTCAGTTATTAAAATTATAACGGGAAATTTGGATCACGAAGATGCTCTTAGGTATGATGCTGCTATTTCTAAATTAAAGAAAAATCAATCGACCATTGATAGTAAAATAACCATTGTTTCCAAAATGTTAAATTGTCTTGTAAATAGTACTGAAACTTTACATGAAAATGAATTAGTAATCGACGGACGGTTAAAAAGAATCGAATACATAGTCAAAAATATAGCTTCTAAAGAAAATAATTCAATATATAATACATGCATATTAGGTATGTATAATATGTTCATAAGTAACTTTCGTAGTATTTATTTAAAATTAAATGAAATTGAAACTGCATTGTCGTTTAGTAAGGTTTCAGTATTACATCAATCAACTATTAATTCAACAGAATTGTTAATAATATTTAAGGACATAGCCAAGGTAGATAGTTTAGTTTATCCTGTTAGTGAGGAAAATTTGGTAAAGTTAGAAAGAACCATTATTACTAAAAGCATATATTAAAGAAAACCAGATAACGTTTTTGATGGAAGTTCCCTTAACGGATAGTTTTAGCTATAACTATTATAAATTATATCCTTTACCTATTTACAATAGACTTACGAACAGAACGTTTGTCATTATTCCCAAATATCCTTACCTATTGGTGAAAGGTTCGCAATACTTACCAGTTTCCAGCCCTTGCACCGAAGTAGCAGCTGACGAATTTTTATGCATGAGTTTCCACGTGGTATCTTATCCTGAAACTACGTGTGCTGAGCAACTAATGAATTTTGAAAATAACCTGGCGATGTGCATATCCCGACTTGTTGATATTGAAGATATCAAAATCCAATCAATTGGTCCCGTAAGCTGGATGATATTTACTAAGCGAGATGTGATACTAACTTACAAATGCCAAGACGACATTACCAGAGAATCACTCTTCGGCACATATATATATAGTGAAAATTAATGAAGATTGCGAAATCTATATAGAAAACTTCAAATTAATGCATCGATTATATTTCGCAAAAGACTTGGGTTATAAAGTTACCCCGATAATCAACTTACCTAAATTAGATTACCTAAATACCACCCATTCTGAAACGGTGAACCTGAAAGGATTGGAGTTGGATGACTTGAAACATATGGCGTATACTATAAATCATGGACTTTCGTTCAGTGATAGTGAAAATCCAAGTATTGATAATGGTATAACTGTGAAAAGTGTTAGCTTAGCCACGTTACTATTATATATAATTTTACCTATTGTAATTCTAATTATTGTTTTAAAATATAAAAATAAGTTACTAATTGTTAGGCGGAATCATCGTATATCAGAAGAAATTCCTGAAACCGATAATTCCGCTCTTAGGGAGGGAGGAGTTATGCAACCACAAGGCCCGAGGGTTATTAGCGTTCGTGTCTAAAAGAGCTACGCAAGCAAAGTAGAGTTGCAAGTGGAACTTTTCCTTATAATTCTGCGACAGCACTTTTGGTTGCATCTCGAGAACCGTGGCAATAAGCCATCAGATCGGACTGACATCCAACTCTGTCAAGACGTCTTAGTTAAGTCAATTAGAAATAAAGTAATTTTTAATTAGTTTTTAAAAAGTTATTTTACGTTCCCGCAAGCTTGACTATGTTCTAGAGGTATATTATTGTAAAAGTAATTGGTATAATACACATTACTTCTTTATATTAATATGTTTATGGATACTATAAAGGCACCACCACCTTCAATATTTTCGGGTTCACAATTATTGGATCCTCCATTGTCTCCAATGCCTTGAGTTTCGCACTTGCTGGGTCCAAAACCTAGAAAAATAAAAACAATGGTAATATAAAAATTTTCCAATATTAAGAAAAAAACACATGTTGTGATATTGGAATGTTAAAATTATATTGTATGTATCAGATCCATATGTCAAACATTAAAGTGGTGTCACCTACATAACAAGTTGTTCCTTGTGAACTTGAATACAGGAGAGAGCTGCATGAGATGCAAGTAACGGATGAAGTTGGAAAAGGATTTATTAAAATATAAAATATCTTCTTTTGTTTTATTACAATATGCTAATAGGGAGAACTTTACTCAATAAAGTAAAGCAATAAAAGCTTGCAAGATTGCAGCATTTCTATCTCGCTTATGGTTTGGAGTCGATGTTAATGGGCTGTTCTAGTAATTATTCTGTAGTGGACTCATTTTCCTCTAGAACATAGGTCTCATTGCGTGCAATTGCAGTATTGTGCAAAATAGCAAGTGCCAAAATAGTAGTTTTAATATTGCAAAATTTCATTGGCATGCCATGGAGCAGACATTGAAAGTGCTGTTTTCATACACCAAAATAACGTTCCCCTGCTTCAACGCGTTCTTTAAGGATGATTCATTAAAAATCCGTGCATCGCGAGTGCTTCCTCGCCACCTTGCGACAATGTCCCTGATGCACAGATTTTATTTAGCAGTGGAGCTGCCCTTGGATCTGATAATACCACTCGTGATTGGTATTTATTATCCAATCTAATGCTGGATTGCGTTTCCAGAAAGTTATATTTTTTTTATTAACACCGTCATTAATAGTCATGTTCGAACACGAATATGGACACTTTATTACAACGATTTTATCGTCATTCAATAATGCATCTGGGCTTGCTCCTATATAGGGTATTTCTGGGTCTACAAATAACCCGCATTTTTTTTATTTCGCATAGGGAACAATCAAAACTTCTCAAAAATACTGTCAACTGTTCTAACGCAATATTATCGTGATCTGTGCCATGCTGTATTGATTTCACGTTTTCTTAATTCACTCCATGAAGCAAATTCTTTACAAGAGGCCCGCATTTTATAAGACCTCTTTTGCAAACTTTCCCAAAACTTGATGCTGTCAACCGCTGTCGTCTTTCTTGCATCCATTCTATGGAGTCTGATTGAAAGACAGTTCTCCTTTCCAGATTATCACTTTCCACTTCTGTTAGACTAAGTTTTTTTAAATGTTCGGTTTTTGCAAATTCAAAATCACTTTCCTTTAAGTCTGGTTTTTGCCAATACTGTGGTTATAGTCTTTGTCTGCATCATTGCTTGAGACACATTTGTTTTGCGGCTTGGTTTGGGCGAATCCCAATTTTTATTTACTCAAGCCGGCTTATGAATGTGTTCGGTTTTGTTATGGATTATCTTATTAAAAAGGAACATTAGTGGCTGTTTTGTGTTAAATGCGACAACGGACGTTGCGCAACGCGCCGAATAAGTCTGCCTATTTTTATTAAAGTTATCATTATTTAAGTTATATTATTATTATTATTATTAAAGTTGATCCGTTTTCCTCCTACAAACTTGGATTATTATGCTGTTAAATACTTCGGCAATGTTGCTGTTAACGTTATATTTTAAACTTATTGCATTGTTCACCAATTTGGATACAAGTTTCATTATTGCATTGTAAAATGTACAAGCTTTCATGTCTGGCACAAAGTTTTTATTCGTATTTTTCTCATCTGTGATATTGAGATATTTTCAATAATAAGGCTTGCAAGCTAAGTGGTTACCAAATACGTGATTTGGTCCATTTAATAAATAATTTTTTAAATCAATGATTTTTGCAGTTATGGTTTTTTCCTTTTGAGACGTGTTATGCTTTACAGTGCCAGTTTCTGAACGTCTCAAACGTAGTATGTTTCGTAACAAAACTTTGCGTAAGTGCAAGGGGTGTCCACTATTTATCACCAATTCAGCCAACTTTGTGCAGTAATTACGAAGTAAGTGATTGGTGCATTCTATTTTTTCCACAACTATACTAGGATATGGATTAGCATCTAGTATAATTTTGTAGGTGCTGGAATCTCTATCAGCGATTAATTTTGAATATATTATGCCATACATTTCTATGGAGCTTGTAAAACCTTCGGTTATAGCAAGTGCCTCCATTTCACTCGAAGAACCACTGTAGTTCTTGAAACAAATGTGTTCTGGACAAGAAATGTTTTGATTTGCTGCTCTGACACAGATTATGCAGTACTTTTTTGAACTGCCATATAGAGGACTTTCTTGGTCCTGCATCCGATTATCACAGCGGCACCTGACGTGTAGTTTTTTCTATATGATCTTTAGACCTGCGTCTGCCACCACCGTGATCATAGGTATTCCGTTAGCGTCGATGTCACCGTTTTGCATGGCTAGAACGTTTCAACATTCCTATTTCGCAACTTCTTCCATGCACTTCTGTTTTGCTAACTCCCATAATTCACGAACCTTTTTATGACATTTAGCATATAAGTTAACATTTTGACATGCTGGGTATTCCAAAAGAAGCCGATACCTGTTCTAATCCTGCGTAACCTGCTCCTATTGACACAAAACTTGACACGGCTGTTTCGTTGAGATCAAGGTCTTTACTGGATTCGTCTTGTTTACAACTTTTCACAAGTAATTTTATGTTACACATTTTACAAATAAAAGTAAATTCGGAGTAGAAGACCTTTCTTTCCTTCTTTCACAAGTTGTAAATGACTAAAATCACAACCGGGCTAGGTTATGATTTTATGCTTAAATGCATAAAGTAGTAAAACTGCAACATACCATTCAAACGACCATAAAATTATTAGTATGAGTTCAATGCATGCTGTTGCAGGATTATTACTATCATGGTGATATATTTAATCGAGTGGCAACACACTTTTTTTCTTCACGACTGTCAAATTTAAATTGATTTTGACAAATCAAAGCCGATCGTAATTTTGGAGCGGATGAAAATTGTGTATTTGCTTTGCAGTGTAATTATTTGGTTTTCGAAGGTACGTTCAAACAAAATTAGTTATTTTACGTAATAATTCATCTTCTTTTCAGTACAATTTATAAGTTATAAAAAAACTTTTGGTGTGTTCGGAAATTTTGTTTATTTTTTGTTGTTGTAAATCTGCAACAATATGCATTT
>OW152842.1:117266-132450 GCA_933534255.1 Iphiclides podalirius | reverse complement strand
TGAAATATTAATGAGCTGGTTCCAACGGTTTCTCATGTTTTCTGGTGCGAATTTGTGACTTTAAGAACAGCCGGTAAAGACAGAGAACGAGTAAAATTAGTCTCGGGCATTGACGATTTTAACAAAGGGGTAATAAAACGACACATTGACAATTTACATTTTACTTTAATGAATTACCGACCCTTGGTAAACTTTGTGCTAAATTACGTGCCGGTAAAAAAAATTTTTAGGTTCTGAAAAAAGTCTTCGCCGAATAATTAAGGAGCTTGGTTTTAAATGGAAAACCACCGAGAATAATTGGAAAACTTTAATAGAAAGATATGCCATCCGATTATTGAGAATAAATTATTTACAAAAAATAAAATTATACAACCCAACAACATAACAGACCAATTGTATTCACAGACGATTCGTATGTTCACACTACTCTTACAAAATCGAAATATTGGACAGATGGATCCACAAAGGGATTAAAAAAACCCACATCAAAAGGGTAACGTGTCGTGATATTACATGCCGGATCGGAGACTGGTTTTGTGTCTACCGCCTCGTTAACATTCAAGTCCGGTGACTATCACGACGACATGAAATTCCGGCGCCTTTCCTCTTGTAAATTATAAAGAAGGTGTTATGCCAATGAGTGACAGTAAATGAATAAAGATATCTTATAGCCTGGAATACACTTTTATTTTATTTTTATTTTTTACAATTTTTGGGAAACTCGCAGCTAGGCTCTCTTACATCAATGGGTAGATCTAACGAGAATGCTTTTCAAATAAGGAAACAACCACTATTGGCTAACTAACTAAATATACCCTATGAAAAAACATGCCGATTTCGGTTCAATTTCAATGCTCGATTTGCGGATAGTGGTATACAATTACCTTCAGAAATGTGGAAAGACGGAACTTTTTACAGGTAAAATGCCGGTTAGCGATGGGCTCGTGATGTTTTGGAGCGTTACAATTTTACGCAGAGAGCTACCCAAAGCATCAAACGTCATCAAAAGCGGTCGAAGAAATTACCACTTTTTATGAAAACTGGGCATTGTCCATCAAAGATGTTCCTTGTGAAAATATTGTAAACTTTGATGAAACAAACGTAAGCGATGACCGCGGATCGAATAAGGCCATTTTTAAACGAGGGACTAAACATCCGGATCGCGTATTGAACTCGTGCAAAAGCTCAGTTTCTATAATGCTCAGCGCAACAGCCGACGGCCAATGTTTATCACCATAGAAGGTGTTATGCCAAGAGTGACAGTAAATGAATAAAAGTATCTTATAGCCTGGAATACACTTTTTTTTATTTTTATTTTTATTTATTTTTTAATTTTTGAAAAACTCGCAGCTAGTCTCTCTTACATCGATGGGTAGATCTAACGAGAATGCTTTTCAAAGGAGGAAACAACCACTATTGGAGAAAGAAAATAATAGACGGAAAGGCTTATAAGAAAATAAAATCTAATTAAATGAAAAAAGAAAAAATGAATTGAGTAGCCCACACGGCGATAGAGCGTTGCTAGACATGACGCGATTACGAAAATTAAATTCAGTGTCAAATTGATGCATCAGCATACCTAGTAGGACGTGGTATTACGCATTGAGAAACCTCCTCCTTTTTGAAGTCGGTTAAAAGGGTTATGGAGAATCCGAAAGGCCTAAATATACCCTATGAAAAAGCATCAAATTTGTAATCCCGAGACGTACAATTTAAAATGAATGTAAAAATAGTCACGACAATGTCAAAGGTAGACCAATAGAATTTGGAGCAGAATATGAAAAACATATTGCAAAACTAATAGAAATTGCTGCCGATTTCGGTAGCCCGCTTTCAATTTCAATGCTCGATTTGCGAATAGTGGTACACAATTACCTTCAGAAATGTGGAAAGACGGAACTTTTTAGAGGTAAAATGCCGGTTAGCGATGGGCTCATGATGTTTTGAAGCGTTACAATTTTACGCAGAGAGCTACCCAAAACATCAAACGTCATCAAAAGCGGTCGAAGAAATTACCACTTTTTATGAAAACTGGGCATTGTCCATCAAAGATGTTCCTTGTGAAAATATTTTAAACTTTGATGAAACAAACGTGAGCGATGACCCCGGATCGAATAAGGCCATTTTTAAACGAGGGACTAAACATCCGGATCGCGTATTGAATTCGTGCAAAAGCTCAGTTTATATGATGTTCAGCGCAACAGCCGACGGCCAACGTTTATCACCATACGTGGTATATAAAGCCGATCATTTATGGTCCCGATAGTGTGAATTCGAGCCACCAAACGAGCGAAGACTGATTCAAAATCGTATTCTTACCTTGGGCCCAGTCTCGCAAAGGGATAAAAGTCTTAATAGGGGACAATTTGATTGTGGAAGTTTAAAAAAGTAAAAATGTGCGAGGAGAATAATATTAGACTATTATTTTTACCTTCAAATGCAACACATCTTTTTTTTTTTTTGTTGACGTGGGGGAAATGCCTAAGCATACCCGCCCTCGCGGGGGCAAGAGCGGGTTATGCCGGACTCGCACCGACTGAAAACACCACAGCCCGCCCCAGTGTGGGTTCCTCTTAGCTTCGCCGTGGGTGACCAAGCCACGGCTACTAAGCCCCTCCGCCACGTCAAGGCGGGAACCCGGTCGGAGGGGAAATGCAACACATCTAACCCAACCCCTTGACGTTGCTTTCTTCGGACCTATGAAGAGATGTTAGCGAGAAATTTTGCTTGAGTATAAAAATGTGATTTTCCACTGTTGTTGCATAAGCTAATGACAAAAATCAATATGAGCATAAACTCCAATATATTTTATGCGTTCTCAGATTCTGGAATATTACGTTGCAATCCATCGAGGGTTCTTTCAAAAATACCAGTGGTTTCAACAAAAGAAAGAAATTTACGAAAGTAATTCTCGCTATCCCGGCAGTCGAACAAAGAAACCAACGAGACGAGAAAAATCTATCGCCGAGGGAAAACTGTCGTTCTCAATTCAACCCACTACGAAATTGAGTTAGAAGAACGAGAACAACTTAAGATAACGAAGAAGTCTTCTAATCCAAATGATTCCAAGTTAAAGAAGAACTCTAAGAAACAGAAGACCCAAAAAGCTCCCTCTGGTGTAAAGAATACCGACGAGGATACCATGTGCCTGAACTGCCTTGAACCACACTTATTTAAAGTCTTCGGAATGTTGGGTGGCTTGCCAACTATGTAGTCGGTGGGGTCATACAGCTTGTGCTGGTGTAGACGACAATACAGAAGAAATCCACATCTGCTTGTACTGTGACGCAAAATAACTACGTACCCCATACAGCCGTAGGGGCAGTATGGGACACGATGGGGTTTCCATTATACTTTCAAAAAATTTAAATGATAACGACATATGATTATTTACATCACCAAATTATATGACAAATGATAATTTAATAACCAGTGTTGTGATTAGTTTTAATAAATACATTGCATTGATTTTATTTAACTGAGTATTTTCCTTAACGTCCCCATTAGGCCACCTCTCCCCTATTTCATACAGTTGTTTGGGTTATATGCACAAATAAAAAGTAATTTAAAACGCGGCAAACACCTTGATTTACAGATAACATAAAATTGATGTTGAAATTGAGAGATAACGCTAGGTATATCACAATACGACTAGTATTGTGACTATTAGAGACTCATAAACAAAATTACTTGAATCTTAAGCATCAATCTTTATTCTTTCTATTAGAATTCTTTACGCAACATATAAACAATGCACCAAGGTTTCTAAGGTTTAATGCAAAAATTTAAAATCCACAGGCTAATAAACGGAAGCAGACCTAACACAAATTCACAAACACATGGTTAGGAATAATTTAATATCTTCACATCTTTTATACCAATTAAAAGTCCATTAATGTTATCTATTTCTCTCTGCTGTTGCAACATGAACACACCTTGAAATGTAACAATCGCCATTTTGTTATGCTGCTAATAAGTGACATATGGCGTCGAAAACAAATAACAAGTATTTTCATTTGCTTTTATCTTCTACGAATTATTGTACTTATGTGCTAAAACTGAAAGACGATGGTGAAGGTTTTTGTTACAATTGGCTAAATAGTTTAAAGCTATTTGTAATTGACACGCAATCTTGCGATTTACATTATTTAATTGACAAATTTAACGCCTGGGAGTCTCTGTTTGAGATTTTATCGTAATTCAAAAAATTCGACAGAATTCAGTTTTATAAAAATATTCGTCTAGGAAGACACAAAGGGGATCTAAAGTGACTGACATCCGTGACGAAAGCAATGGATCAACTTTTTATAAAACTTGCTATGTTGATGAACGGCAAAATTTGCCAAATCTTTGCATTGTACCTTGCGAGATTACTGAACTCACGCAGTTACACGTGAACAAACGTAAAATTACTTTACGAAAATTGAAGGCTTGCAGCAAATAAAAAAATCTCTCCCTCTGACTGTCCAAAGTATCGAGTATAGATGACTCCGTCACGCAATTGCATGATATAAACTTCTTACTTGAAACTAGCAGCCATAAGCTTATGTCATTGTCAATCTGTTTTGTTAATGTCTTTGTCAATGTATGTTTTGTAACCAAACTAATTTTACTGTAAATTTTAGCTTATTAAAACCTTATATTCATTAAATGTTTTCTCTCATTTCACAATGGTATTGTTTTCGGCGCCGTAGCTTGGTTTCCTACACGGAAAAAGTATTTTGAAGACTCACAGATAATTGTTTCGGATATGGGTGTTTGTCTATCTGAAATTCATGTAGGTAAAACGTCCTTACAAAAACAGGATTATGTTATCATACATAAGGGGGCAATTATTACGAAGGGAAGGGTGTGACCTGAAGGTATACTTCGAAAACTGCTACTGCAACTAACAGACAAGTAGAACCGCTGGATAAAGTTTAAGACTAATTGCAAAAATTTTTTTTACTATGGATAATAATGCAAGTAAGACAAAACACATCTGCACTCCTGCAAATTATAATATTCAGGTATATCTGAAATGAATTTATTAGAGGAATTGTTCGTTCATTTTGGTCCAAGTGCTAACATTTGTCACGAAACATTTTGTACCGATGTAGGTCGATGATATCATTTTATAAAATGGAGTAAACAATATGCAGTCATCGAGTTTTTGTTAAAAACGTCTAAGAAGATCTGCGATGACATGAAAATAATATTAGCTACCCTTTATTTCACTTTAAAATGTTAAAATTAAAAAACGTGGACGAGAGAGAATCACAAGGCGATCACCTTCATTGGCGGCCTCGAAATCTATGACTGAAGTAAACAGAGGCAGTGTGCCCAGTCGATAGACCGACAACTGATTATCCAGAAGATTGCTTATACTGTACGCTTCACCAATGAACGAAAGTAAAACATCATAGCCAATGAACTTGGATTCTCTAAGGTTTTCCACTCGGTGGGTCTCAAGATTGCTTTCATTCGAACAAAAACTAATTCAGCTGATTGATTGATGGTCTGCAAATATTGTAATATCAGATTTGTTATTTATTGTTATGAATATCCTAAATCAAAAATACAACCCAAGCTTTAGATAATAAGTAATTATGTCAGCTGAGAAGGTGATGGCACAATCTTTTGGGATACCACGAGTCATCGTGGTAGACTAACTGGTAAAAGGCGAAACAATTAATTCGGCGGATTGCTACAGTACAAAAGTTAAATCGTTTAGGTGAAGAAAACAAAAAAAGAAACGCACAAAACAACAGCAAAGGATTGAAGAAAGAGAGTTTTGTTTCATTAGGATTTTTATTTCCTGGTTGTGATTTCTAATAACTACCCCAACCAGATTATTTCCTTGATTTGATACCTTGACATATTGATCTGTTTTAAAATCTAAAACAAGTCCATATTTTTATTAACGAAAAACAAAACCGACTTCAAACTCCGCTCCGGTATTCATTTTGTAATTGATTTTCACGAGTTCCCCAAGTATCTGCGGAGCCCAAGATCCATTACCAATGAAATTAATATGAGAACACGTGGGAAGCACCAGCTTTCAAATAAAAAAAAAGAATCATCAATATCGGTTCACCCAGCAGAAAGTTCTGAGGTAACAAACATTAAAAAAAAAAACCAAAAAATACAGCCAATTTGAGAATCTCCTCCATTTTTGAAGTCGGTCGAAAGAAGCCTATAAAAAATTTATTCCTCATGATGAAGAGGGTAGACTCCATGTGGCCTTAGATGGGCATCTGAGTTTTAGCGCCGACACGACGTTGTGTTGCACATGTCATATATACATCCCAGAATGCCCGACTCTAACGACAAAACTGAAAGAACACAGTAATTGATTCACAAGCAAAATGGTCTTACCTCCCCTTATTGAGCAAATGTAAATTGACATACCGGTGTTAGCAACTGATTATTTTTTTCCTATTAATCATATATTTACAACATTAAATTATACAACTGTAGTTCAACTATAGTTCTCTAACATCTACTAAATACATATATAATAAAACGAAAATATTTAATATACAACATTATACATTTTATGCTACATGCATACTTATCAGAAAAATATTAACAAATCATATAAAGACATAAATTATATTTAATAAAAAAACACAAATACACACGACATAAACATAACTTAGAACTACCTAAAATCAGGACTTTGTATGGAAAAAGAAATATACAGTTTGAAGGAGCTCAGCTATATAATAAGTTACCACCCCGTGTCAAAAATTGTTCCTCTTTAACGAGTTTCAAAAAAAAATTAAAAATGTTTTTAATGGCAAGTTAAGCAACAACTCCGATTATCCACACTTTTTAAATTGTTATTTAACATGTACTATGTAAAATTTTCTCATAGTTAAGTGAATATTGTAATATTCTTTTTTGAGAAATAAATATTTGTGTTAGGTTCAAAGAAATATTTATCTAAAATTACATATTATATAATAACCCTAATCCACGCAGCAAGGTGCCAAGAACGCTAGCCGCATTTCCTCGCTGAGTTATGGTTAAAGCTTTGAGCGAGAAAAGAACCAGCTCTCTTGGCACCAGCCGCGGCGTTAAAGCTACGACATAAACCTTAAAAAAAATTTGATATGGGACCCCACGGACCCAAAGTTTCAACAGCAAGGCACAAATACATAATCTAAACATAGAGACTCATATTTGCGCCATTTACTTACACCAGCTGCCTCCGATATCCGGCCCGGTCCTGACCGAAATACCCTTTAGATGAAAGGCAGCCAGTGTCTACTCAAGTAGCATTACAAACAAGGGCTTCACCGCTCCCCCAAGGTATCAAAGTGACGAATTTGTTGAGTGAAGCAGTTTATGAATAAAATAATCACTCTTCAGATTCCGTTTGGGTTGAAAACGAGCTAAATGTCTGTGGTATATGAAAAAGTGATAAAATAAAACATCAAAAAATTTATTAACACGTTTATAATTTACCTCACAGTCTTTTTTCAATCTTAAAACTAAGCAGGGAAAAGGGAGAACTTGAAACCTCCCTCAATAATCTAAGCTTGCTTAGCAAGTACACAGTTTGTTAACTGTTGTTTAAGATATAGTTAGAAAAACAAAGTGGGCGCTTGCTATTGCCTAATTTTTTTGTGTGGTAGTTGTAACGTGTCGGCACAGCTGTTTGCTAAACGTAATTTCGTGATTTTTCGTTTTGGACCGGCTTCAATGTTGGCACACCACCAGCTTTCACACAAATTGTCCAGTTAAGTCTTCCAGCCTATAACGGTAACTTCATTCACTTTCTTTGAAGACCCAGTGGGCATAGTTGATAGTGGTCCTGTCGCTTGCATCACACGGTGTGGGTTCGATCCCCACAACTGGATAAATTTTGTGTGATGAACATAGTTTTTCTAGTCCGGGTGTTACATATCTATAATGTGTATTTATTTACAAAAGAATCGTACAATCAAGTGTGTTCATCAGTTTTCTAGTACGAGCTTCGCTAAGTTTGGGACTGGACAGTGTTGTGTAAAGTAATGTTCCGAAACTTTTTTTTCTCTTGAGCGTCCCATCGTAAGAAACGTGAACGCTCGCACAAACCTTTGCCTCGTGGTTGTTTTGCTCTTCTCTCTACCCGCTAGCCGGTGCCGTGGAGGAGTTTCGTGTGGGTGTAGAGGGCGGCCGGATGGGCAAAGGTGGCGGGGCAGTGCGAGCATAGCAGCGGCCGCTCGCCGGTGTGCGTGCGCACGTGCGAACGGAGGATCGTCAGAGTCTGGCAAAACTGTCTAGATGTACGCGTCTCCTTAAAAGGGACGGTCCCGCCCTCTACTGGGTACGCAACTGAGTAATTGCGGATTTGTTGAATGAAATAAAAGTCACCAAACGAGTACTTAAAGCGCGGAGATACGTTAAGTGCGGCTTATGCCGTCGTGTGGGAAAGTGTTTTATGCTTGTGCGTCTCGTCTCGCGACCAAGGGAACTGTGTAGGGTTGCCAACAACACTTTATAATAACGCATCCTACTTCATTTTTGGTAAATATACTTTATACTTTTGCATAAAAATAAAGTATGTGGAAATACTCTATTTTCAATCTTTACTGTGATGCATAAAATAAAACACTAACAATGTATGTATATGCATAATTACTGAAATTTTATTGATAGTTCTAAGTTGAAACAGAACACTTTCAACTTGGAAGCTTTTGCTGTTAATAATAATTATATGATTTAACAAAAACGTTTTTATCCCAAGAATATTTTATCTTTATGCTTTACTTGAAAAATGTGATACTTTATTTTTCTCAGTTGACAACCCTAGAACTTAAAGGTTGGCGACGTAATCGCAGCATCGCGGATGTTGCGATTTTCCTTAAACGGGTGAAAGGGCCCGCTTGTTTGCCGCCTCCTATCTTGGAAAAAGTATCATGCCTTATAGCGTGATGGGCGTTAAACTTGGCGTTGATAAAGTAAAGTATAAGCCTATACATGTCCCACTACTGGGCAAAGGCCTCCTCTGTATAGAAGGTATCAGGGCATAGTCCACCACGCGGCCCCACTGCGGATTGGCGGACTTCGCATATCTGCGAAAAAATTTTATATGCAGGTTTCCTCACTATGTTTTCCTTCAACGTTGAGCACGTGATAATTCAGCACTTGAAATTAACAATTCCATCGGTGCCGGCACCGGGGATCGAACTCGGGTTGCTCGAGTGTATTGAATCAAAGGCGAGCGCCCGGACGCTGAGCTATCACGGCTCTGAACTTGGCGCTGGTAAGAATGTGAAAACTCACTGTGAAACCGCGCCCGCAGTGATCGCAGATCTTGTTCCGCGGCGGCCGCTTCTTCTCGTGGACGTAGTTCATGTGCTTTTTCAGGGCCGAGTTGTTTTTGAAGCCCTGGCGTTGACGCAACAAACTCGATATAGTAGCATACCAGGCACATGGCAATGTATTCCAAAACCCTCTGGATATAAATCCCTCCGAATAAAAATACCACAATGTCCCGCGCAAGCCATTCCGACAGGAACTGATCCGCTCTTAAGTTGGTGTACACACCAAAATGAAACGGGAGCAGTTGCTCCCTAAACTCGCTCCCTTCCTATCTTCGCACATGATGCGGGGATAATTTCTTTATTTTACCCGACTGCGCCAGAAGGAGGGATATGTTTTTCGAGAGCATGTATGTATGTATGTATAATTGTTTGGCACGCACTGCAGCCTGAAACGCTCGATGGATTTTAGCTTGAGAGGTGTCGTTAGATTCGAATTTACTGTGAGTGTGACACTGGGTATATCAAAATAAAAAAATACATAGAAACGCAGTCGGATTTTAGTTTTCTAAATTATATTATACGTGTTATTATACTCGATTTAATTGGAGGTTAGTAGTCGTAGCTAGTAGCCATGTGTGTCGTTAATTATGCAATATCAAAGTCAGTAACCTCAATAATGTGAAAAACAATTGTAATATAGAAACGAAGATGATAACTATAATGTTACTTCTTTCAGAAATATACAATCTGATTTTGATGTTATTACTGCGTTAACATAACTCAATAAAACACTTTTACATTATTACTAACTCACGCCATATTTGATTTGAACAAGCGGCGAAAAAAAATCACATAGTTTAGTATTGTAATGAAGCCACTGTGTGTTCATTTAAACATTTCAATGCCAATGTTTAATACAACACAATAGTAATTTTTCTAAACGATATATGGGAAAACAAATTGATTATAGGTACTTCTACCGTATTTCTCAAGAACACATCAAGTGGAGTGGACCATGCACCATAATTAATAATCTTTTTTTAGTCTAATTAAGTTCCGAAATGAGTTTGGCCTAAAATCACGTATAGCAAAAATCACTACATTTACTAAGAGTTTTAAAGTATAATATATTATACACTTAACCAACAAAATTTTGACTTGAGTAGCATTATTTCCAGCTAACCAAAGTGCTAGTAAAGTAATAAGTTTTACTATTTAATCTTTCACTCGCAAATCCTAATTTAAGTTAAAAAATAGGATTTTCAAAAGATTTTTTTAACAAAAAAAAATTTGCCTTTAAGGATAATGATGTAATTATATAGATTGTGTTAATTATTCAACAGTGATTTAGTTTTTCATTTTCACTATTATTAAGACAATATAGAGAGAAATGTATTATATAGTGTCAGTATATGGGAAGCATTTCGTAATGAACTCTTGTTCAATTACAGTTAATGAATAATACTGAAAATTATAAGAGTTGAATCTCATCATATTTCATAGTTTTAGTAAACGTGGAAAACTTGAAGTTCACTTGAACAGGAAGCCGATATTAGTTTTCAATAACAAGCAAAGTTTTGTTCACACGAAGTCGAAACGACCGAACGTAGGTATTGAAAAATTTCTAATGGGTTAAGTATCAAGAGCAATCATGATTACTATGCAATTTTTTTTTTGTTTTAAAAAACATTGCCCTTACTTTAGGATAACATTATCCTGTGTTGTAAGGACGTTTTACAAACATAAATTTCACGCGGACAAACACCCAGATACGAAACAACTATATTGTGGGTCACACAAATAGTTGTCCCGTGCGGGGATCGAACCCACGACCCCGACGCCGACGGCCGAAGCCAATACCTTGACAACTGCGCCACGGAGCCATCGTAATTTTAGCAATGCCTGGCCTTAGGGTCGAAAAAATTTATCAATCCTCTAGATATTTTGATGATGAGTTACAAAAAACCTAAAAAACAAATTTAATCTTAATATAATTAATTTTGGGACAATAAACTTTTAAAAAAAGTTCGTAATTTTAGCAAACCAACAAGTTTTAATAAAACAGTTTAATATACATGCATCAATTTATTTAAAACTAGCAATAATCTCAGTTTTTTTTGAGGGCTCGCGTTTTTCTAATGGGTAATAATTTATACAATTATTATTTTCGATCTGAGCTTCGACCAATATCATATATACCGAAATAAATAATAAATACGACCAATCATTTTGCGGATATTTTTTATTTTATCAAACATTGTTTCGTACTTATATTAATTCTGTCACATTAGGTTTCTCCATACGGATTTCTTTCTGCTTCCTACATTTTAACTGATATAAATTTTTAATATTATTTAATCCATCAAAGGGAAATCGTCTATATAATGTTATTCCTTCCAGTATTTTTACTCTTGAAAATGCGACGTATTCAAGCCCAGTAAATCTTTCCCTTTCCCCAATATCTATAACAGCTTTATCTAATGTGAAGCTAATTGCAATGAGAATGAATTGTTTTCTCGGACAATTTGTATTTCCACTTTGAAAATTAAATTATCATTTTCTTGATGCAAATTGATAATTTAGCAAATATATTCAAAGTCCTTTAAGTCGACATACTTTTTTTTTGTTAACTTAATACTTTTTTAATAGTTAATTGTTTACGATTTTCTATTTTGGCGGTAAAATTGGTTTGTCTTTGTTATAATCATAAATATTGCGTATTTATTGTTCGTTTCGTATGTTCCCCCCCCGCTTATGACAGTTAAAAAAGTTTCCGTTATATTAGATATACTACCTGTACTTGTACTACTTACATTATGTATTGTATGTAAGTAAGGAATATATATAGTAAGTACGGATGGTTAGAACTATCAGGTATAATAAGTTTCTTACTATCAGTTCTGTCCAAATCATGGACAATACGACACCAACTGATGAAACTTAATTGTTTTAATTATTTCGATCAAACAAAGCCTAATCGAAAAACTTAGTTATTTTTCAAAGACATCAATCCTAGTTAAGATTTAGAACCACAGTTTATACATAAATTTCATTCAGATGCAATACGATAAATTTGAAAGAGAGCACGTTTGCCATGCTTCAGGGCTCAGAGGCATTAAAGTCAGAGGGACAAAATTGATTTTGAAAATCATTTTTGTCTTTAATAAATTCTGTCACACGTGGTTGACAACTTTTCACATAAGAAGTATAACTTAAGTAAGTGAGAAGTTATAATTCTTTAGCGTAAAATAAGAAAAGTAACTAAAAAATGTATCCCCAGGTACTCTTCATTTTGAAAAAAAAAAACATTAAAATGCAATATTTATTGCAAATAACATTAAATACAATATTATTGATAAGGTTTTTATTAAACAAAAAGTTTGTTATTAGTTGTTGTGGCAATTCCGTGAACTTGGTCGCTTTGCAATTGCAATTAACTTCATTGTGTCGGTTTTTGAAATCGATGAAAGCGCACATCGTAAAAATCTTACACTCATGATTTTTTCAAACGCGCAAATAGAACAATAACTTCAAAAATAAATTATGTATGTATGTATTACAATATTATATTCGTTCATAATAAAATTGAAAAAGATGAACAATAATTCGATCCATGTAATCGCGATTATTGTTTATACCAATAATAAAAAGAGCAGTTTTACGTGAAGAAAGTACAAACGAGTTTATACCATTTTATAACTGTATTACTGTATATGCACGATTTTATTTGCCAATTTAACATAAAAACTGTATGGTGAAGATCGGTTATAGAATATTTATGTACGACAAATTTTTTATATAACATGATAAGTAGAACAAAAATCAATGTTAATCCAAAATTGGCGATTAACGATTTAAAAAAAGTTAAGAATATTATTTTATTTTATTTAAAGGAATGTCGGGTTTTTATATCAATTTATCTGTAATATAATTTATATAAAATTATCTGTATAAATTTTATCCGTATTTAAAGGTAAAAGTTTCATTTTTCTACATATATTAATGTTCAATCTTAAGTGCAAAGATTAGCACTATAAACAATTTAAATTTCTAAAAAAAGCAATGGCGACATCTTTCGTTCGAATTATCGTTGTAAAACGATATTCGAAATTGTTTGTATGCTGGAAAGGATATAACAATAGATGGCGCCAAGCATTGCTTCAAATGCTAAGAAAACAATGTGGAAGAATGCGTTAAAGATTTTCGTCGGTGTGGCAATCAGCCGTTTAGCTCAGTGGCTAGAGCGTCAGGCCGCGAATGCCGACGACGTGGGTTCGATTCCACAACGGCGACAATCTTTTCGCACTTTTTCTACATATTTTAATGTTCAATCTTAAGTTCAAAGATTAGCTATAAACAATTAAATTTCTAAAAAATTCATTTTTGACACAATACCATTCTATATAATAGCCATTACCAATACCTTAAAGTTTTCAGTTCGCATGTACGTAACATACGTTGGAGAGCTACCCTAGCTTAGTCGTATCCACACTTGATGGGCTTTTAAGCACTGTGAACACTGGTATGCAAAGCGAACGCTATTACGGGGGAAATATCCGCAAAAGTTATTCCGCCTTGGGCTCGTTATTCTGGTTTCATGGAGAATATGTAGATATTGTACTCGTTCTTCAATGTACACATCGAGACAAATCGAACAGCCTGTAAAGTTTTCAATTGTTATATCGATTGAATCTTTTAAACGATTAATACTACTTAAACACATCAACGTAGCAATTGACGCATATTTATTTCTTCGTTAATTTTGTAAAAAATAATCATAATTTGTCGAATAAATTTTCCCTGTAACCACACGAATATGCGGAAATATATTTATACTGTGGTAGGGCCACGCAGCAGCCTCGACTGTTGCGCGAATGGGCAGGCTCGTCCGGGTAATTACCATGACCTCACAGAAGACCGGCGTAAGGTGGAAGTATTACACTTTCGCGTCTTGTCTGGTGAGTGAGGTGGCCGTAGCCCAATTTTCAAAAGGTTGTCAACATATCTGTAACCCTCGGGTGTAGCAGATGTCCATGGGCAGCGGTATTCACTTAACATCAGGTGAACCGTCTACTCGCTTGGCAACCTTTCACATAAAAAAAATAAAGTACCACGACCTCACAGAAGTCTGGTATGAGGTGGACGTGTTATACTCCTGCATTTCGTCCAGTGAGTGTGGTAACCGGGGCCCACATCATTAAAAGCTGGTAATGCATTTGCAACCCTATGGGTGTTGCAAATGTACATTTGCCTCGCCATCGATTTTACGGTCGTTTACGGAATAAGAATAAGAATAACGGAATTAAGGAGCACCTTAAAAATGGAGTTATTTTACAAATTACATCATCTTTAATCAATTTTTTTTATGTGATAAGGCGGCAAGCGAGCTGGCGGTATTGATGACCACCGCCCATGAACATGTTTGCCCACAGTTTCAAATGCGTTGTACACTTTATAATAAATTGGGCCCCGGCTGCTGAGTGAGGTCTTCGTCTGGTGAGTGAGGTCACTCACCAGAAGAAACACATGACATTAACATTATACCATAAAGTTTTAGACGCGATTAAAACCGTAAAATAATTTAATCTCAATTACGTTTATTATGCGCAGACGACTTTTTCTCTTACTTTTTAAACGAAACTTGTGTGAAAATTTGAAAACTCTATGGATCTGATTTTTTTTATTTCATAGGTTTGGTTCCGTAGGTATGGGTACTATACCCACAACGAAATGGCAATTCAATTTTATTATCGCCGCATTAAGAATCAAGATTGAATTCAGTAAAACCGTCTGCAAGAATGAAGGAAACGATTTCCAATTTGTTGGAGCGACTTCCTTCGAACGAATTGGGGATTAATTTTAATAAATCTCATATTGAATGCCCTTTATCTTCGAGCGTTCAATTCCATTCAGATGTCAAACGTAACTTACCTTCGATTATCACGATA
>OW152842.1:0-116766 GCA_933534255.1 Iphiclides podalirius | reverse complement strand
AGCAGATGACCTCCTCGGATTCGGATTAGATAAGAAAAAAATTTGTAATAAGTAATAATAATAATAACTATCCTGTTTTCTAGATATTGGGGCAGAAGTTGTACTGGCTCGCCTAACACGGGGGCCATCTAACATCAGTAATAATACATTAGATTTGGTAACTGTAACAAGGCCACGCAACACCTTCTGTTGCACGAATGGGTAGGCTCGTCGGGGACAGTACCATATCCTTACAGAAGACCGGCGTGAAGTTAAAAAAATGAATATTTCGCGTTTCTTCTGGTTATGTTATAACCGCGTTCGCATTTTTAAAGGTCAGCAAGCCATCGGGTGTTGCAGATGTATAACATTAAAAAATATACTAGTGCATAATACAGATCAAAAATCACTAATGTACGTTTATCAAATACCTTTCTGCATATAATAAAGTATTTATGTCGTATTATGTTGTTCCAGGTGTTATCGAACATGACTATTACATTCACCTAGATAAGTGCAATTAGAAAACCTACCTTAACGTCAAGTCTCAAGATTAATTACAATCGAAGAATTGTTAAACATGCCCGGCACCACTGTGGGAGACTGGAGAGGCAGAACCGGCCCCGCACAATGTCATCGATGCCAACAATTCGGACACGCCTCAGTAAACTGTCATAAGCCAGTGGATTGCGTTCGATGTGCGGGCAATCATATTACGTCAAGTTGCCCACTACCGCTTACGACACCACCGCGATGCGCAAATTGCGGCCAACGTCAGCCCGCAAACGACCGAAGATGCCTCGCCTTCATCAGAGAAGTGAGAAAACGAGGGTTAAGATTAAATCCCCCCCTTCCCAGAACTACACGTCAGGAGGACGGATGATATCGGAGAGTTAATGAGTTTTAGTGTTATAGAACGATTACGAATAAAACTTTTTGACAATATATTTTTAGCGAGCTTTTTATACCTCCGATAACTTATTATGAATAAGACCGTATATTTTCTGCATGAGTATGTCTAACCTCCAAATAAAGAAACTCGCGGGCAAAGGAAATTATATGACCTGGTGGGATTATGTTGATCCTGGAGGTCAATATGTCAAAAAGTACACAAAAGCCAAGACCAAGATAATTTTATTGGTAGAACCAATCAACTTTGTTCATATCGAAAATACATCATCATCTATCAATACATCATCGAGAAGAAGATCGAAATTAATACATCATCGAGAAGTAGGCCAAAAGCTTCAAAATGGCTTCGATGACTCCGGGCTATCAAGAAATGTTTGTTGGCTTGCTAAACGAACTAATCTACACAACGTTAGAAAATATACAAGTGTCGAGGAATATGTGAAATTAATTATGAGCACAGCTCATAAGTTACGAAATATTGGTTTCGAACTTGGAGATGAGTGGCTGGAAGCTCTCATGCTGGCAGGCTTACCGGAGTTCAAGCTTAAAAATTTCGTCACATTTTGTTAAAACAAAATTGTTACAAGAGGTTAAAGTATCAAATACCACAGCATTCCTCACAAAGCACAAATACATCAAAATGGCCCGAAGAAAGGAATAGGCCCACGGTGAGACGTAATAAATATGGACACAATTTAAGTCAATGCCCAAAGAATAATTAACAAAATAATAATCAAAATACTTTTGCTATTTTTTCAGCTTACAGCTCATATGATCCAAATGATTGATATAGATTAAGAAAAATGTTTTATTTATTCCTGAGCTGTGAAAGTGGAGGATAGGGTTAGTTGCCATAGCGCCTGTGTCAATAACATATCAGGCAACGAAAGGCTATGAAAAAGTTGAACGGAGGATGCTAAAGCCGATCCTTAGCTGGGCGGTAACGGTACATAAACTCCAGGAAACCACCCTAAACAGAGCCGACACAGGCAGATAAACTTTCGCTAAAGGTCAAGTTTATGTTCCGCTAAGCCGTGTAAAGACTGACTGGATGGCATTACTCTTTGCGATTTAAAGCTAAATAAACTACCGAAGAAACCACATGATGAAAAAGCTTTGCATGAAATGCAACAGTTAAGATTTGTGCACGCATTATGTGCTCTCGACTAGTTTTAAATTGCCGCCAAAGTCTGGCACTCAAATGAACGCCAGTCACGCGTTCACTAGTAAAATGTATTGACAAATGAGAGAACTTCGAGTCCTAACTCGGTGATCGACGGCCACGAACTTTTCGTATGGTTAATATTAAATATAAATGTGTGGATTAATCCTTGTATGATGTTAAATTATCGGTGCATAAACTAACAATAAGTGTTATCTGAAGCTGGAACTCTTCATATTGATGTCGAGACGATCGCTGCTGCCGCTGCCGCTGTTATCCACATGCCCCAAGAAACGACTATCAAGGTGCATTATATTTGATTTGGGTGTTAGGGTACCTAATATATGTACATGTCTAGGTTCGGAAGGTTCAGTCTATTAGTCCTATAGAATACAGTCCAGTAAAAAACAAACGAAGAAATGAGGCGAACAAGATTATTGTAAATAAATAATAATAATAATAATAAAGTGAAAAGGAAACGTATCTTTGTACTGTACTAAAAGAAACGTTTCCGAATGCTAACTGGTAATCCGTCAAATGACTCTTTCGTTCTTTCCATTCATCTACCTACACTAGTCATACCGAACGAATCGAACGAGAGCTTGAGAAAAAGAGTCGCTCGGTGACAGGGGAACAGAAGAGTAAAATGAGTGTATCGGAGAAGAGCCGACGAATTACTATGTTATCGATTGAACGAAGCGGTTAAACTGAGACTATTGAGATTTTAATTGTATACCAATGCAATAACGACTAATTTAGTTTAAAGACGCAAAAAGTCGGGAGACTCGTGTCAAATGACTGTGTAATAAGTGCCTACATATTATGCTACAAACAACTCAAACTTTGAGAATATAAGATATTTAAAGTTAAAATATAATGGAGTGTTTGTACGTTTTACTTTTATAAATATTGATTACACAATGACATTTCTTATAGTACCACCCATCAAATCCGAAGATCGAGTAGAACTAATAGAATGAATTAGTTCACTATCCGAAAAGAAATAGTTCAGAGAGCTTTTTTAGATGAGCGAGCAGAGACAAGACTATTTGGAAGATCAAGTGGCAGTGGCAAATAATGCAACAATGATCTTAAAATAGAGTCAATGTTTCTATTGCTGGCTGTAATAATTCAGAGTATAAGGCCTGGGATTAATAATAAAATATTAAATCAACTCTCAATTAAGGCGAAAACAAAATGAAAACGGCATCTCATTTATGTGTCTTGTTACTTAATGAAATGGCACTAAAAGCTCATGTGTCATATAATGAGAAGATGAAGTTGGCGGTTTCGTTACTGATGGGCTACAAACAGAACCTGATTATGCAGATCATGCCCAAGTATTTATGATTAGGGGTTTAATAAAAAACTATAAACAACCTGTAGCATATACTTTTCCCTCCTCTGCCACTAAGGGGCCTGAACTTGCAAAACAAATAAAAAGTGTCATTACTGAATTGCAAAAAGCAGGACTTATTGTTGTTGCTACCATATGCGATCAAGGCACTAACAACAGACATGCTGTAAAACTGCTTACACAGGAAGCACGTGGTGTATTGCTTAGAAAAGGTCAAGAACCTAAAGAAAATTTATGAAATGTTGCCTCTTTATGAACCACCTCATTTATTAAAATGTATCCGAAACAATTTGCTGACTAAAAATTAACAATCAAAAATTAACAATAAAAATTAGAAACAGCAAAGTGGAATCATTTAGAACTGTCGTTAAAAGAAAATCTTGGGTACAGGCGCCTGAGACTGATACCGAAGCTCACTGAAAAGCATGTGATAAAAAGCCAAATTCCAAAAATGAAGGTGAAATATGCAAGTCAGATATTTAGCAAAGCAGTTGCCAACACTATGGGGTTACCTTGCAGGTAATCTTTTTTTATCGAGGATTGCTTAACTGTAGGCTTTTAAAAATTTATTTACTTTCATCTCATTGAGAGGTATACATTAGGGTTGTCAACCATACTTTATAATATAGTATTCTACTTTATTTTTGGTAAATGTACTTTATACTTTTACATAAAAATAAAGTATGTAAAATACTTTATTTTCAATCTTTATTGTGATGCGTACAATAAAACACATACATGAATAATTACTGAATTATTATCGATACTTCAAAATTGAAACAGATATTATATAATTATATTAAATTAAAATTAAACAAGAATACACTTTAATTATTGAATCGTCTGAGGCTACAGTGACATCTGTCTTTAACGTTTGCCACTGACACCGACGTTAACATTCACCGTTACAATCGGCGAAATTATTTGAAATAATGTGACGTATTCTTGTTTGTTTAATTGCTTTTATTTAAATAATTAAAGAAGAGACATTAAAAATTAATATGGATGATTTATATTCTGAGTCAATAATACTTAAAAGATACATAGGAATTTAACTAATAAAGTAACAGCCTATACATGTCCCACTGCTGGGCAAAGGCCTCCTCTATACAGAGGGTATCAGGGCATAGTCCACCACGCGGCCCCACTGCTGATTGGCGGACTTCACATATTTTCGAAATAAATTTTTTTTGTTATTATTTCGAAAATATGCAGGTTTCCTCACGATGTTTTCCTTCACCGCGGAGCACGAGATAAGTCAGCACTTAAAGTTAAAAACTTCGTTGGTGCCGGCACCGGGGATCGAACTCAGGTTGCTCGAGTATATTGAATTAAAGGCGAGCGCCCGGACACTGAGCTATCACGGCTCTCACATAACTAATGATAATAAGAAATATGCAGTGAAAAAAAACTGTTGACAACTGGCAGTATGTATTGAAAAATGCATCTGATAGCTTACCATTGGAAAGAAAATTATTTCTTATTTACTCTCCATTCTCGCGACATTAGCTTTCACTGAGAGTTTTTTCCATAATGAATCTAAAGTGGCGAGAAGAGAAGAATAGAACATCAATAAATTTAATAAAAAATTAGTTGCTTGTTTAAATTCGGAATATTTTTATTATTTTTAGAAAGCTTCTACATTTTTAAAAATAATAAAAAACCGTTGAGGTGTGCTAGAAGCACGCAAAAATTAGCCTTCAAGTAAATAAATTAATAAGTAAATATTTTTTTTATTCCCAACACTTTATTTTTCGCTATTTGAAACAAATCCCGTGTTTCTTTACTTTATTTTTATCAAAAAAAGTTGGCAACACTAGTATACATATACAACATGTCCCAAAATTCAACGATAAGCCAACACCGGAGGATAGACCTGCCCCGGACTAATCGGGGAAAAAAAGAAAAAAGAAATATATCTTTCTCGATACAGTCTGCTAGCAGCGTTAGCATTACATCGGCTTTAAAAAAATTAAATGCATTTTAGCGTATTCCTGTGGTGTGTACGGTTGCGGCATGTTAAACGCCAAACAGTCCAAAATGCGCCAGAACTCTAAATCACAAAACACACAATCGTAGTCCAAGATAATGCCAGGTCAGTTCAGTTTGCAGGTCACTTCCAGTCCAAATAATGCCAGGTCAGTTAAGTTTGCAGGTCGATTCCAGTCCCAAAAGCCAAGCCAAAAGTCGATAGTATGTACGAGGGCCACGTAAGTTGAATTGGGAACGGTGCGCAGTAAACAAAGGAACAGAGCGTACTGAACCGACTTGCTGAGAATAATAACAGCTTCTCTACCTGCCCTGTTGTTGTCTCTTTTTAACGTAAATATCTCTATCTATCTATCTCTCTCTAACATCTACGGTATTAATGCCCCATTCTAATTCCTAGAAATTGTAACAGGAACCCATTTTGGGCATGTAGTAAAAGTGATTACTGACAATTACAATTTAAGGAATTTGGCCCCTGTTTAGAAATAATAGGCCCATATTTTTTTATAACTTGTTTTCCTAGAGTATTATACCATTTTGGAATGTTGGTTAGTTGCGTCAATTTTTAAAAAAACTTGCCATACTAGTGTTCATACTTTTTTTTACACCACGATAAGTTAAATTTGGTTAAAAGTAAAAGTCTTCAAAAAATTTAGGGAATAAAATAAGTTTCATTAATTTTCGTGATAACAAGAGTTATTCTGGAGTTTTTAAGAATTGTGGTAGATAGCAGTACTATTCAGGTTGCCTATAAAAAAAAAAAGAAAAAAATATTTAAAAAATTGTGGTCATGGTAGTGAAAAATATCATAAACGGTCTCAATTTCTGAAGAATTTCATTTTTTTATGTAACTTAAAATATAATTGTGATATATTTTTTTCTTTTTTTCCCCGATTAGTCCGGGGCAGGTCTATCCTCCGGTGTTGGCTTATCGTTGAATTTTGGGACACTATGTATATATAAGTATAGATGTATATAAGTATGTATATACATGGTTATATATTTATACATTTTAATGTGAAAATATGTGTATATTTATAAGTAGTTTATTTTTATATAATTTTGGAATTTAAGTATCTGTCAATATTTTGGTTGATTATTTTACTATTTAATTTTAGTTAGTTTTATAATTGCACCTGCCTAAAGATCTCACCACACCATAGGTTGACTGGCAGAGAATGCCTTGAGGCATTAAGTCCGCCTATTGTGTTCCGTATTAAAGGAAATGCAATAAAGACTAAATAAATAAATAAATAAATAATATCCACTTAATTGTACAATAATAATTCCGCTTTCGATAGATAAGGACACGTTAAAACAGCCTTTGTATGACAGTTATTGTTATCAGAGCTCAGTTAAGTAAACACTGCGGTTCGTAATTGCTGTGAGTTTTAAAGTTGCAATGGCTGATAAACGAAAAAGTGTGTCCCTTAAGTATCGCACAGAAGCGAAAAATCATTATGTATGTAGACAACAATCCTATAATGAAAAAATATTTGATTTTTGATGATTTAGCCGTCTGTGGCGAACTAACTGATGCTGAAATCGTCACATCCTTATTGCCAGTTGCTAATGAAGAGTTAGAAGATGAGGAAGAAGAGAGTATTATTCACCAACCACATTTTACAATAAAACATACTCGTAACGATCTAGATACACTAAAATGCGTATTTCTTTTAAAAAAAAAGGCGGTTTATGTACAAATCGATAACGGAATTGGATTTTGCTTTGGATATAATAACTTGCACCGATAGTAAATAGACCACAATTTATGACTTTTCTCTAACCATGAGAAACTAAATGAAGACTAAGCTTCCATATTTACGCCGTTCTCCTTAGCAAGGTAAGCAGATGGGCATCTGCTCAATGAAATTCTGCATCAATGTAATGTTGAGGTTTATGAATAAATTTTATTTTACCTTATAAAAACGAATCGTAGTCCAATCGAACCTTTTCACAACAAACCTCATTGTAACAAATTACGTGGTATAACAAATATTTTAATTCCCTTGAATTTCGTTATGTCGAAGTTGCACTGTATAACCCAATAATATTCGGCTTTTAAAAATATCATTAAAAAAAACTGCATTTCCGACGAATTTCCCCCCACCCTCAGGGGGATCCTATGACCCCCCCCCCCTCAATGCCTCTCCTACCCCTACTCTACCAACTTACATAAGTGACCTTCCAGATTTATTGCTTTCCTAGCTAAAAACTGCATCTAAAACGTATCACGTCTGACGAAAAAACAAACAAGAGAACTAGCTTTTCAGTATGCAGGGGCAATTAATATATGTCAAGAAAAAAGGAAGGTGCTGTTGTATGGCTTCGTGGCTTCATGATGAGACACAAAGATTTATCAGATTATATCATTAGATCAATACAAATTAGGCAGGTTACTTTATCAGAACGTGGTACGCTCGTAACTACTCCTTTAATTATTCTGGAGGTGTAGTATTCCCCCTGTGTTCATTTTCACAAATTGTAGTACTAATTTCAAAATTTAGCAAATAATGGGCCTTTTGTCAGGCTGGATGACTGAAAATAATTTCGTGAAGGCAATGCTACTACAAGAAATTCGTAAACCACCTAAAACCAACTGAGGAAAACCCAGCCTTTATTCCAAGCTGGACCTAGTAACTCAGGTACATAACTCTTTTTCTCAATTTTGTTTGTCAACTGAACTTTTTAGAATTATAATATTTTTAGGATTTTGATTCTATCTTTATTTTGCAATTATTTATAGACTCATGTGTATGTGGAAATCTCTATATATATTTAAACTATTATATTATTATTTAAACTGACCTTTTCTTCACATTATAAGCAACAGGCTACATAATCTGGACACTACAGTATATAGGCCATTTAAAACAAGATAGAGTGGATGCTTTCTAATTCTAGCAAAACTCACTATCATCAAGTTGTGCTATTTTAGTAGCTTTTAGCACGCCAAATGTACACAGGGATTCATAAAAACTGGCATTTCCCCTTTAAATTCAAAAATGTTTTCCCATGTTGATTTTCTAACATCGTACGAGACTGATAGACCTGCTCCAACATCTTCAAAAAGTCCCAATGTTTAACCCACAGCAACAGATAGAATAAAGAAATGACATTGTCAGCCCTCAAATTGTAAGACCTTTCCTAAAATCAAGACCTAGAGAAATCAAAATTAATTCAAATTTTTTGCAAAAATTAAAATTTGTACACAGCAAACATATTTTAACCCAAATCATAGCTTAATATAGAAAAAGTCAACTGTAATGTTAGGGACATGCAACAACTTCTGCTGTTGCACAAATGGCATTAAGTTACATGTTTCGTCTGGTGAGTGAGGAAATCGGGGCCCACGTTTTTAAAGGTTGACAACACATTGGGTGTTGCAATCCATGAGCAGCACCCATTTAACATCAGGAAACCACCTGCTGGCTTGACAACCTTTCACATAGAACAACTAAAAAAAAATTCTTAACACAAACCAACAATGTAACTAATCTGCTACTACTACTTATCTTGTTATGTAGTATATATATATCTATGTAATATTTCATTACACATTACCATTTTATCTCTAAAACAGTGATAATCATGCCAATTCCTTCTCATTTTTAACATAAAAAAGAAAATAGAAGCAAAAGTTTTTGGTGACTGTGCGCAGTCGTCAAGGTATTGTCTTCGGCGTCGGGGGTCGTGGGTGCGATTCCCACACGGGACAACTATTTGTGTGACCCACAGATAGTTGTTTCACATCTGGGTGTTTAGCCATGTGATATTTATGTATGTAAAATGTCCACGCAACACAGTATAATGTAAACCTAAAGTGATGGCAATGTTTTTTAAATATAAAAAAGTTAACCTTACTATACTTCAATAAAGGATTTCCGTATTGGTCATTTCACCGACAAAGACTAGCGACCCAATTAACCAAGTTAAGATGCAATTAATTTCAATACTCAATTACTCCAATAGATACAGTAAGTACAACATATATTTCTTTTCATGTAACCTCTTATTAGTTAAAAGGTTCATGGCCTAAAGCTTCATACTCTAAAACAAGTAATATATGCATATATGTAATGTTAATCGGGAATAGAAAAAAGAAACAAAATATAATTTTGAGAATCGATTCACAAATGGGGGAAAAAACTTACGTACTGTCGAAAATTGAAGGTCCTCCTTTTTTAAGTTTAATATAAAATAAAATATTTTAAAACAAAATATTTTAAAATAAAATAAAATATTTTATTTTTACCATCTCGAGAATACTTAGGAGATAAGAATGTAGTGTACCTATTTCCAAGGTATGAAAACCTCGAACTACTGTGAACTGTTTTTTTGTAAATATCAACAATTCTGTTCATTGAAATTTTAGGAAACCATGTCATTTTAATAAGCACATGTTAAAATTAGCGTATAAGTAAAGTAACCAAAAACATAAGAGCACAATTTTTTAAATCCTATTTGCGATGATGAAATAAAATATTAAAACTATTGCTTCCTCCATCCTACTCAATTAATGTTTCAATTTTCATATTGCACTGGAAAAATATTCAGCTTTCATAAAGATACAGATACACAAACATAGACGAGACCTTTCCACAGACATAAAATGACAAAAAGCATTCAGTCAAAACAAATAAAATTAACATAATATAATGCCAAGAAAAACACTAATTTTTTACTAATTTTAATTTGTTTGTTAAAAATCAATACAAATTATTTAAAAAAATATAAATTATGAATAAAGAAAGAAAATACTAATTAAAGAAAGGTGGAGCCACTTCAATATAAGCAAATGTGCAGATAATATGTGTGCAAAGGTAAGGTGCGATAATAAATATAAGAATAATAATACAAAAAAAATACTCATGCACAAAAAGTCTAAGGAGATATTACTGTGTAATAAGTAAACAACAGGAATTAAAAATAAATGAGAACAAACAAAAACTCATATGTACATGTATATAAACTATATTTGTCCCACATGAATTATTACAGATTGCATGATTTGCAATACATAAGT
Source organism: Iphiclides podalirius (assembly GCA_933534255.1). Taxonomy (NCBI): domain Eukaryota; kingdom Metazoa; phylum Arthropoda; class Insecta; order Lepidoptera; family Papilionidae; genus Iphiclides; species Iphiclides podalirius. Next base: position 106,341 of record OW152842.1, on the reverse strand, counting down.
CACCACATGTTTAGAAACTGGTGAACACTTTTAAATGATGACAATCCTAAACAATTTCTTCATATAACGGATAACTTTTATTGTAAAATGACAAGTATTTTATGACCCAGAGTTAAAATGTATATACCATGTGCTTAAAGTTTCTAATGTTATATGGTCTGCGATTTACTCAATTCACTTCTTTTCCTTTATTAATAGAAAGTGTAGTAATGAAAGAAAATGGCTGAAACATCATAATGTTATACCACTTTTTATATGCCATCCTTATATATTATTATTCTTTGGTATGAACTGTACCTCTAAATCAATGTGTCATTGCTCATGATTGTTCAACTACAACTTCTTGGCTACTCGGTTGGATACATTGCCTTTAGAGTGGAAAATCTTTTCTAAAGAACTTCATTTGTGTATATATCTATTACGAATATACCTTTTTTCACTTAGAAATAATTATAAATGATAACGAATAGTAGTAACTAAAAGTAAAAATCACCGGTCACGCTTACTGCTTACAGTCACTTCCCAGAAACATTTTTTTAAAACGTAACTTAACTCAATAATGCAATGAGAAAATTCGCCGTTACGTTACGTACACTATCAATATAAATATTTTAAGATTTCACTCACATTTTAACTGGAAGATACTGTGTTACATCATACTTCAACAAAAATAACAAGCACACATTTCTATTCGATTTCGACGTGCACGTGTTTACATATTATCAAAAATTTCTAATACTTTACACTAAAACTTTAATTGTAGATTTTTTTTTGCGCCGATTAAACAAGTCATTTATTTCAAATTACAATGTCATATTATCATACTACAAGTCTACAATTTACAATTAAATAATTATGTTAATTTCTAGAGATATGAGAGCGCAAATAAATTTGTTTATACTGTTCGGTTCGGTATCGTACTCACAGGGCCGGATTGAAAGCAGTGTTACCAACTCTCGAAAATATTTGTCCCTAAAGTTTAAGTTTACTATTTTACCCCATAGTAAAGTAATATTAATAGAAAAAATATAAATAATAAATAAAGTTTAAACAAAAATTGTAGGGAATTTAATTTTATAAAAAGTAGTCTCTTATGATTTCTTCAGTCTACCAATATTTTTAACGTAATTCCAAAAATATTATTCACAATGAATAATAAGAATTTTTAATTATTTTTGGCGCTTTCTTTAAAGCCCGATTTACATTAGTCATGGTCAGTAGCGAGTAGCGAGTCGACAGGACAAGTGACAGTTTACACTACAGCAAGTACAGTGGCATTTCATTGTCGAAATAGACGAGCAATACATGCAATTTTATTGCCTACGCCAAGTGATGAGCCAAGTGCCCCGCGGGGGTTAAGCGGGCGCGTGAAAGGTGCAATTGCAGAAAATAAATTTAATGGTATTCTTTTTCTTTATCTTTAAAAAAAACATTGCCCTTACTATTGGATAACATTATCCTGTGTTGTAAGGGGGTTTTATAAACATCCTTACTGCTATCTGTGAGTAACACAAATAGTTGTCCGTATGGTAATCGTACCCACGCCCTATTTGGGTCTAGTTGCAATACAGCTTGCAAGCCAAGCCACTGCTCGACGGCCCAATTTATACTTTACTGAACACTTGAGCAGTTTAAATCAAACTTAAAATTTATCCTAAGCTATTGAATGCGTTTTGACGCACACTTTATCTCTACTCTCCATAGTTCAACTTCGCATTCTTAGGAATGAAAAACCAAAGTAGATGTCGCTAGGCCAACAAATACATTTGACTGCGATACTCAAGGACCTTTATTTTTATGTCTTTATTTTTACTATTAAAAATTTCGTGAGAGATTATTAAGGTAATAATAAGCTGGCTGGACATAGTGAGTACATTTTCTGCGACACTTAACACCAACAGTGACACTAACAATCTCACTTCGTTATCGGCGCAACCCACGCCCTTCATCCACGCTGCGAGCTCAGGCGCGCATTACTAGACTGATAATCCCTGATGTAGGATGTCCGATGGGTCCGAAACTATTCGGTACATACAACAATTTAACATGATTTCGGCCATCTTAATATAACGCCATTATTTTTCTTAATCAAAGAAAAAAGCAAAAAATAAGACGTAGGAAAAATTTAAGAATAAAAAAACCCTAAAAATAAAAAAACCCTAAAAATAATCCTAATAATAACCCTAAAAATAAAAATCGTTTTTTTTACCACCTAAATGGGTAAAAGCCCTAAGCTGGCAACCCTGATACAAAAAGTTAGCTCTTAACTTATGACAGAGGCAGGGGCAAATAATATCGACATATATATCGATATATTTTCCATGCAATTACGATATGTATGTACGATATTTCTTATCGCGATCTATCAATATTTATTTCTTTTATTACCGAATTCGTGTCAATTTCAATATATTTTTAACACAACTCTGGTGTCGTGTTTAATGTTTCTAGATACTCTTTGCATGCGCATCCTTAACTTTTAAAAAATATTTTCAACTATTTTCTTCATATCTATTCTTTTTTATGAATTTTGAATGGTTGGTAAATATATATGTATAAACATAAATATGTATAGGAAAAATTACATTATATCGATATTTTTCGCACGATATTTATTGATTATTTTAAAATGTCGATACGATATATATCGATATACTTATTACTTCCCATCCCTAATAGGAATGAAGTTTGACAGGCTCTATAGAGGTCAAAATAGCGGCTAAGCTTGTATTTTTATCAGCAAACTCCAGATGCCGCTGGCAAACATATCATTTGACATTGCTAATGAGCCTCTCCTGTTCACAACACAATTTAAAACTAAAAAGACATTCCTATTCCTAACAACAACTCTGAATAAGGATTGCGATTCTTTTCGAAAAAATTGATTTTTATTTCGATTCACAAAAAGAAAGGAGGCAATAAAAATCGGTTATTCATAATTTATATTTTTTTCGAGTTTGTAATTACAATACAAATATAAATCAATTTTATATAAAACATGGTACCGTAATAACCAATCCCTAATTATTAAAAATAAGGAATGCTCTACTTCAGGGAACACAAAAATTACTGCTTTTATTAACAAACCAAAGTATCAAATATAAAAGAATACGTTCATTTCTTTAATTTATTTTCTTACATTAAAAGGTTTGAAAAATATACAGTTTATAATTCCAAATGCTTTATATTTAAGCTTTTAAAAATAACAGTCTTTGGAGTTTGCTGGGATCCCAGTAGTTTACAAGGCATTCACAAGTTACAATTCAAATTACCCAATAAGTTATATCGGATCATACTTTAGATGCACAACTGTTTGCGATCAATAATGTTTAAATTCTTCGTTTAAGCCCTGACTTTCCAGTGTAAGCGCATTTCATATATCACTTATGAAAATTCCAAAGTCCTTTTTCTTAATTATTTATTTCTATTTCCTGACGTTAATCTTGTGGAAGTTTTTGCTAGACTTGATATCTAAAATTCAAGTATTCTATTATTGTATTGTTTGAGAACAGGCTATCTTTTTTAGCTAAATTAATTTTCTTAAATGTAGCACCTAATGCTGATAAAAGAACTTGTTGGACACAACTAAATCATTCTTTGAACCTATAACATTAAAATATCTCGTTTTACCATCAATATCAATTGAAGTGTTCTTTGCATTATATGTTTTAGTTAGACAAGAAACTATTGGTATCATTTTGCACGTGTTTAAGTACATTCATCTAACTGTGAGTAATTTAATAGAAATAAAGTTTTCAAGGTCGAAATATCGATTCACTGCATCCATTCCTTTGAAAATATTATTTAAAGTTAACGCTGTGCAAGGAGCATGCCAAGAGTATCTAGTAACATTAAACACGAAACCAGAGTTGCGTTAAAAATATATCACAATTGACACGGATTCGATAGTTTAAAATAAATATCGATTATCGACATGTAGTGATAAAGATATGGACGATATAGTTACATCGTTAGTTCTATGGAAATATAACGATATTTTTTTTATATATCGATTCTTTTGCGCATCCCTAGGATGGGGAATTGAGGATGAGGAAAATTAGAAAAATGACATTGCGCGTGCGCCTGTTAAAGATCGTAATTAATCGTAAAAAATCGTTATTATTTTGGCTGTATGCTTCTTGAAACGAGGAGTTTAAGGTAATGTTGTGAAGTTTCAGGTCGTGCTTTAGTTTACGGTCGCACGCGGGGGGGGGGGGGGGGGGGTAGTGGTGAACCCCCCCCCCCCCCACCTAAAAGGGGGGGATGCGGAAACGTATAGTTTCTGAAATATATAAAAAAATCTATCCTAACCTATAAAATATTGATATTGATTAATTTAATATGGTATTTGTTTAAATCAAGTGGGGAGGACTTCTTACTTACAGGGGTTCGATTCTGGGGCTGATCTATGTTCAACGGACACAATTCTTACCAAACCTGACGTGTCGCTAGTTTTGTTCTGGCCTGAACTCTATATATATATATATATATATATATATATATATATTATTTATTATATATATATTATATAGAGAACTATGTAGGCACAAATAAAACAAAAGAGTAAAAATTAATTCTTTATTTAAATTTATAAACAAAATTTATGGCCTCTATAAGTGATAAAAATAAATCTTTTTTATTTCTTTGTATTCTTCGTCTCCACATATATTCAACTATACTATCAGAAAAATCTTTAGGGTTATTTATGTTATCTTTATAAAACTTTTTAACGACACGCCACTGTGCCTCAATCCTTTGTGTGTGAGTTCCATCTGGAGCAACAAAAGGATTGTCTGGGTCCGAGTGATTCACCCTTTTATGGATGTATCCATAAGAACCCAGACAATCATATGCACGCCAGCAGTCTGTATGTATAATTGACCCCTCAATCACATGCTTCTGGATCAGGGGCACCAACACTTCTGCTGAGGGCACATTCTCCGGGCAAACTTCTAGCCGAAGGTCTTCACTCCCATCTTCAAGAAGACCCAATGGCCTTCAATGTGTCGTCCTAGAACAAATCACAAAAATATTATTTAAAAAAACAATTCAAATATAAATAATATCCGTCTCCATGAACTCGGTTTCGCCTTAAACATTTTGTATATCAATATATATTATTTACCTACCAAGCTAGGTCAATTGAGTCCTGCTATGTAGGGCCAGTATTTCTGGGTGGTTATAAAAAAAATAACCACGAAGGCTAACCTAATCTGTCCGAGTCGGATTGCTCTGAATCGGGCTGTCAAACATGATATCAAAGAACTTAACCAACTTAAAAGACCATTAAAAAATATAAATACCTTTGTTATATTTTCTCTTTCCAAATTTGCTTTCATCGATTTGGACCACCTTGCCAGGGCCACCAATTTTACCTATATTTTTTTGTACATTTATCTGGTATATATAACTACTGTCTCACGACAGTAGCTATACCAGTCGGCTATTGTTGCCATTGAGAGGCAGCCTTCCGTATCTCTCTCCGGATCTTCAAATATTACATTGTCATATGACCATCGGTGGGCAAAGGCGTACATTAAAAAGTAGACACGCAGCATCGATAACTTCACGTTTTCGAATCACGTGTCCTTAGCTCGAGAAACTTTCGAGCGTGCCCGACAGTTGCCTTTAGTGCATATAAATTGGCCAACATTCTTACAATTGCCATATGTAATTCGCATCGGGATGCAATGATGGCGGCACATTTTATTTTTAGGGATCAGGCCATGTTCTTCTGCGAACTCCACACATTGCTCCCGAGTTTGTAGCTTTTTAAAAAGCATGGTCCAATTCGGCATTTTTATCAATTCTTCCGCGTGCAACCTCCTATGCTCGTATACTCCGTCGGTATAAACAGCCTCAGTCTCGGATGACGATGAAGCGCGCGCGTCACAAACGGCACTAGTTGACGGCTGAGGGTTATTGTCTGCCATCTCAAATAAAAAAAAGGTCCGTATATGAAAGCAAGGGTCGTCGTTCTTGAAAGGTTCGTAGTCCAAATGCAATGCCAGGTAAAATCGTCAAAACAGGTACAAGATGCAAGGGTCAGGTTGGGAGCAAAAAACAAAACAAATCTCACGCACGAAAAACAACGACGCCAAGAGCACAAAGGCAATGGAATGAACAATTCTATCATATAACATTGACAGCCAGTGTTTCCTTTTTTTTTAAAGCAAAGATTTACCATATACAGCCAAAAAAATTTTTAGGTCTGAAATAACACGCGGTAAAAGGAGATGCAACCATTATGTTGTCTCTTTCTAATGCTTTAGAATGTCATTATGTAAATGTTAAGGGCCGAAAGCCAAAACAATACTGTTCTATACGATTCCTAGTAGTTAACCTATAAAACTTAAAAAATTAATTTCTCGAAAACTATAAGTTTCCGCAGAAAATCCTTCTAGCATTTACTTCAATGACCTGTTACCTACCTATTCAAATTAAAATTATCACGAAAATCGTGCGACCGTAAACTAAAGCACAGCCCTTGTACTCAATGTCAATGTTTGTTATTGTTGTATAAACATGCACCAGCCTTATGGATTTAGTCAGGTATGTTTTTAATATAAATTTTATCATTTTTACTAACTTACTGAGAAAATTGAGAAACTAGAATTAGGTGACAAAAACTTTAAAAAATCTATGTAGAAAGTAGACATTATTTCCCGATACATACGCTGCTTATGGATAGTACGGTGCGACTAGTATATCGATAAATATAGCCACGAGTCTCTAAAACGGATGTTTGAAAACTGTTTGACTTTTTAAAAGTACATAATTTTCTGTTACCTACCCGTGTTTTTTCTCTCAGTGCCCTCTCACGGTGGTAGGGCCACGCAGCAGCCTCGGCACGAATGGGCAGGCTCGTCCGGGTAAGTACCACGACCTCACAGAAGACTGGCGTATAGTGGAAGTATAATACTTTCGCTTTTTTTTGTGGTGAGTGAGGTAGCCGGAACCCAGTTTTCAAAAGGTCAACGCATCTGGAACCCTCAGGTGTAGATGTCCATGGGCGGGGCACTATTTGCTTACCATCAGGAGAACCGTCTGCTTGCTTGTCAACTTTTCACATAAAAAAGGATGCAGGTAATTTAAAGAATAATATGCGGAAACTGAATCCAATCCACAGTGAAGGAGAAACCACCAATATCATTATCTCACCAGTACAGCATCTGGTTGAGATTAGAGGCGTCCTCAACAACCTGCACTGTTATGTAGTTGTCCTACTTGCTTTAACTAATTTCTATAATCAATTTTAATTAGATTAATTGCACCGGTAAGTATATTTAATATGTTGAAATTTGTATTCAAAAAATTATAAATAAAAATGATTCTGCTAACAAATTCCAGAAATATGAAGAATGATTAAGTGGCCTTTTTGGCCGATTTCATACAGAGCTATCCTCTTTAAACAAGTAAGAAATCTCGCAACTAACAAAGTAAAAAAAAGAAAGATGTGAGATACGGTGGATGCTACATTTAATGCAAGGTTCTGTCTCATAGATATAAAAGACAAAATTTAAATGGGTCAATTTAAAAAGGATGCTTTGAAAAAGAGTTCAACAAATAAATTGTAATACATGAAAAGTGAAATTATTATAATTGATATACACACTGCATGAGTATACAGCATGTCTTTACAATCGCGACAATAAATGAACACACATATAGAGGATAACTTTTTAAAATTGTATTAGATTTTCCAAAACAAAGAATTTTAGAACACCCGTGCGTATAAAACTGTAACGTAAAGTTCATTTTTAAAGGACACAAAGCATATGAATGGGTTAAATGAATTTAAAAGAGACAAAACATACTGTTAGAAGGAGAGGCTTGTAATGCGACACTGTGGCAACGAATGTATGAATCAGTCAGTTGTAGTTGTATAGGATGTTACAAATTTTGTTTGTTTTTTACTTAACTTAACATAATTAAAAAAATATAAAATATTTTTAATTATGGTTTTTTTTAACATTAATATTTTTTTAATGATAATTGGCAAGTGGCGTTAGATGTGTGTTCATTTATTGTCGCAATGGTAATGACACACTGTATAATAATGTTCTTTTCAGCCAAGAATAAAAACTGATGCAGCCTAGAATGTAATTTAGTCATAACTAAATATTTTCATAGGAAAACTGAAAAACTTGAGTTACTAAATGGAACAAGCAAAAAAGGAGAATGGAAATTAAAATAATTGATACTGTTTTATTATTTTTGTTTATGACTTAATTTGTTTTAGTTTTATAAATACAAGAAAATAATTTTGTACATTATTGTTTGAGTATATTAGTTTTAATTATTACATATTAGTCTTGTATCATAAAATATAGAAGCCACAAATTAAAAAAATACAATAGGTTTTTAATCTATATTTTTACACATTAACATACACTCATAGTGACCTAATTATACACAACAGATATGGACATTTTTTGAAGCTTGTCATTATTTGTTGTTGTTGATGTGTGACTCAGTGGCTTGGGCAATATCTCAAAGGTTGTATCTTAATACCTGAAATGAATTTAATTTCAACTCCTAAGATAACTGAATTTAAAAATAAATATTTTTTTTATTTATTCTTCATAGACATCAACATGTTGCATTTACTGCAAACTGAAAAGACTACTACACTCACACTATACATTTAAATAATATACATTTAAAATTCTTAATAATTTTTCTTTATAGTAGTTATGTATTATAATAACATTTAATTTACACATCAAATATGGTAAGTTTGTCATGTGTTATATGTTGAAGAAATTTGCAATAAGAGTATCTCTTTCTTTGTAACTATTCACTTCTATATCAATCTGTATTGGCATAGACTCTCCTTTGTTAGATAATATTTCTGTGTTTTCTCTAAACAGCTATTTTATAACTACATTCTTCTAATTAGCATTGCATACAGCTTGAACCTCAATGTCGAAAAAGTTCCTAAAACAAATTAAATAATAATATTGAAATGTTGAAATTAAAATTATTATTTTTTTCCAATTGAAAACATGAAGTTATACTCACCGAGCTCCCTTTACCACATATAGGTGTAAAGGCGAATGACTAATTTTGGTACTTGTTTATCTTTTGCGTGATGATGAAATTAATATTATTAGTGGGATATTTATTTGTTTTCTCGTCTTGTTGGGTTCATAAATAAAGGTAAAATATATATATATTATATGGGGGATAGGGTGTTTTTTGACCGAGGGTTAGGGTGAAAGGGAGAGAAACATGAAATATCATTATTATTATTGTTTTATTATTTATTTTATATATATTATTTTATTTTCACCTTCCTTAGTCTTAACAGAATTTTTGTTTTGGACTGGGGTTTTTTTACTACAAATTAAGATCTTATTTCCAAAATCTAATGGATCCGTTAGATTCATCTTAAACATCATCATGATCATCCTTTTGCCCTTATCTCACCTAGGAGCAGTCTGCTCAACATATCAATTATATTGTAAGCGGTTTTGGCTATATTTTTTTAGCCATCTTTGGGAAACAAACACCCAGATCCCGAACAATTTTTTTGGAATAATTACTTCAATTTGTCCAGCTCTTCCATATGGATTGCTTTATAGTAGTAGATAGCCTTCATATATGAAATGAAAATTAAAAATAAGAATTTAGAACAGAATTATTTTAGTGAAAAAATATATAAAGAGTAGCAATCCCATAAAGCAGTATGATTTCGAAGTAGAAATACATACTGATGAATCTACCACGAGCTGCTCAGCCCTGTTTTGCAAACAGAAATAAACTTGGGGGTCATGGTCTCATTAAGAATAAATGTTCCTAGTGTTCCTAATGTTGCAATTTTTTAACTAAAATGTTTGTAATTGTGAAGTATTATTGAGAATAGATAATATAACTGTTGGTTTTGACCACAATCAAATGCTAATATTTTCACTTATAGTCTAATAATGTCTATTAATTATCTCATGTCTATTAATGTCTACCATGAATGTGAAGAATTATTTGCTTCGTTTTTGGAAAGCTGGATTTGGGCTTTCTTTGAATCATCCTGAATTTTGATTGTTTCCTTCAATTATAGATCATGTGGATACACGCACATATCACTTCTTAGATAGCTGAAAAGTTAAATTTCTTCAAAAATATAACTGATGAGGACTGAATTTACTGCTAAAGTACAACACACCCTAAGTAACTAGCAAATTCTGAACAAAATAAAAATAATCATCGTATATTTTTTTTTCTTAAGTTATAACATTTTTAAACAAAAACATAAGGAACTTTTAATCACTATTTTATCACATGACACACTTTCATTCGGTACATTTAAACAACTAACATGTTATATAGCAAATCAACATAATTATAACCTACCTCAACTTTATGAATTCTTACCGACCAGTCTCTGAAACACTGACCATTGTTTTCAATAAAGCAGCATCTTCAGATATTAATTCTACCTTTCCGATCAAATAGGAACCTTCGTATACAATTATAACAGTCTCCAATATTGTCATTTTCTTTATTAACATCAACTTGTTCAGCCTGTAGATTCTCAACCTCGATGTCACTGTCGGAGCCATCCGCAGATCTTCACGAGATTCTGTTTCTGATAGATTTATTAACTGAAACTAGTTTACGGATTTTATCGTGTTTTTATTTTGTTTTGAAATTTCCAACGTTTCGAACCCTTTCCTTTTCCGATGTGCCCCTCAGTGATAGAACCCCCCTATATAATATATATATAAAGCCCCTAGTCGATAGAACACACTTGCTTTTCTGGTGTATCGGTCAAAATTCTAAATATTTCTTTTTGTCTTCGCTTCTGTGTTTCTTTACGAGTTTCGGCTTTTGGGTTAGGGCGTAATAAAGCCGGCGATATCAAAGTTTGTGATTTTCCGTGTATAACTTGGAAATCTGAAGTAGATGGCTGAATGGTACCTACTATTCTGCTGCTTATATGGCATGCTAAAAGGCACTTGATCAATTTTTGTGGGTGATTTTTCGACAAGTGAACGATCAGAATAGGATGCGGGCTTAAAATCAGCATCTGTGTAGATGTACGAAACGCAATATTCATCGTCAGTTTCTGTTTCCTGAATTTTCGCAACGTAATAAACAGCCCGTTTTTTAAATTGCAGCAATAGGACGTATTCGTTAATTATTGGCTTATGCTGTAAATCAGGAAAATCTTCATCAATAATTTGATATCCTTGGTCATCTTCCTCATCCGATTCTAGGTCCGTTTCACTTTCAAGACTTATATCCTTCACCTTCACTGGTTTCACTGTCTTCATCTGGTATAACTATTTTTTATTGGTTTTCTTATATGGTGTCTTTCTGATTTTACTTGTTAATGGAAGCAATTTATTTGCACAGTCTTGTAGAATTTTTTTATGTGCTGACCTTTTCTAACGTTTGATAACAAAAAAATGAGGACAGTTTTATGAGGCATTTAAATGAGATTTTCGTTATCTTAGTTAGAAATATTTATTATTACCGAATACATACAATAATAATATTCTTACAAGAATATAATTCTTGTATATATTCGGTAATAATAAATATTTATAATTAATAACAAATATTATACAAAAACGTTAGTGAACATTCGAATAAGACCCGTGGTCAGCTGTTCGTCGAAGCCTAGTCATGATGCTGGAACACGACCGTTGTACGGCATTTTTGTCCATTTTTCGAACACAGATCTTGATTTTTTTATTAGTTCGGCACAATTTTTAGCTCTCCAATAATTTTTTATAAACCATACTGCTCAAACGACCGAAAAAATCTTCAATCGTACGACACTGTGTAAGATTTGTGGGGTTCCGTGTTTGTATTGCAAAAGGAATGTTAATAGACCTCTAGGAATTGTATCGTTTTTTGGCATATTGCGAAGACGCTTTACCAGGCGAAAAAACATGTTCTTCGTCTGGATGGTATTTATGAATGAACGGTATGAATATTTTTTTGTGACACTCGTTTTCGTATACTTTTTGATTGACCGCTAATCCACTTGGCTCGAGCCACAGTTTCGAGACCCCCTTTCAGAAATAGCGACATATAACATAATTTTTTGATCGAACTTGTGTTTGTACTCGTGTTTTATGTTTTCTGGTGTAGTCAAAACATCGTTGGTATAGTATATGTCATTTCCAGGAATATAAGTTTTAATCAAAGGAAAATAGTCATGGTCCAAAATAAATTTCTTTCCTTTATAATTTGTTGTGTACATTAATTTTTTTTGCGGCATCTCGTTGGCGTATGCTATCTTTATCATTAAAAGTACTATGTCGCTGGCCGACCGCTGCCACTTTTGCGAGCTACTGCCAAGGATGCTAGGATTCTATATGTGGTATAAATTGGCACATTTTCCGTGATAAAATGGTCCACTGTGTACTTTTTACCCGAACTGATATTGAAATTGTAAAAAATTACAACGCGTAGTCTCAAAGCTTCTTGTTTGGACGCCATTTTTGACAAAGATAAATGCTTGTGAAAAGAAACTAATGAAGTTTATCATTCACAAAAGAGGTCTAACAACTTACTGAACAACTTTTTTTTTCCTAAGTTGACAGTATTAATTTTGGAGATGCAATAATGTATTCTCATTTTTTGTTATCACCCGTTATTTAATGTTGCAGTGTGTTCCTCAGGTATTCTTTTCTTTTCAGGTGTGTCCGTTGCTATCATGCTTTTACCCAATTTTTTACCTTTCCGTTTGTTGGAACGAGGATCAGCCTTTAGCAGAGGACGGAAAAAGAGGTGGAGTGATGATATGTTCTTTTGATTTATGAATTTCATCTTTGCATTCTTCATCTGGTTGCTTTGTCGGTGTCATGTTTTGGTAGTAACTGTGATGTTCTTCTGATAATGTAGATGGACTTTCTCGATCAGGAGTAATAGCGTGATAAAAACTTAAACGACCTGTCTCTAGATGAGGCGCATGACCAAAAAATCTTGAACACTGTATAAAATATTTCATTACCTCCACGAATAATTCACTAGTCACCCAAACTGACGGACTCGCAAGACCTAAACTACTTGGAGGTACACCATTAAGTTCTAAAAAATATTGCCGCAGCTTCCAGATTGAATGAGGTAGCTCTTGGGAGACTTACAGCTTCTGGTTTCTTTAGAGAAATATTAGAATGTCTTTTTTTTAAAGAATTGCTTGGTATTTTAATGCCATTAACCTTTGCCATTTCGTACGCCACCATCCTACATTCTTTGATGGTAGTATTATTCGTATTCGTAGAACCTTAGTGCACAGTCTTTGTAGTATTTTAATAATATTTGTTCGTGTTCTTCAGTAAACACTTTATTAATATCATACCTCGGTTCGAGTGATACATTATTTATTTTATTTTTGTTTTATTCGGCAACTTCACAGCATACAATAATCACTTTACAAAATATAATTCACAAAAAATATTTAGCCATTTAAGAAGTTACAACAATTTACATTTTTTTTTGTAAGTTTATACAACGGGAGGAATTGTTACTGTTTATGTGTTGTGCGTGCGCGTTTTTGTGAGTGCGAGCGTGCGTGCGTGTTGATTTTGTGTCCGATCAATAATACAAAAACTTACGGTAGCCCGGGTTAACTTTGACAATCAGACGTCTAACACCTCAGTCTGTCCCGTGACCATGAACGCTGTAAAGGGTTCGAAACGTCGGGAACTAAAATTAAAAATAAACGCGATAAATCCGTAAAATTAGTTTCATTTATAATGTGTAATCGCGTAAATACAAGAAAAAGTCGGCCTCTTTTAATTCCTGTGATAACTGGAGCTTATAAGGATGCAATTTAAGATCCAACTTCAAAATTCGCTGTAAACTTCGTCGCGACAAGTTTAAAGCCGCCGATCGCTTCCGAGTAGACACTTGCGGATTTTTTGGTACCGACTCCTTCACCCTCCATATTGTCTGTGGTCCTAAACGCTCTTGGACGACCTTTTGCTGGTGGTTTAAACGTGGAACCGGTCTCTTCAAATCCGGTCTCTTATTCATATTTTAATTAAATTTGCACTCGGAGCTTCATTAATATTTGTTAATCCATATTCAAAATAATACATTCGCCTTGTAGAGATGTATGAGCCACCTTTCTCCGCTCCGTAACCATGAGTCACTTCGACGCTTCCCGTCGAACTGACTCATGGTTACTAAAACTCCACGAGTGCCACTATCCAACCGAACGCTAAGCTCCCGCCCTGTTAACCCCGCGAAAAAAGATGTCGCAATATGCACGTTCTATTGCGCCACCCTGTATTTAAATCTCTTAATATCTCGGATGTCTGTGCCACTTCTTTAACACGTTTAACGCCGCCAGAAAAACCCAATTTTTCCGTTCAGGCCGTGGAGGTCAGGATGTGGACACTATAGTTTTCCATTTAGGCCACGGGGCCCACCATGTGGCCGCGCGCTAAGCATGATTTCAAACCCTCTACAGAGCCGACGGGCACGTATTTCTTTGAAATTCCTATCTATCTATCGTGACCCCCGCGGCCCTGTAGATTAAACTAGTGTAGTTGGTTTTCGGAAAAATATAAAGTTTGGAAAATTATGACCAAATTTTGAGATTTCATCTTAAATTATTTTGTGATTAGTGTAAATAAAACAATCAATGAATCGTTTATGTAGGTAACTATTTATTGAAATCTTATGAACTAAAATTAAAGCATTAACATTAAAATATAAATTATATATAATAATATAAAATAACTTGTCTTCTTTCTTCTTGTAAATATAAATCAACTGAGATCAATAAAAATAGTAAGTTAGCTACATAAAATCAATGAACTTTTGGGAAACAATTGTGGCAAAGAAATGGTTTATCAGGAAAAGTATCGCAAAACGTAGCCACTTTCTTTGTTTTGTTTTTTGCAATTAACAGTCCTAGGATCTTTACATTCTCTATGTAACACCGAGTACATGTGAGTCGACTTTCTCTTAGTGGTCTTTCTTTCTCTGTGAGTTTTTCTCTGTGTTTCAGTCGTTTTGGTCTCAGATTTTCTGGTGTCTTCTTTTTCGGCAGCAAACTGTTTACTAAATTCTTTCTGAAATCAACCATTGTCATCGCTTTCCTAGTGGTTGCCTTGAAGAGTATCCAAGCGTGTTGTTAATGCTGGCAACAATATCTCAAACTCTCTATATCTCAAACCGGTTTCGTGACAAAATCTTTTGTGCAAAGGGTTGAGATACCATTACGTCTGTAGACCAATTATCCGCGATCTTTGGCAATTTTACCAGACCCATGAACATTATTGGAGCAAAAAAGCTTTTCATTTATTCAATGTTAGTAGGCGTCCAGTCATGTATGCGTGCACCCTTTGAAGTTTCACGTGCAATGCCTTTGAAGTTCTTATCAATAGCAAATTGGTTAGTATTATCGACTATCTCCCCAAAAATATCATCCGTCACCAAAAGCGAGAAAAAATCACACGGATTTTTGTTAGTCATAGTCAGGCGAAGACTAGGTGGCATGCGAGGGCATTCGGTAAACGCAATTACTCGTCGTTGCTTACCTTTTGGCAAACGTCCATTCAAACGACGGCCAGTTCCCGCTAGTGTCAGGAACAATAGACAAATCTTCTGACTCACATTCTTCGCTGTAATAAACCATCGTACGTCGTTTCTTGCGCAAAGTTTGGAACTTAACAGATTCTTCATCTTCAGAGCTGACATGGATACTGCTATTTAGTAGGTTAAATTCTATATTTTCTATACGCGATAAGTCTTCTTGGCTTATCTCGAAACTAACGAAATCATCCATGGCCGCACTTTCACGAGAGTTTCAGAGAGAGTTTAGGATTTAATAATGTGGAGGAAATTTTATGAAAATACAACATTCCAATATTGATGGCTTCTGCATCAAGCAAGTGTTTCCATTTAGCAACTTTTCCGTCAAATTTTATGGAATTGAAAGAGGGAAAAATAAGAATGACATCAATATTTAGTATGTGCATGATGTAAATACTAGGAACAGGCATAAATTAGTTCTACCCTCAACTAGATTGCGTAGAATAAGTAAATCTTTTATGGAACAATGTATACGTTTTCACAGAAAACGTTCAAAATGAATCTATTGCTAAATTCACAAAACTTGTAAAGGAACGTATTTGTGTTAAAGGATATTATAGTATTACTGAATATTTGAATGATAACACACTGAAAATGAATTAACCGCTCTAGGCTCTTTCAAGTGGAATTTAATAAATTGTACACGTTTGTTGTAGATTTATCAAATTAAGAAAAAATGTCCTGCTGACTTTCTTTCGCTGGTTCTTCTCAGGTCAGTGGCTTTCTTTCCGAACCGTTAGTAGTGTTTTTGACAATCAATAAGTAAGTGTAATGTTTTTATATTGAATAAAGATATATGAATTTGAATATAGTCGTCAATATCTGGTATAAATTACAACTTGCTAGATCCACCCAGATGGACGAAGTCTGATCTTATTAGAGTTTCTTTGTTTACCTTTTGTTTAATATTGGAATAAATAGGACTTGCCTTTTTAAAAATTATGTATATTATAAATATAATAAAAATAATAACAAGAAATGTTCGTGGCAGAGACGGCGAGCGCCCCCTTAGCTGACTGGCCCCCTCCTCCTCGCCTTACCTCCTTGCTTGTCCGATACGCGTAAAAACCGCGACCTTCTTCGCTGTCATCAGTCGGTAACAGGCACATCTTGTTGGCAGCCCTTCGGATAATCCCGTTTGAAGTAGTGTGTCCGCAAGTCTGCTAACGCCGTCTATTCCTGGTTACAGTTGGCTCGCGCGCCCAAATGGACACAGAAGAGGCGGCATAGTATATTCCTTGAGGAACTCGCATATGGTCCCACATATCCACATGCGCGTTCCCGCTGTAGAGTACACCACTTAGTGCGTTCCTGCAGTTCTGAATGTACTTGGTGACATGTTCCCGGTGCCATCTGTCCCAGAAGTGTTGCCGTATTTTCTCGACAAGCTCGTATCTGGTGGGCCTTGTAACATTAATAGGCATCGTCGGAATGGACATAAGGGGTCTCCCAATCAGAGATCACGGATCAGCAGAGTTGGAGGAAAGAGGAGGCAGCGGACGCAAATTAAGGATTCCTTCAATCTATGCAAACAGCGTTACTAGCTCCTCGAACGTTAAGGCAGCGGTGCCAGTTACACGCTATAAATAAAATTTGGCCGATTTAATTCCAGCTTCGAATAATCCACCAAATTGTGGAGAATATGCGGGGCTAAAAACAAACTTTATTCCCTCAGCGCTGGCATAATCGTAGACAGATTGACGCCTGAACCTTAGTATCCTACCTAATTCATTATTCCTATCAAATTTCTGCCATTGTCGTAAAGGATCTCGTAAGGTTTACCTTTACGTGACACGAATCGTCTAAGGCTTAAGATAAAGGCTTGAGTACTTAAATCACTTACTAGTTCTTTGGTACTAAGACATACAAATAAACACAAATAGCATTTACTATTTCTGTCTTTAAACTTGTATTTTGGTATTCTGAAAGTTGTCGTAAAACCTACGAATGGTAGCGGTACGCATCTATTAAAATTTGAGGTCAATGGTCACAAAAAAAGTTTTTTATTTTACAAATAAATCATTTTCTATTGGTTTGGGCATGAGACAAATTTTGGGTAAATGGATCGAGTCCTTGAATGCATCAGTAATATCTTTTTGATTGTTTCCATACAGCAAAGGTTATATTAAAAATGTATTCAGCATCAGACTGGTGGACTGTTTGCAGATGGGTACTCAGGTTCAGGGAGTATAGTCACTGATGCAGGATACCGTTTTGAAAAATGTTTTACACGACAACGTGCTGTCTCTTTAACTTAGCCAATCTTCGCAGCGGCCAATTCCATTACAGACAATGACCGTTTACGTCGTCATAGTTGGATAAATTTCGGTCAACCTTAAATATGAGTGATGTATCGTCCGCAAACAGTACAACATCACAAAACTCACTGGCATAAAAGGGGAGATCATTTATATATACTAGAAATAAAAATGGGCCCAAGATTGATCCTTGTGGTACACCCATTTTCATGGGGGACCCTGAGGAATTAACATCATTTATAGATACTTTTTGAATTCTATTACTAAGGTAAGAGGTGATGAGATTGAGGGTGCTGTCATGAATGCCATAATAATCTAGCTTGCAAAGAAGGGTATTGTGATCTACGCAGTCGAAGGCTTTTGAAAGGTCACAAAAGACACCTAACACATCTTGTGACCTTTCCCAGGCGTTAAAGATATGCTTAACAAGTGCGACACCTGCATCGGTTGTCGACCTGCCCTTAGTGAATCCCTATTGCTCATCGTGAAAAATTTTGTTCATATTAAAATGTACTAATAGTTGATTTAAAATTAGTTTTTCAAATATTTTACTTAGAGATGGCAATATGGAAATAGGTCTATAGTTACCTGGATCATTTTTATCTCTACTTTTGAAGACGGGGATTATCTTACTAGATTTCATAAGATCTGGAAATATTCCAGAATCTATACAGTTATTAAAAATGTAAGCCAAATGTGGTGTAATATATGGCATTATTGTGGTCTTTAATTTTATGGACATGCCCCATAAATCCTCTGTACTTTTAAGATTAATAGAATTCAAGGCTTTTATGATATCATTAGTATCTACATGATTAAATTTAAACGTGTGGACAATAGGTAACATTATTTTGCAATACATTTATTGCAGCTATGGGAGAGGATTTTAATGTGCATTGTCAATAACTGCAATTTCTGAAAAATAATTTTCGAAGCTATTTGCAATTTAATTGTCTGATGTTATGGGAGTATTACCTATGATAAGTTTTATAGGTTCCCTGAATATTTTGGGTCTTCCAGATATACGGGTAATGTCATGATTGTCCCTTATGGCTGGCTTTTATTTTATTGTTTGAGTTTAGAATTCTATTTCTTATCTCTATAGATTTTGCCTGGGCACAGACTTTTTAAATATTTTTGAGAACGTTTGTACCCGCTAATGGAAATTAGGGTCGTAATTCCACTGCCTCATATTATACAGCGTGTCGTTACCATCGCGACAATAAATGAACACACGTCTAACGCTACTTGCCAATAATCATAAAAAAAGTTAACGCTAAACACATAATTAAAAAAAATATTTTTCAAACAAACTAATTAAGCAAAATGAAACAAAATTTGTAACATCCTATACAACTCGCGCCACAGCGTCGCATTACAAGCCTCTCCTTCTAACAGTATGTTTTATCTCTTTTAAATTCATTTAACCCATTCATATGCTTTGTGACCTTTACAAATGAACTTTACGTTACAGTTTTATACGTAGGGATGTTCTAAAATTGTTTGTTTTGGAAAATTTAATAACTCGGTAAATATTGATGTTAAAAGAATGTAAATGTTTAATACAATTTTAAAAAGTTATCCTCTATATGCGTGTTCATTTATTGTCGCAGTGGTAACGACACGCTGTATAATTCATAATGTGAATCCCTACTTTTATATATACCCACTGTTGCCCAATCACTAAATTTTAATTTGGAATTTTTAGTAATAATGCGTGATTTAAAAGTATCATTATAAGAAGATATAAGGAAATCAACCATTTATGTTATGTATATACCATTATGTCTTTTAGAGAAAATTTTAAACCAGAGTGATCACAGCTAAGACAGTTTATGATTGATTTTTCATATACTATATTGTAACAGAATACATTGTTTATACATGTGGAAGATGAGTTAGTGACATGAGTTGGTTCATGATAAAGATTTTTAAGTTTAAATGAACTAAATAAATTTAAAAGTCGTTTGCTAAGTGGTGTCACTTGTAATAAATCCACATTAAAATCTCCACAAACTATTACTGGTTTACTACTTAAACAGAGTTTTTTGAGGACATCATACATTACACACTCAAACTGATCGAAATCACCTGAGGGGGGCCGATACACGCATACTATAATATACTGTTGACTCTCAACGCAGGATAATTCTATAGAACGTTCGACAGAGTGTGCCACTATATCCTGTCGATTTTTACATACTATATCAGTTCTTACTAATACAAGAGAGCCACCGCGAATAGCATTTACTCTTACGAACGAACTTAACAATTTATAGTTTTCAATATCTACAATATTATAATGCTTATGTAACCATGTCTCTGTGAAACAGAAGACATTGTAACGACCTATTAATAATAATAAATGTTATTATTAATTAGTCATAATAAAGATCAATTAAGATGAAAATAAAACGTTTAAGAACGTTTAATCACAATAAAGGTTAATAATATATACTTAAATTAAAGAAAATTAAGTGTTAGTATGAGAAAATGATATTATCAAAAATTGATTAAAAATAATTAAAAATCATTTAAAATACTTAAAAAAGGGTATTTATTAAAAATATAGCAATATACGATCACTATTATGTCAATAAAATACAATTCCATACTTAGTGATTTTTAAGGTCAGAATTGTAAATGTAGCCTGCGGAGACACATTTGTATAACCGTACATATACAAGTACAGAGGTCGATCGCGACTCTTAGTACTATAGTGAAAGTACATTGTATGAACGTCCCATACCAATATCATATGGAAGTAAGGTCTAATGGATGAAAGTGATAATATGTGAAGGCTCAGAGAAAAAATAATAAATATATAAATATAATGAAGAGCAATGAATGACTTGGGACTTTATAAGAGATATTACTATGGAGTTGCATGGTACTTCTGTACGACGATATGGTCTACGGTAAACGTGGAACCATGAATGGATATGTCTTGAGTGGAGGACATATCATTGATAGCTGGTGGTAGTTGGCGTCTTAGTGACCATCACTATGATAAGTTAGCTGTCATTCGGCAAAGTAAGAGTTTGGTGGTGGTTGGCGTCTTAGTGTTTACGCTATGATACGTCGACTATCATTCGGATCGTGAAAGAGTATGTTTGGACACTTCGTGTGTTCCGAGTATATTCTAAACTTGGAGCCGAAGTTGATTGGAGTTATATTGGTGTGGTGTGAGGGTGTGCCACCTACGCGATAGTCATCACCCATCACCCATTTGTTACTCACTATTTGTGAGTATTGTTTAGTAATGTTGTGTAGTAAGTAGAAGGAGATAATATAAAGATACTCCCCGGGATTGAGTCGTAGAATTTGAAAATTCGGCAGTTAGGCCAGTGTTAGCTCCAAGACGACTTCGGTTTCTCGAATTTTTCCAGGTATTTTCCACGTATCTAAATCCCGGTTTCGCGGGCGACGCTTGTTGACGTTGCGTTGATACCACTGTGCACCGGTTGCGCGGCGGTTGAACTTATTTTGTACATTGTAGATTCACGGTGAAATGTTGGAAACCTTCATTTTTTAAGTCTTCATACGCTTTTCAGCAATCACTGTGATTCACAGTTCCCAGCAACACGTATTTCTTCAACACATTTAAAAGCGTGTCTTTATTCCTTTGAGGCACTGGGACAAAAAACTGATTCGATCTATTTCCCCTTTCGACGCCGCCAAAAACCCATTGGCCATGGATAATTCGGCCCCGATTATATTTTCAGCGACCGAACTTTGCTTCATCTATCTCGACAACTACATCCTTTCCTCCAATTGGCTGTGAATTTCATTGACATACGTTCTTGAAGAAATATGGAGTTCATTAAGCATGATTGTTGTGCGGCCGTGAACGGCGACAAGCAAGTACATATTAACAAATTCACATACTTTTCCAAGTGATAGTCTGGCATTATTAAAAAAAGAAGAGTTTCTAAAAATACTAAAGGTACTGTTACACTGACGCTTCTTCGTCTTTGGTTTAATTATTAAATTATAACATATTAGCTTTACTTTGTTTTATCTAAGAAGGTAGAAGTATAAATACTTTTACTTATCACTGTAGTTTTACTTTCCACAACAATAACACTGGTATCATATTTTATCACTTTTACACTAAAGAAACACAACTCTTTAAACTGTGACACTGATTGCGCAGCACTATCACGTACACTTCTTGTTGACAACCGAAGAAGAAGACAACCATGAAATGCTCGTGCAGCTTCATTTATACCGCATAGAATTCTTTTAGTGTTAGCCAACAAACTCAAGTTGAAAATTAAGGTAAATTTTGGTACTTTCAAGTTTTCGCGAAAATATAAATTTGCCCTCATCTTTTTATCGTGTTGACTCAGGACCCTAAAAAAAAAAAAAAAAAAAAATCGGCTGTAGGAACTAGAGTATTTGATGCAAATTAAAACGTCGAGATCAGAACAGATAATAAGCTTTATTTCAAGAAAGGCAGGTGCTTATATAGGAGCCAAAACAAAAGACGTCGATCATACGATGTGGCGTGATTTAATGCGTTGGCCCAAGTAAAGGATGTAAGCGGTAAATTATCGCTACAC
This sequence comes from Iphiclides podalirius, assembly GCA_933534255.1. Taxonomy (NCBI): domain Eukaryota; kingdom Metazoa; phylum Arthropoda; class Insecta; order Lepidoptera; family Papilionidae; genus Iphiclides; species Iphiclides podalirius. The sequence continues at coordinate 83,957 of OW152842.1, read as the reverse complement.
TACTCCCCCACCGAGCCCGTTACTACGGGCGATAGTGATCGGGAAAACGTACCATGCGACCGCTTCTGGTTTTTCTATAAGAATTTTGTACGACTGGGGTTGACGGCGTAGTTTGTTCTTTCCTGGGGATGTATGCTGGTTTCAACCGATCTATGGTTACCGTAGTTGTTTTTCCTCGGACGATTATATCAAATGTTTTGTCACTTCTGTTTATGATCTCATATGGACCCACGTATGGTGCTTCGAAAGCTTTTTGAGCTGGGCCTTGACGTAAGTATACGTGCGTTGCTGTACTTAAGTCCTTTGGCACGTAGAATGGGCGGTTAGGACTCGAGTGCCAGGAGGTGCCAGGCTGCGGTGATATATTGGCGAAATATGTGTGGAGTCGGCTAACCAAACTGTTCGTATCCATTGTTGCCTCGGTTACAGGAGTGAGAAATTGTCCAGGCAGTCGAACTGGCTCGCCGTAAACAATCTGCAGCTGAAGCTTGGATGTCTTCTTTCCATGCACTACGAATACCGAGTAGTACCCATGGAAGTACTTCTGTCCATCTTGAAGTTGCGTGACAGGTGATTGCTGCCTTAAGCTGACGATGTAATCTCTCTACTAAACCATTAGAAGCCGGATGGTATGCTGTTGTAGTGTGATGAGTCGCACCGATAAGAGCCGCAAGATCTCTGAAAGTTTGTGATTTAAACTGAAGGCCAGTCTGTCGTGATATGCTCAGGACAACCAACCAATTTTGCAATGGATAAGCCTCTGGCCAACGAGAGAAACGGTCGACGATTGTTAGACAGTACTTGAAGCCGTTAGATAAAGGTAGTGGACCGACTATGTCTAAGTGGATGTGGCAAAATCGATACGATGGTGTTGCGATTCGTGACAATGGCGTAGAAGTGTGTCTGGCAACCTTGCATTGTTGGCACTTTTGACATTCCTTGGCCCATTTTCTACAATCTTTTCGCACGCCGTTGTGAGCTGTTGCTTTAGGTCCAGGGTGGCTTAGGTTGTGTAACATGCAGAACACCTGGTAACGAAACTGAGTAGTAATGAACGGCCTTGGACTATTAAAGGAGGTGTCACAGTAAATCGGCAAGTTCGTACCTGGTACTTCCAATTTTTCAAGCTTAAGTGCCGAGCCATTTAATAACAGTTTTTGTAGCTCAATGTCAGTTTCTTGCGCCTGGGCTAAAGATTTGTAATCCATGGGCGTGGATAACTCCGTGACACGAGAAAGTGCTCTTTTACGCTGTTGTAATACCGCTCCGATGGCTGTATCTGAAGCGTCTGCCTGTACCGACAATTCTGCGTGTAAAATCGGGATGCACAAGCAGTGTTGTTTCGGAAAGACTGAGTTTACATTTCTCGAATATTTTGATCAGTTGTGGAGTCAGGTTCAAAAGTTGTGAGCCTTTTGATTTAGGTCCTGTTAGTAGGGAATTTAGGGGAGCTTGTAAGGATGCAGCTTTCGGTATAAATCGTCGGTAAAAATTAATCATACCGAGAAAGCGTCTGAGTTCCTTCACGGTTTTAGGCACTGGAAAGTCTATTATTGCTTGCACTTTGGAGTTAAGTGGTTGGATCCCTGCTGCAGATACTGTGTAGCCTAAAAAGGTTACCTTTGGCTGTCCAAAAATACATTTGGAGGTATTTATCAGCACGCCATATTCCGAAAGGCGTTTGAATAACTCTTTAAGGTGTTTTTGGTGCTCTGTACTATCTCTGCTATACATGAGAATGTCATCTAAGTAGCCGTAACAGAAGTCCCTATCACGAAGGACTTCATCCATAAAGCGCTGGAAGGTTTGGGCGGCATTTCGGAGGCCGAAGGTCATGAATGGAAACTCGTATAACCCGAAAGGTGTGGTTATTGCTGTCTTGGGTATGTCTTCCTCTAAAACTGGTATTTGGTTGTATGCTTTGACCAAATCGCATGTAGAGAAAATCGTAGAACCCGCTAGCTGATGAGCAAAGTCTTGGATATGTCTAATAGGATATCTATCTGGGATGGTACGAGCATTGAGCGCTCTATAATCTTCTCCACATGGTCTCCATCCATCATTCTTTTTGCGCGCCAAGTGAAGTGGTGACGACCACGCGCTTTTAGATCTTCTTGCTGTGCCGTTCTGTAGCATGTCATTAAATTCCTTTTTTGCGATACTCAGGCGTTCTGGATCAAGACGACGAGGGCGGCTAGAGATTGGCGGACCGGGATATGTCCTTATCTGATGGACCGTATTAACTATAGTGTGTGAACTATACCGGACGGGCGCGTTATTTCTGGGTATTCTCTTAAGAGGCTTGTATACCGAGAATTAGTGTTGTCGTTTGTAGTTCGTACTGATGCAATTGCCTCTGATGATCTCGGTTTAGGCACAGTTACTGAAAGCGTTGTGACCTTATCGATCAAGCGCCGATGACGACAATTGAATAGGAGGTCGTAAAAACCCAAAAAAATCAACGCCAATTATGGGTTTAGATACGTCTGCTACAATAGCGCGTCGTAAGCCTAAATCGAGTTGGATGGATAAGTATCCATAAGTATGAATAATAGTTCCATTTGCAGCAAAAAGTTCGTATTTCGTCTTCGGTCTTGGTTCCCGTAGAGCAGACCGCGGGTAAACACATAAGTCGGATCCTGTATCTATGAGAAACTGTACTTTGGTTTTGCGGTCGGTAATAAAAAGGCGGCCGGATGAAACAAGGCAGTCGTTTACCGCCAGTATTGGCTGCCTTGATAGTTTTCCTCTTTAAAGCTGCAAGGTTGCGAGCATATGTTTGCCTGTTTTTTTTTTTTTTATGCGAAAAGTTGTCAAACGAGCAGACGGTTCACCTGATGTTAAGTGAATACCGCCGCCCATGGACATCTGCTACACTCGAGGGTTACAGATGCGTTGACAACCTTTTGAAGCTCCGGCTACCTCACTCACCAGACGAAACGCGAAAGTATTTGTCATACTTCCACTTTACGCCGGTCTTCTGTGAGGTCGTGGTACTTACCCGGACGGGCCTGCCCATTCGTGCAACAGCCGAGGCTGCTGCGTGGCCCTACCACCGTAAAACCGAACCGATAATGGTACCAACAGTACGCTTGTTTTTTAGGCCTAGATGTTGAGCGTTGACGGGAACGGGAAGAACTGCGGACATAGTGTCTGTTATATGAGCGTGAGTTTCTGCGGAGCTCCATGACTTCGATGCTCATGGTTTCTAATCGTAAAGACATATCTGCTACCTGCTTAGTTAAGGCCTCTAAGGCAGTGTTGCTTGTAGTTTCGCTTGCTGTGGAAGTGCTTCCCACTTGTGCCATGGTCGGTACGATGTCATTTATACGATCGGCTAGTTCTGCCTGTTCGTGCAGGCTCATATTATTTTGTGAAGCGATTATAGTTTGCAAGCTGGTGGGCAAACGACTAGCCCATATTGTGCGGATGAAATCGTCTGGTATAGCGGGCCCAGCTAGATATTGTAAATGACGTAGAAACTGGGAGGGCTTCCTGTCGCCGAGTTCCTCCTTCATTAAAAGTTGCTTAGTTTTTCTTTCTTGTGATGCAGATAACCGATGTATTAGTTCCGCTTTTAATTTATCATATTTTCCTGCTTCTGGAGGCGAGTTTAATAAATCACGGACTTCCGCTGCGTACTGTGGTTCAAGCTGTGCCAACACATAACTGCGTCCGATGAAGCTTTAATAGTCTCGGGACTGAAAGCAAAAACATCAGTTAATACAACACATAATAAAACTTCGTGTCATCTTTCGTGATATTTGATAATATGAATTGGGATTCGATTTGTGCAAACCATAATGCGGGGGTCGTCGGAATTGAATGGTGGTACACGTACACCGACGCGGTATGTTTCTGCTGAATGTTCCATAGCTTCCTACGTAAATTGCGATCCACAATATCTTCTTGTTTGTTGTCGGGGTCACCAATGTAGGAACTAGAGTATTTGATGCAAATTAAAACGTCGAGATCAGAACAGATAATAAGCTTTATTTCAAGAAAGGCAGGTGCTTATATAGGAGCCAAAACAAAAGACGTCGATCATACGATGTGGCGTGATTTAATGCGTTGGCCCAAGTGAAGGATGTAAGCGGTAAATTATCGCTACATCGGCGATGACACACGGACAGACAAACGGACAAGAGAGTGATCTTATAAGGATTCCTTTTTTACCTTTGAAGATACGGAACCCTAAAACGAAACAACGAAAAACGACTAATTCATACATTCAGAGACTTTTTCATTCGTTGCCACAACGTCGCATTACAAGTCTCTCTCTCCTTCTAATAGTATGTTTTATCTCTTTTAAATTCATTCAATCAATTCATATGCTTTGTGACGTTTACGAATGAACTTTACGTTAGTTTTATACCTAAGGCTGTTCTAAAGTTATTTGTTTTGAAAAATTTAATAACTCGGTAAATATTGATGTTAAAAAAAGTAATATGTTTAATACAATTTTAAAAACTTATCCTTTATATTATCTGTGTTAATTTATGGTCGCGGTAGTAGCGCCACGTTTTGGCTTAAAGGTTATGTATATGAAATAATAACAATTCTGAAGCCATTCAAGCAACTCACTGAAAAAATGTCTTTAGGAAATTCTAGACACGCACTGTAAATAAAGAACGCCACATAGTAACAAGAAATTAACACATTGTCACGTACCAACCTATGAAATATATCAAATAGGGGCACATAACTTTTGAGCTTCAGTCTCGGCCCTCGGCGGTATTTCACTTACAATGATTGCCTTATTCCTTACAACGAGATAAACTCCGCCACGAGTAGTGAGTTATGGGATAACTTTAAAAAGCAATCAGACGTGTACTGCATCCTCGCGTGTTGTTATTACCGCTCTTTGTTTAACGTTATAAGTTTAACGACCTCTGGTATTTTTTTTAGATTATTGTGATTTTCCTATTAGTGACCCTGTATTAATGACTGTTCTGGAATAAAATAACTTACAATCCGTGCGCGCGCGCTCAGCGTACGGTAGTGTGCGATTAAACAAGGTATACTGCGGAAACGTACTACGAAGCAAGATGATACAATACAAAAAATGTAAAATGTTTGTGTCCTTGAATAAGGATGACAATATAATAAAGTATAAAGATGTACGTGAGGCCGTTTTTCACAAGAAATGCGTGAAATCCAATAAACAATTTCTGCATACGTCATTCTGCGATGAATGTCGAACAACCAGCCCTTTGCAGCCAGCACAGGCCCAAAACTGTCCATAAACCCTAGTGAACTATCCAGTGAGAAGGTATTAGCTGAAGTGAAAAAAAAATAGAAGTTATTTACAATATGGAAAAAAATTTAAGACCTTTCTAGTAACTTGGAATTGTACGCTGTGTCTGACTCTCTCTCTCCTGTGCAATTATTATTCCCATCTTATGGTGGGATCTGTCTTCTTGATCTTATACTTTCACTTCGCTCTATTCGACGCGTCATCTCCGGTAACCTTGCAGGATCGTAGATCTTGTCTGACCACATCTGTCCACCTGGTTTTGGATTGCCCTCTGGTTCTAGATCCCGGAATGATCAGATTGGTCACTTCATTTCCTATGTATTCTGGAGGTTTTCTTTTAATATGCCCAAACCAGTGCCTGCTTTCTTGAAGCTTGTCGGCGATGTCACGAACTCCCAGACTATCGCGAATGTGTTCATTGCGTATCTTGTCGATTCCGGTTACCCCGCACATCCACGGAGCATCTTCATTTCGGCTACCTGCGTGGAGTGGACATGGCGTTGAGGCTACGCCGAAGTGTGTAAACCTTAATAACTTTCAAGGAATAATCGCAAAAACGAATCAAGTCATAAGAACAGAAAAATATTTACTTGGAGAAATGCAATAAAGCGTTGGAAGAATGGGCGCATGAGTTGGAGATTAAAGAAAGAGAAAAAAATGTAGAAATTCACGAACTGGAAATGCACAAGAACGAGAATATTACATCTGTAATTAAAGATATAGCTAGTAATCTAAACTTAAATCCAGATGATATCGAAGATGCACAGAGGGTAGTCAAGACAAAGTTAGTGATAAAAAGATTAGAACCGTCGTCGTTAAACTGTGATCTAAAATCGCCCGTAAAATCCGCTTCAGCGTCCTCGGAAGTCTGCAGCGTCATTGAGCGTTGTTCTGCCATAAGGTCGGGGGTATGATCTGAAATTTTTTTAAGGTATATCTTTCCGGCGGGGTCTAAAGAAAGCTTTCCCTACCTCGTGGACAGTTTCTACCAGCCTGTTGATTCATCCACAGAAACGTGCAGAAGACAGCTTTTTGTTTGGTCAGAATGGTTTCTGTGTGGTATATGGCCATCCAATCAAGACAATTATACTGATGTAGATTTTTTGCCTGCTGAAACAAGTAACCGTCCAGTTAATGAAGATACTCCGGCTATATCTGATGCCATCAATTTAACATTTTCGGACCTTTCCACCGAGCGACGTGCTGTTATTCAGGTCAGTCTATCCACAACTAATGATTCTCCTGCAAAACCATCGCAGACTAATGAAAGGAATGCTCAACCTGACAGCAATTCTCGACCTATTCGTTTGCAAACACGTACTGAGATCAGTCTGATATCTTCACAAGATTATTCCACGCCTACCCAGCCCACAACTCCTAATTCTTCTATTTCACCTCAAACCCCGTCAATAACTCCACTCGGTGTTGGACCTGAAACTGCACCACAGACTGGACCTTCATCTTTACATGCAGCACAAACTAGATCTCCTGTTCGAGCTGTTTGATGATCTGATATGAGCCCGTGATCTCACGTCTACTTTTAATTATGCCTCTTCTAGTGATATCATACAAGCAATTCAGTCTAATGAAACAAGAAAACAATAGCGAAGGGGTAAAGCCGCCATCATTACTTCCACTCCGTATAAAAAAGAAATAGAAGTAAGAAAAAGACCTGCGAAACTAGCTGTTAATAATACCCCAACTAAGAAGGCCAAATGTAAAGGCAAAGGAAACATGAGGGTAATAGGAAAATAATCACAAGAAGATACAATTTCTTTATATTGCAATCTAACCAAGTCCAAAGCTATGCCAATTAAACTATAATAAGTAAACGTATTATACAGCGTGGCGTTACCATCGCGACAATAAATGAACACACGTCTAACGCTACGTGCCAATAATCATAAAAAAATATTAACGTTAAACAAAATACATAATTAAAAAAAAATATTTTTCAAACAAAGTAATTAAGTAAAAAAGAAACAAAATTTGTAACATCCTATACAACTCGCGCCACAGCGTCGCATTACAAGCCTCTCCTTCTAACAGTATATTTTGTCTCTTTTAAATTCATTCAACCCATTCATATGCTTTGTGACCTTTACAAATGAACTTTACGTTACAGTTTTATACGTAATGGTGTTCTAAAACTCTTTGTTTTGTAAAATTTAATAACTCTGTAAATATTGATGTTTAAAGAATTTTAATGTTTAATACAACTTTAAAAAGTTATCATCTATATGTGTGTTCATTTATTGTCGCGGTGGTAACGACACGCTGTATACTTGTAATGCATCTGGCCCAATAGTATGTAACAATAATGCAATTTTTTCTTCTTCGTTTAATTTCTTTTCCCCTCCACAAGCTTTAAAATAGATTTGGAAGCATTGTTTCCATCTTTTATAACTTTCACCGGAGTCCCCTATGTCGTCTCGTAATGGCGGCGGAACTCTCAAAGATTCCATTATGACTTTAGTGACACTCACCTCGACAATTTTTTCAGTTATAACCAGTTTTTCAATTTACAATATTGTGTACAGTACAGTGTACATAATCTCCATTGTACAATTGTACTCTTCGATTATAACCAACCGTACCATGTGATCCCGACCATGTGATAACGATTTTATTTTACTGACTTCCTTTTTTACCGATCTCGACTGCGCCATGTGATGTTCTTGTGTTCGAGAGCTTTTATTATAAATCAAATACTGTAATACTCTGAGAGAACTATTTATTTAATTTGATTACAACCAGAAGTACACTTATCAAGTAGCCATTTCTTATGTCTCTGTTACCACATCCATAGACCTATTGTGTCTTAATATATAATGTTGCCATGACCTATGACACACAGTATCTTGAGTCAAAATTAAAACATTAATAAATTTACTCATGTCAAATAAATTAAATATGTCATTATGACGGCACGTCAGGTGATGCAATAATTGATTTAATTAATATATATTATCATTAATATTTCCTGATGTTGAATGAATGTAAGGGAACGTACACTAAATCATTTTTTTTACTTTTAGGGTGGACAGTAAAGGAAATTATGAATTATATCTTTTTTTTTTAAGTGTGTCCAAACATTATTATAATTGTTATTTACTTTTGCCTTCATAGTAGCATAGCATCTATTAAGTGATGTAAAGGAGCTACTGGCAGGCAATTATTAGTGTTTACACTCCCTGTTAAATGATTATTGAGGAGTGTCCGGGGGTCCAAGGCCTTGAGTTTGACCTCAAAATGATGCCAGTTTACTACGGATTTGGTCGGACGGACCGCGCCGGCGTTCTGGCCCAGCTTACACAGGACGGGCCTATGATTTGAATGTAGTTCTTGGATTGTCTCTATCGACTCGATCTCGAGACCTCCTTGAATAACATAATATCTAGGATACTCGGTGTCGCGTGGTGGTAATTGTCCACCGCACACGCGACACCTAGTGAGAGTAGACCAAGATACCTAGTGAGAGTCCCAGGAGCGATTATGCCAAAATTTAAGTTATCGGATAAGCTAAAGAGCCGCCTACCGTTGTTATTTGGGAGACTATGAATGTCCTATGAGCCGTGTTTGCAGTTTAGATCGCCTGCAATTATAACGGAAGGGCCTAAATTGAGCAGCGTTTCCAGATCGCTTTGTAATAAGGATTTGTTCCCCGAGTGGTAGGCTGAGACTAGTACAAGCGGTCTATGGCCAGTGAGCGCTAACCTACATGCGGATGCCTCTATATGGCTTAGCTCTGGAATGTCGAGCGGGCTGCAGTGCAAGGACCGTTTATAATAAATTAGAGTGCCTCCCAGACGGTTTGCTAACCGGTCGTGGCAGACTATATTATAGTTTGCGATTATGGGATCGCGTACGCTAGGTTTTAAGAATGTCCTTTGCACTAAAAAATATGTACATTATAATCGCGGAGGAATTCAGCGATTTCGTCTCTTTGACCCTTAATGCCGTTTGCGTTGAAATACGAAACAACCAGAGCCCGAGGTTTTGATCTACTTGCGGTTGTACTTTCCATAAAAGTTTTTTTATAGTTTCTCATTAACGACGCGGCGGAGCGCGGTTTTATTGCGCGGACTATACAGTGTACGGCTGGCTTGTAAACACCCAGACGGCGTCTACAAGTGTTTTATGGTTGCGACTAGCTTTGAGACGCTCGGGGCCAGGTATGGCAGCCGATAATTTATTGGTCAATACGGCGAGTTCATGTCTATTGATGCGGTCTAATAAGCCGCAGATGTTTGCTATTTGGGCGAACGGGTCGTTATTGTTTCTTGTGAATACCGGTGGTGTTGACTGCACCAGCGGCCTCGGCGCCTGTTGAATGGCGGGTTGCGATTGGGCCAACGTTGGTCGTGAGGCGACCGATTATACGCGTATACCCATATGCGTGTTTTTCGACCGGGAGTCGCGGATATTGTGGCGTTCAAACCACGAACATGAGCGTGTGAGCTAAATAAGCCTCCGCACCGGCAGGGAGGAGTGTGCCTTAAAATAACAACTAATTTGCCTGCGCTTTAGGTGCGCTGGGGTGGGGGGGTACCTAGCTGTCGCCTGTTGCAAGAAGCACACAGTTAATAAAGAATGCCGCCTTTGAGGCGAGAAGTGTGTGTAGGATTTTACTTACAAATAGGAACCTGCCTACGAGGACAACACTACACTAACACTAAACTACTGCACTATTTGCACAAGATTTAAATTCCAGACGAGGTTGCGAGTAGCGTCTAATTCGGGTGGGGCATGTGCGCTCCGTCTTAGAGAGAGGTCCGTTCCGTACAAGAGCACGAAGCGGAATGGTCTTATTATCACTTTGAAACTTTCTCTTAAACACCCACTTGCACTGCACTAACCTATCAGCTTGTCTTCTGTCTACAAATTCACATGCTTGGTTTTCATCAAAAGCCTTCAGTTCATCCATCATTGCCTGTCTCTATTGCTCCTTCTCTGGTCCGTTCATTGCTCAGTTCACCACCAACAGATTCCAACTCGCCCAAAACACATAGGTTGGTTACGCCATATCTTTTAACAGGTTTTCTCTTACGCTTACTAACTACCTCCACTGGAACTTCTTTTTCTATGTTACACTCATTTTCTGTTTCGGACACCGATTGATATAAATCATCTAAGCTTCTTGATGAGTCACAGACATAGGTAGGATCAACTATATCTATGACTGTTTTTTCTGATGAACTATCTTCTCCTTTTGAGTTACTACCATCTTTTCATTTACTACCAGCTGAGCTGCATCCGAGTCATGCTTCTCCATAATCATGACAATTCTGCTCGTAGTAATTTTCTTTGTTTTTGGGTTGTACAGTCTGTATCCTTTGACATCATCTGGATATCCAACTAGAATCAGTTTCAGCATTCTTATCCCATTTTATCATCATTCATCATGCATCATGCATCATTACCTTGCTGCCGAATATTTTGGCTAGGCTCAGATCTGGTTTGAAAGAAAGAAAGAAAAGAAAAAATACATTTATTTACCAAAAAAAGGACGCCCACAATAAAATAGAAAAAGAAACTAACAACAAAAAATAAAAAATATACTTATAAATAATTCAGTAAAGCAAAAGAACACAAATACATAATTAAAATATAAAACAAATGAAAAAGAACTTAACAAAGCAAAAATATTATACGACCTATTCCGATAAATTAGGTTAGCAGCTCAGCATGGTTTCTTACCAGTCCATTTTTCAAATGGTGTCTTCATACCTAAACTGGCACCTGATGTTCTATTTTTAAATATACTGCAGTATGTTCTGCTTCAGCCCAAAATTTGTCAAGATCTGTTTCAAACAGTAAACATCTACCTTTCAACTATTTTTCTGTTAAAACGTTCTGAGAGACCATTCTGCTCCGGAGTGTGTGGATTGTTCTTCTGATGGATGATACCCGTTTGTCTCATAAAGTTCTCCATCTCTCTTGAACAATATTCCCCTTCATTGTCAGTTTTAAGTACAGGCAGTCCTCGTATTTACGGCATGTTAGGTTCTCGAAATACGCGACGTAAATCAAACGACGTAAGTCGAGACATATTTGTTCATATGTTTACATGTAAAATTCAAGGAATAGGTTCCATTTATTAATTTTAATAATAGTTATAAAACTTTAAAATGTAATCAAAATAAATGGTTTAAAGAAACTATCAATTCTGGATTGCTTCGCTTCTTTCTTCTTGCTATCATACAGATCTTGGTAACACTGATAGGCTGCACAATTTTTTTTATTAACGTATAGGTTTCGGGTTCTATTTGAGATAAACCTATAATAGTTAGATAAACCTATATGTCTATTGTAACAGTCATTTCTTTGCCTTGTACTTCTATTTTAAATGTTTTTGGGCCGTGTTCTAGGACTTTATACGGACCTGTGTACGGTGACTGTAGGGGACGTTTCTCAGGACCACGGCGCAGGAACACGAACTTACTTGTCCAGATATCTTTGGGTATATAGAATGGTTTATTCTTGTTGTGATTAGATGCAGGTACCGGTGCTAAACCAACTATATGTTTTCGCAGCCGTTCCAGGTAGTCAGACGGATCTAAGGTATGTTCAGCCGCCGGCTTAAAAAATTCTCCCGGTAGTCTAATAGGCTCGCCGTAAACCAGTTCTGCTGACGAAGCTTTCAGGTCTTCCTTCCAAGCTGCACGCATGCCAAGGAGCACTAGAGGTAGCGCTTCCGACCATTGAGTTGCATTGTGACACGCGATGGCAGCTTTCAGTTGTCGGTGAAGCCTCTCCACCATTCCATTACATTGAGGATGGTATGAGGTGGTGGGGCGGTGCTCAGTGCCAATAAGTTTTGCAATACTTTGGAAAAGATGCGACTGAAATTGCTGACCTCTGTCCGTAGTAATTGATTCTGGGCATCCGTAGCGTGACACCCAGCCGGAAACAAAAGCTTTGGCGCACGTTTCAGCGGTGATGTCCGGCAGCGGGTAGACTTCGGGCCAGCGTGTGAAGCGGTCGATTGCAGTCAAACAGTACCTGAAACCATTACAATATGGCAGTGGGCCAATTAAGTCGATGTGGACTTGGGAGAAACGTTGTGACGGAATGGGGAACGTGGACAAAGGAGAGGAAGTATGACGGGTTATTTTGTTAAGTTGACAATCAGCGCATTGTTTCGTCCAAGTTTTACAGTCTCGCCTTATTCCAGGCCAAACAAATCTTTCTGCGACTAGCTTAGCGGTAGCTGTAGCACCTGGGTGACTGAGTTCATGCATTTTTCGGAAGACTTGTTTGCGAAACCTTGGTGTAATGTAAGGTCGAATTTGTTCAGTCGAAAAATCACAATACAGTTGATTTTTTGGAAACTTCTTTAGCTTCAGCGCGGTATCTTTTTTAAGTAGATCTTGCAGTTCAGGATCTTTTTCCTGATCTCTTGCAAGATCGGTAAAATCTACTGCTTGAGTTACTTCCTCAATTCTTGAAAGTGCATCAGCCACAACATTGTCTTTGCCTGGCACGTGTCTGATGTCTGTCGTAAATTGGGATATGTAATCCAAATAGCGGAATTGTCTTGGTGAGCATTTGTCTCTTTTTGTTGTAAACGCGAATGTTATTGGTTTGTGGTCTGTGTATACGACAAAATCTCTAGCACCGAGCAATGAACCTGAAATGTTTAATGGCTTCGTAGATGGCAAGAAGTTCCCTGTCATAAGGACTATAGTTTTGTTGTGCTGAAGAAAGTTTGCGGGAAAAGAAACCCAGTGGTTCCCACACGTTGTTCCTTTTTTGTTGCAGTACCGCTCCAATTGCTTCGTCTGAAGCGTCTGTAAATAAAGCTAGTTCTGCTTGTACATCTGGGTGTGACAGAAGTGTAGCTTTTGTCAGACTTTCCTTACATTTGTGGAAGGCTCTTAACATCTTGTCCGTCATGTTTATGGGTGTTGCTCCTTTGATGTTTCCTGTGAGTGCTTCGTGCACGCAAAATAAAATTTGGTAGTATCCGAATTTATACCTGATAATATAAATTGGCCTTCTAGTTGCACGAACCATAAAGCTGGGCGATCCGGCCAGAATGGCACCGACTCGAAATAATTCTGAACACGTTTGTAAATTTTCAGTGTCGGCCTTATGCGGCGGGACCGTCTCCTTCACCGGGTTGAGTTCACGTGGACGCGACATCTTTTGTTTGTTGAAAAATTGCAGGTAGGTCTTACTTTAAGGTCCTCAGATCACGTCGGGGTCACCAGTTTATAGGTTTCGGGTTCTATTTGAGATAAACCTATAATAGTTGTCGCGTTTGTAAATCAAACTATAATTGTTCAGCACAGGTATATTGTTTATTTACACTTTAAAACACGTAACATATACATACACAACGTTAGAACTCACACATACACAACAGAGATTTAATTGTCCAAATATTAGCACTGGATTCGCAAGTTTTACGTATCGGTACAAGTGACGCAGTTTAATGTACGGAAGCCGTGAGCGCACTACTGTATCGCGCGATGCAACGGCGCTTCCAACTCCAGCGCAGCCGCGACGCATCTCGTGCAGAAATATGTAAGTATAATTTGTAATACGATTAATATTTATTTATTATTTTTATTTAATATTCTTTTTCCTTTCAGGTGGCGTGCCACAAACGTTAAAACTTCTCTCAAAATTAGGATAATTTTCTTCAAAAATTTTCATGGCGTTCTCCAAATTTGCAAAGGCTACGGAAAGTTTTTTTTAGTGTAAGTTCTTTTTCAGAGTTACTAATAGAAGAATCTATTTCTTGTGACTCGATTGCTTCCTTTTGTATTAGGAGTACAAATAAGTTTCCGCCGTTTTTTAACACAAATTAAATATTTATTGTTAAATATTAAGAACGGTAATATAAATTTATTCAAAATATTGCCCATCACTTGCAACCACTTTTTCCCATCTTTCAGGCAGCATTCGAATCCCACGTCTGAAGAACTCCTTGTCTTTTGAGGCTATCCACGAATCAACCCAAGTTTTGGTATCCTCATAAGATGTGAACCGCTGCGCCGTCAGAGCATGTGCCTTGGACCGGAACAGGTGATAATTGGACGGTGCAATGTCTGGTGAACACGGCGGGTGGGGTAACACTTCCCAATCAAGTGTTTCCAAGTACTTTTTCACGGGAGCCGCAACATGTGGACGAGCATTGTCATGCAGAAGAATAATTTTTTTCGTGTCTAGAATAGTATTGAGGGCGTTTTTTTTTCCTTCAGAGCTCGGCTCAATCTCATCAATTGTGTTCGATAGAGGGCTCCAGTAATTGTTTCGCTCGGATTAAGCAACTCATAATACACTACACCTAGCTGATCCCACCAAATACACAGCATAAGTTTTTTTCCGTGAATATTCGGTTTTGCTGTTGATGTTGACGCGTGGCCAGGTAATCCCCATGATTTTCTTCTTTTTGGATTGTCATAATGTATCCACTTCTCATCACCAGTTATGATACGATGTAAAACCCTTTTTTTATGTCTAGCTAGCAGCATTTCACTTAAGCATAATCGGCGTTCAATATCTATCGACTTTAATTCGTACGGAACCCAATTTCCTTGTTTATGAATCATTCCTAATGATTTTAAACGATGTGAGACTGCTTGCTGAGTGACTTCTAATGTTAGAGCAAGTTCTTTTTGTGTTTGAGATGAATCTTCCTCCAATAATTCCTCCAATTCTGCATCCTGGTAAATTTTTGGCCTTCCACTGCGATCTTTGTCTTCTACGTCGAAATCACCGTTTTTAAACTTTTGAAACCACTCTCGACACGTTCTCTCACTCAAAGCACCCTCACCATATGGTTCTACGAGCAATTGATGCGCCTCAGCAGCAGATTTCTTAAAATTTAAGAAGTAAACTAATATTTCCCGCAAATGACGCTTACTTGGCTCAAATTTTGACATTTTCAACTTATAAAAATTATATTTTACCAATATAAAATCAATGATATTAATAGGTTATGTTGTTCTTGAATGTCCAAACTATTTTTTAAGCCGGTTATCATCTGCGAAAGCTAACCGAAACTCCGTGCCGCACCATCTACAATAAAACGGCGGAAACTTATTTGTACTCCTAATGCTTGTGCTTCTAATAATTCAATAAGATCTTCATTAGTCAGTTCTTCCGAATATGAGCATAACAGATCATCAATATCATCAGTAGTAACTGAAATGTCAGGCTGTCAGGCAAATGGTTAGTCAAATGAACAATGTCAGTTGTGATCTCATCGATATTTCGTTGATCTGTAGTTGAAAAACTTTCAGATGGCTCAAAAACTAGTGGGCATAACTTTTTCCAAACTCCTTTTAAATTGGTGGGTGTAACCTCATCCCATCCATTGCAAGATATTATAACTTTTCCAAAAATCTCTCAGCTCCATGCCATTATTTTCATTAGCCTCTACAGCCTGTGAAAAAGTTCTCATGAGATAATAGGCATTGAAAGACGCTATAACTCTTTGATCCATCGGCTGTAGCAACGAAGTGGTGTTTGGAGGCAAGAACAAAACTATAATTTGAGGATCGATATCGGCAATACGCACAGGATGACCGGGAGCATTTTCCAAAATAATTAAAGCTTTATAAGCCAAATTATTGTTTAAACAGTACTGTTTCACTTCAGGTATAAAATGCTTAGTAAAACATTATTCAAAAAGTATTGATGTAACCCATTAGCCTTCCATATAACTAGAAGAGTACTCTTGACGTAATTTTTAAGAGCTCGAGGATTTTCAGACCTATAAACCAAAAGGGGTTTCAATTTAAGATCACCTTCAACATTCGAACCCAATAACGACGTTAAACGATCTTTAGTCGCTATAAACCCAGGCATAGAATTTTCTTCCTGCGATATAAAAGTACGAGGAGCAATTTTTTCCAAAATAAACCAGTTTCGTCCACGTTAAAAATTTGTTTAGGCGAATAGTCTCCACTTTCGATAATTTCTTTTAATATTCCAAGAAAACTCTGACACTCGAATGTTATGTAACGAATATCTCGTTTTAAAGCGCATGAACCATCCGCGACTGGTAGAAAAACATTTTGTTTCTTCACTATTATTCTCGCCACGTTTATTTTGCAGTGTGTTGATGATACTCAGCGCCTTATTTTGTATAATAGCCAAACTTACAGTAACCCGTCGCTGAGTTTGATCTTGAGTCTAAGTGTACAAGAGTTTTTCCATTTCATAAATTAAAGCATTCCTTTTTCGTATAATAGTGCCGTTTAAAGAGACGGAAGGTAGAGCTGTTAAGAGTTTTTCTTTATCTTTCAATATTGTTTGTACCGTCGTGCGTGATAAATTAAGTTCTCGTCCAATAGATGAAGTCGAATAACCGCGATCTTTGAGTTTTAAAATCTTAGATTTAACCTCAATTGTAATTGTCTTTCTTACTCTCTTCTTCACTTTACTATTACTGTCTTGTTTAGGTGGCATAGTTTAAAATTCACTTAAATATGTATGTAAAAACAAAAACTGTCAAAGATTAAAAAAAATAACTAATGTATTATTACGTCTTGATTGTCCGGTGTCCCTGAAGTAATTAAACAAAATCAGTGGCATGTGCGGGGTAATGCCCGCACGCCGACACCGCGCCCCGATGGCCCCACGGACATTGACCTCGCGACAAGTGAATTCTCCTATGCCGGAAATCGAAACAAATGACGTATGTTTGAAGAATAGTGTCAAAACATTGTTCGACATAACTTGAAACGTCGTAAATCGAAACGACGTAAGTCGAGGACTGCCTGTATTTTAATCTTCATTTTCGAGGATTTGAATGTTTGATTTTCGACTATACCTCGAAATTCTCTGAAGTGCTGGAAAACCTGATTCTTTTCCTTCAAGAAGTAGACAAAAGTCATTCTGCTGGCATCGTCTATGAATAGAAGGAAGTATTTCGATTGACCAAGCGACTTGGTCTCCATCGGCCCACATAAATCTGAGTGTACTATATAGTTTTGGACTTCTAAGGTTGTCTGATTGAAAAGGAAAACGTGTCTGTTTTCCCTCACAGCATATTTCACACTTCTCGATCCGTATGTCAGCCATCTTGTTATTCTGTTTTCCCTCACAGCATATTTCACACTTCTCGATCCGTATGTCAGCCATCTTGTTATAAGTAACTTCTTCTACAGCACCTTCTTTCATCTTTTGCAATGCCTTATTATTTATGTGGCCTAGCCGTCTATGCCATTGCACACTGCTGACTTTTAGTTGTGCTGCTCCTGCCACCTACACCTTCTCAGACTTGACTGTTTTTAGTTTATATACACCATTCACTTTTTCAGAAATTCCTATCAGCTCATTTCGGGTATTATGTATGTGACAGTAATTTTGTCGGAACGTAACATTGTTTCCTGATTCTATCAATCTACTGACTGATAGATTCGTTGAGAGGTTTGGTACGCACAAAATGTCTTTTACTATCACGTCGTCGTGTTGAGAATTTACCTTAGTTTTTATGTATATCTCCGGCACACAAAACAGGAACAGTCGCCTCATTTGTTAAGATTATCTCACGTTTCTCGTGCACTTGTCGGATATTTGATAATTCTTTACGACTTGCCGTCATTTTCTTGCTTGCTCCTGAAGGGCGTATGGACTGCCTTTATCTCGATAGTAATATGACTAATTATTATCATCAATAGATAAGACACAAATTTTATGTATAGCTGTTATTCGGTGTCCTAACCTCAACAGCCCTCACTTTTCTATCATGGCCTGTAACCAATTTAACTATTCGGGCCATAGGCCAACACATAGGTGGAATATTATCCTCTTTAAGAATAACTTAGCTACCTAGTTTTACATTTGTTATATCTTTTAACCATTTAGGTTTGTTCTGCAAAACATTTAAGTAATATTTGTGCACCTATTCCAGAAATTTTGTTTTAAACGTGTGTATAGTTGCCAAAATTTTAATCTATTATCTGTAATTAGTCATTGCGCTACATATTATAAAGTGACCAGGGGTAAGATACCAATTATTATGATATAGATTCTAACAGTAACAACGATGTATGGTATTGGTAGATTTATTCAGAAGGAATTAGAAAAATTATAAAGTTATGTGTCCAGGTGTTAGTTAGGTTTTTTTTAATAAACATTTATAAAGATTGTTTTGAAATAAAATATCGAACTTAGTTTCATATTCTTTTTATTAATCAGATTCATAATTTGATAAAATGTTATCTAAGAACTGGGCACGTGGATTTACAGACTCTTGGTACCTTGCCCAGCTCATAAACTATTATATGGGCACAGAAACCCGACGACCCACCATGCAGTTGCAACAATATTGTTTTGCATGTTGTTATATTTTTTCATTTAAGATATAAATATAAAATGTTTTTCTGCTAATAAGCCTACTTTAGATTTTTCCACGCAGAAGCATTGAATGTTGAGTTAATGGAAAACCTTCCAGTTTCCTAGCCAGCAAGGCCATGTCTCTACATATTTCAATGTTATAGTAAGCACCCTTTCTAATGTGCTCCCCATAGTAAGACCTGGCTTGTTTTAATAGATAGGTCCCAAAAGCTATCAGGATAAGATTACTCAACTCTAGTCTGCGATATTTTTGTATTGTTGCGACATTGTTGATATTTATATTAATGTTCAAAAACTGTGTTCGCCTTCGATTTAAGTTATTGCTCATAAAAAAAAAATCAGCTAGGGCATTATTTGTATTTAGTTTTTCATTAACTCTTCCCATTATTTGTCTGGCATCATGTCTATTTGTTATTCTTTGGTGGAAATTATTTACCAACCCTGCAGCTATGGAAAAAATTCTCATCGCATGTTTTGACACTAAGTTAAAAAATTCTTGATGCAATAACTTGAATTATTGTTTAAAAATGCCACAAATGGCTTCTACAACCTACTAGCACATAGTGACAGTTCTCGACTTATTAGCTGCTAGAGTTAGATAGCTGGCGTTCACCTTCTTGCAAGGATGCAGGGATATACACTGAATAATTGCTCCGTTCCAACGATGGCACACACTCTCTGAAGTTGAAGTCAGAATGAAAATATTGACGTAATGGTTTAGACTCATCATTAAATTCATTTAATTTGACATATTAGCTGGATAGGGTAGGTCCCTACATCTACAATGTACCCATCACAACACACTATTAGAAAAGGCTTCACTACGTGGCGTATGCAACGAATAGTGGAGTACCGGTAGTAGTGGAGTACCGGTAGTAGTTTTTTTGAAAATCAATAAGTAAGTGTAATGCTTCTATAATGAATAAAGATATTGACTTTGACTTTGTAGGTATCTTTTTGGTGCAAATAGTTCGAACTTTTTTGTACACATAGGTAAGCACCATCCATGATTACAATGGGTTTTCTATTGTCAGAAAAAAGAGTCCATTAGGAATCAACAAATTCCTAGATGCAATTTCATCTCTTGTTATATTATTCATTCCCACATTCCTTGGTATAAATCTTGCTTTAACACATCCCGTGCTTTAGGCATAATAAATAATGTAAATAATCTTTCATCGCACTCTCCAGTACACAATTTAACTAAATATGCAGCAAGTGTTAATGTCCCTTTACGCATATTACTCAATCTAGACAGATCTAAAATCAATTTCTGAAATTGGGCTATTGTTAATCCTATCCAATAAAAGCCTAAATCTTCTGACATGCCCTATAAATTATTAAGTCTAGAAATATTACTTATATTTATCACCGACAGAAATGATGCCAAATCTTCAATGTGTGCAACTGTAAAACTTTGGATGGGCTGTGTATATCTTCTAATTGCTGCCAATTATCATTTTGTAAATGAAACGTACATATTCGGCAGTTCATTGGTACATAAAACTTACAATCTGTAAATAACTTTACCCTTAGCCATGTAGGAACTGCTAATCTCTCAGGAAATATGCGGAATGGCATATTTCCTGAGAGAACATTCTTTAGTGAAAATAACAAATTAAAATTTTTTTCTCGAAAACTATAAGATCGCCGAATTCTGATTGTTGATTATTTAATTAATGAGGTAATTGTTGGTGTTTCTTGATGAGGTGGCTCAAGAGTTCTAGTCGCCAATCGGTTAATTCGCTGCCAGCAAGGATGGCATATTTCATCTGATCCACGCAACTGAAATCCCTCCTATCAAGTTAAGTATATAATCAGAATAATATTAGTATAATTATAACGAATATCAATTAACGTCATCTAATATAACTAAACGCCAATTAAAAATGAAACTATGAAAATAATATATTTATAATGTTTAATAGGAATCTAACAGTTAAAAGTATTATAGGTATTATGTTTAAAACCTAATATACCCTGCAAATAGTGTAAAATATAATAAAATATATTTACTTGCTGCGGCATAATTCTCGGTACTATTATGTTACAGATGTAAGATTTTGGTTAAAAATTAGATTAAGTTTTTCTTCAATTTTCTTTACGTTCATAGGACCGTGCCGAGCGTGGTGAGACTCTAAACAATAGCGAGGTGAGACTCACCAAAATCAATACAGATCAAATTATCGGATCAGTTCTTGTAGAGGTGGTTTCCAGCGAATGAAGAGCACATTTGTGTCCTACGGCAGACTTGGGCTGAATGGTTAAATTTCAAATATTTGTAACATTGAACAAGAGGTGGAATGATTGTTGACACCTGTTACCTGAACAAATTCAAGTATAGAAACTTGGGTAAAGTCGACGATGAAAACGTGATTGCCACTGTGGTGATAGGATGCATTTTTTGTTTTCATCTCTCTTACGAATCGCTGACAGAGATAACATCTGCATCAGAGTTTATGTTTTTGTAAATTTCCTCATTAGAAATTTCAGTAGGAACATATTTAATTATACCTACTTTGTCTACCAAGTCTACAGACCTCATTGTGACGTCAGAAGACTTTTGGGGGGGTAACCTGTTGCCTAGAGATATTTAGATGGTTCCTGAAATGACTGCTTCTGATACTGCCTGAGTCACCTGTTCGAAAGTTACCTGGAGTTGGTCGTGTTTTCCAGGATTGCATTGGCTGCGCACACTGTTCTCGTTGTTCGGGGGCTGCACTACTATTGGGGATGAAAGGGTGTTGTGGCATATGAAGCCCTAAATTGCTTGGTATCATGTAAGCGTTATTTAAATTGCGAAATGGGTAATTAAATTTCAAATTCGTTAACTCCTTCGGCTTAGCTCGAGATGTTGAAGGCGTGTTAAAATTAATGACTCTATTATATGCAAGCCTAGTCTCTTCCTGCCTAGCCGCAATTATAGCCAGCACTAACGAATCGGGTTTAGCGATTCTTACTCCTAATTAGAGATGGAAGTCTATTTGGTTAATATATTGTTCTGACCATGTTCTCGTAGTAGTTTCTTTTGTTATGACTGCCTATGGAGAGTAAAGTGTCCAGTAATTCTCTAAGCCGTTTTCCAAAGATCTCGGCGTCCTCCTGTCTAGAACGGCGAGTACGGATGAGTTCTTGCATCACCTGAATCTCGTTTCGCGGTTCCCGGAGTCGTCTAATAAGAGCGTCTTTAATGGTTTCCCACGTGTCTAGATATTCGTCGTAAGCTAACGCGTCTATAGCGGTGCCGCTTAGCCTACTCCTAATGAGGCAAATTAAAGCCGGATGTGCGCGAGCATGTTCATCTGATAATAATTTTAATACATTTTATACTTCAGGAATATAATATTTAATAATTTAGGATTCCCGTCATATCGGGGCATTAAATGCGTCATCAACTTAAAATGCGAATCGCAATCTTTCAAAGACATTGTTTCTAATTTACGATTCCCATTAGTATAAGACAATAGCGATACGTATTATCACAGTAAATTCCTGATTCTAAGGAGTTTAATGAACAATGGAATGACGCTCGCGTTCGTTCAGAGTATCGAATATCTCGTGCGATTGTAGCTAACCGACAAACGAACTAATGATAATTTTGAAACAATGTTATTAATTTTACTATGTATTTTAATTACGTCAACAAGTAGATGCTATCTATACTGATTTCTCCAAAGCCTTCGACAGGGTTAATCACAAGTTGTTGATAGCGAAACTATCATCGTTTGGAATCGGAGGACCATTACTTTCGTGGTTTGCTTCATATTTAAAGAACAGATTTTCATACGTAGTGATCAGAGGCCACTTTTCTCAAAAATATGAGTGCACTTCGGGAGTACCACAGGGATCCATATTAGGACCCCTATTATTTAATATTTTCGTAAATGATGTAACTAATTGTGTACATAATTCAAAATGTTTCATCTTTGCGGACGATCTGAAACTCGCAAAAGCAATTCTTAATGATCATGATGCACAATCTCTACAAGAAGATGTCGATAGAATTGCTCGTTGGAGCAAGTTAAATGGCATGGATCTCAACGCTTCTAAATGTTCTTATATCAACTTTACGCGTAAGCATACTGCATTAGAAACCCAATACACGTTGAACAATAACCCACTTCAGAAGCTTGAATCCATTCGAGACTTAGGAATAACAATTGATGCTAAATTAAGATTTAATATTCATATTGAAAATATTTGTAGATCGACACGCAAAATGCTGGGGTTTTTATATCGGAACTCAAAATGTTTTAAAAAAATCATAACAAAAAAACTTCTTTACACTTCCTTAGTTAGAAGTAAACTAGAGTACGGGACCATCATATGGAGCCCTAATTATCAAATACACAAAGATCGTATAGAAAGCATACAAAGACGATTCACTCAATATTGTTCTAGTGGTAATCATATGGAATCCTATTCTACTCGTCTCCTAAAACTAAAATTAAGCTCACTATCGGACAGACGTAAACTACATGATTTAGTTTTTTTGTACAAGCTTACAAATGGAACCATAGATTCTGCAGAATTACTACAGTTTAAAGTTCCCTGCCGTGTACCGCGTTTTACGATTCCCTTACTCAATCACAAATTGTATAAAACTAATCTTGGTCATCACTCTCTTATACCGAGAATAAGCAGATTGTATAACGAATGTGTGCTTAAAGATAAGACTATTGACTTATTTTGCGATAGTATAAAAACTTTTAGAGCCAAAATTTTCAAACTATTTAATAATTCAAAGTAAAAATTCTACCATAATTTTATATAAGCTCGATATAAATTGTTATTATTTTTATAAATTTTTAATTTTCTTATTTCTCTTATTGTCTTATTATTGTTTTTTTTTTGTTGTTTCTTATTAGTATTTTACTCATACTTGTAATTATTATTGAGTTATCGTACACTTATCGTCTTTTTAAACACGCTGTAACTACCTTTAAATGAAAACATGTAAATCATAGTTCCTAAGTCTATTGTCAGTTTTTATAACAAAACAACATGTTATTTCGTTGGTGGTTCTATCAATAAATAAATAAATAAATAAATAAATAAATTACTTGTATATATTTTAACTACTTATTTAAATAATTTATTATTGATCTTATTATTATAAATAATAATAGAACGGGGAAATGTCTATTGCGATTAAAGGATATAGACATACACACACAATAAAAAAATTTCACGTAAAATAAGACAGGAAATAGAGCAGGAACACTTGGATAACTAGAGTACTTACTCCAGGATGTTCTGTATCTCCTGCCGGGTTCTTGCCCGATCGCGCGATTTAGATTCTTAAGAATCGCTATGGTACGATTTGAGAACCATAACACAATCGTAATATAACATTGGATTCAATACGAGCGTACTGCGATCCTACCGACTGCGCCAATTAAGTATTCGGCGATCGGTATTCCAATAAAAAAAATATTTAATTAAATTACAAGGTGTTTACTGTATGACAATTTGGAATGGACTGATTTACAATTAAAAAAAGTTATGAACTAAAACTAATTATGTCAGCATTCAGTCGGTGCGCCTTCGCCGTGCTGAGACTGCAGTACTGGTGGTTATGACGTGCTAACTCTTGTAATGCCGGATATATTAAATTGGCCTTCAAGCTGAGCAAATCATATTTCCGGTTCTTCTGGCCAAAACGGTGGTACATGAACTCCAAACCTTACATATTCCTGAAGTCTGTTCGTTCTGTGTCGACTCGCTAGTTGTACTACGTGGCCGGGTAAGGTCACCGTCCAACGTCCTGGCATTTTCGAATTTTTTTTCGACGTTGCTCATATTTGTGTCCAATGGGGTCACCAATGTGTATATTTCTATTGATCGCATGACTTGCAGGATACTAAATAATAATGCCGGTCTGTCACTGACACTCGCAGTTCATTGTTCCACAACACAAATAAACAGTTAGAAGGAGAAGACAAAAAAATCAAAATCAAAAATATATTTATTCACATATTCGCTTGCGCGTTCTTATGAAATGTCAAAAATTTTACATAAAAATTAATACGTTCGTAAGTTACCACCGGTTCGGAAAGCAGTTTCTCTTGAGAAGAAACCGGCAAGAAACTCAACAGTTGCTCTTTTTTAAAACGATTAGTTTACATTATTTCATTTTAGCCTACGTGAGTATCAACAGCATTAACCTCACACATTGGCGTCGTCAAGATATTCTGCAATGGTATAATATGCCAAGTTCGCGTTCAATTTTGCGTTTAAATTCATCTAGTGGCAACCTTATTACCGATTGTGGGATTTTATTATACATGCGCACACTTTGCCCCATGAACGATCTATTTACTTTTTTTAGACGAAACAATGGTGTAATTAATTTGTCCTTATTTCTAGTTTTAATTTATGTCTGTCACTATTCTTTAGATAACAATTAAGATTATGTCTAACGTACAAGGTATTACAATAAATATATTGGGACGCAACAGTGAGTATATTAATCTCTATAAATATCTCTGAGTGTATCACGGGCTCCGATGTTATAGATTGCTCGGACAGCTCTTTTTTGAAGAATAAATATAGAATTTATATCAGATGCACTACCCCACAACAAAATGCCGTACGATAAGATGCTGTGAAAATAACTAAAGTAAACAAGTCTGGCAGTGTCGATGTCTGTTAGCTGTCTAACCTTCCTAATAGCAAAAACAACGGAGCTTAGCCTACTCGCAAGAGATGGGGACTCTACTGAAGCTTTGAATCTACTTTAATCCCTAAGAAAACTGCAGACTCAACAGGATGAGGGATACGTTATTTAATAATAAACTAAAACTTTGCCTTCTCACACTAGGAAGAGTAAAAAGAATACTTTTAGTTTTTTTGGCATTTAATATTATTATTCATGGTGAACCAGTGAAGGATATGCGAAAGTGTACCATTTACGTCGTCATAATTGGATAAATTTCGGTCAACCTTAAATATGAGTGATGTATCGTCAGCAAACAGTACAACATCACAAAACTCACTGGCATAGGAGCGGAGATCATTTATATATACTAGAAATAAAAATAGGCCCAAGATTGATCCTTGTGGTACATCCATTTTCATGGGGGACCCAGAGGAATTAACATCATTTATAGATACTTTTTGAATTCTATTACTAAGGTAAGAGGTGATGAGATTGAGGGCGCTGTCACGAATGCCATAATAATCTAGCTTGCAAAGAAGGGTATTGTGATCTACGCAGACGAAGGCTTTTGAAAGGTCACAAAAGACACCTAACGCATCTTGTGACCTTTCCCAGGCGTTATAGATATGCTTAAAAAGTGCGACACCCTTAAATGCATGATTTTTTCCTTTTTAGATACCATAAATTGAAACAGGTAGATAATTAAACATAGATTAAGGGAAAAATAAAGAAAAAAATTTTTTTATTCTAAAAAGTATATTTTTATAAAAATAACTTACTGATGTATATCTACATCAGTATGCATTACAGTTACTATTAAAAATGTAGCATAAGTACTATCGTATAAACGATTATCTTCGAATTAGGCTTACTGCAGTGAATGAAAATCTTTGAAACAGTTATTTCTCTGATTTAGACACAACGGTACATTACATTTGGTACACGACCATTGTGTGGTGCCCTTACAATTGGGCATCTTGCACCGTAATCGATTGGCAAATACCGGCCAATGTTCAAATCCATCTACGCGCACATCTTTTGATGGGAGCGGATGTTGCGGACCTTTTTGCTTTTTTATTTGAAGCTCGTGTTCTAGATGGGAAGTACTAGGGCGCCCTCTTTTACTACCACCAGACATACCTATATTACACAGTGTGTCTGCCAAACAATTACGAAACTCCCCAAGACTGAGCAGTTGCTTTTTGGATACACCTTTAGCAATTAGATTTTTTTTCATAAGCACCCATGAGTTGATTGTAGTGAGGTCCAGAAGGTGATAAAACAAGCGTAAATACCTTTTCCGGCTCTTTATTCGAATCCGATAGCGTCCTAAAAAGCTATCCATCAGATCGACTCCGCCCATATGCATATTGTACTCTTGCACAATTTTGGGACAAGGGATGTCAATTTTTTGTTTGGCCTTCTTATCGTATCTTGAAACTTTTCCTACAGGCTCGGCGCCAACGTAAGTCGATAAAAGAGTGACGACTTTATTATCTTTCCACGCAGTGGCCGAAAAGTCTACTCCATCTGAATGGGAAACGCGTTCCTCATATGTACCTCTCGGAACAGAAGTTTTCATAAGTTCCTTTTTGTCAGGAAGTCGACAATTCGGTAGCCTGTTTTGCTGAATAGTTCCGACACATTGTATACCCTGTTTATTCAAATAATTTACCAAAGGCAGGGATGTGTAAAAATTATCGAAGAATACAATATGATTGTTCATCCTTGGTATAGCTCTCGCCAAACGTATAACGACGTTATTTGTTATTTCGAGATCAGGCTCATCGGCTGGTTTGTCTTTTTTTTCTTCTTGACCAGAATAGACCTCAAATCTGTAAGCATATCCCATAAGATTACAGAGAACAAAAAGCTTATAACCCCATTTGTGAGGTTTATTTTGTAAATATTGCTTTAGGAAATGTGCAATTTTAGTTGAATACATCTGCTCATCTATCGAAAGTCGTTGGTCTATTGCAACTGATGAAAATGTCGTATTTAGCTGTTCTATCACAGGTCGAATCTTATGGAGGCGAGCGATCGGAATGGTCTCGCGGAAGATGATTATTATTATCGTTGAAATGTAAGTAGCTCCTAATCATTTCAAACCGATTTACCGGCATTGCGCTCTTTACAGGATCGTACCCAAACTTGGAATGCCAGTATGAACGTACACTAGGGAAATGCTCTACTGACATAAATAAAAGAATTCCTATGAATTTTTTAACTCGCCAACAGTAATAGAGAAAGATATTGAAGGGTTTTTTTGTACTGCATATAAGTTGGTTTCATCAACAATTTTTTGAAGAAACTCAGGTGTGAAGTTGTGCAAAAAACATTTATATGGTGTATCAAGTTCAGTTATAGCAGAGTCTGTTGTGCTTGGTTGGTGAATTATTTTCGATTCGTCATACAACAAACTGTCTTTTTTCCAAATGAGTTTCCTTTTATCAAACTCTACCTTATGTTCATGACCTTCTTGCATGGGTAATGAACTAATAATTTGACTTGATGTGCCAGGCAAATCTTGAACCAGTGGTGGATCACAATAGGTAGGATCTTCATGATGCTCTGCATCCTCGTCTTCCAACTCTCGAATCATTTCTCTTGCATTAGCGAAAAAGGTTTCTTCATCTTCACTTTCATCTTCTAAGCCATCCTCAGAAATATTTCCATCTTCTAAAGTCGCCAGAAGTTGTTCTATTTCTCTATCTGCCACTTTACGGGACATTCTGGAGAAATAATTATAAAATTCATATGAATAAATTACGTATCTATAACAAATAAGTCAAAAATAAATAATAAATACATTATACCTATAGTAATACTATTTCTTGCCTATTTTGCATACTTATGTATTTCTACATCACAATTTATACCACTGATATTTACAAAAACTGTTATTGTATTCTAAAAAAAAAATATATAATGTGTTCTGCTTACCTTTTTCCTCTCGTAAATCACTTTTAGCACGCAATAATACTATTTAGTATACACTAAAATGACATTACAATTTTACCTCCAAAGTGTATATTTGAAAGTGTTGCGCCAAACGGTCAAATTATGACATATAAAAAAGTGAACTGCCATATCATGAAAGCTTGCGTTCAAAAACTAAGATAGATATTTTTAGCACCTATTAAAAGTAAAAAATACTGTATTTGAGTTATCGTTTAGAAATGATGTAAGGAAGAAAACACTGATGAATATATACATCATAATGCATTTAAGGGTTAAAAGTATCATTATAAGAAGATATAACGAAATCAACCATTGATCTATAAGAATCATTGGGGTTAACTCCTATATCTTTATAGGACATATGCTGTGCCACTTTTTTCTTTTAAATATAAAAATAATTTATTCTGTTTGTAGTGACTGGCCTACACTTTATCTTAAGTTCCCTTGTAGTAATTTGGTCTTCTATAGAAAATTTCAAACCAGAGTGATCAGAGCTAAGACAGTTTATGATTGATATTTCATATACTATATTGTAACAGAATACATTGTCTATACATGTGGAAGAAGAAGAAGAAGTTAGTGACACGAGTTGGTTCATGATAAAGATTCTTAAGTTTAAACGAACACGTACTGGTTAAATTGCTTAGAGCTTCCGGCACAAACTGACGGTTGGTTCAAAGTTTGATTTTAATTTACGCGCAAGCGCTGGTAAATTATAAAAATTGTCCATCCATAGAGTATGACCGTAGAGTAGAGACTGTAGAGTTTTCAAGACCATTAAAAGTTTCAGTACTATTGCGGGTGTAAATGCGTCTAGGGGGCTTTTGTCAGTCTGTGTAGACGGTGGTTTTTTATGAGCATGCACTTCGAATCTCCATGAATAACCTGTCTTAGACTCGCAAATTTCGTATGTTTTAATCCCTACTGCAGCGGCCTTGTTTGGAATGAATTGATTTATATCAAATTGTACATATTTTGGAATTTACTATTCAGGTGTGATATTACCGGCTGAATTTTAAATAATTTTGCTGCAGAAGCATCCAGTTCTAGTGTACTCATGACTCCATAGTTATTGAAATGTAGACATTTTGACAACAACTGGAATCGTCTTAAAGACATGTGTGCACTAAAACCAGGTGTATAAAATATGTCAGGAGTAGCGCTCCAGTACTCTTCTATTTTAGTTTTAATGACAAACCCCATTGCCAAAACGACAGCAAAATAAACATAAAGTTCATCGGGATTTGTGTCCCGCCAATCACAGATGCGACTTTGAGGTTGGAGGTTGTCATTTAACATCATGTGTTGCGCTAACTCCTGTGCATATCTATTTATCTCTGCAGCAATGTACTCCATAAATTCTAAATCCCATATAACAGTAAAAGTGTCTAGGGGATTGTCAAACAGAGATGTTGGACCACAGTTAATGTTTGAAAACGTTTCCCTTCTCAATTCAGGCGGAATTTGAGCTTGCGGAAACGCTGTCCAGTGAAAATCAAAAATGCTATGAGGCTGATATGTAGCTGACATATAGGTCGTTTCGTCAGGGCCTAAATCATAGTCATTCATCTCGTGGTCATCAGGATCTGTGGGTGTGTCCATGCTGCTTACGTAGGTTCTCGGGATTACAGGAGCCATTACCTCTTCCTTATCACTTTCCTCCGATTCACTTCCTGATAAAAAAAAAACAAAAACAAAAAGTAGATATATTCCTTGGTAGAGACAAAATTTATTGGAGACAAATATGTATAGCAGATCTTTACCAAGACTATAAAGAAAAGTGTAAATTTCTTTATCCCGAAACCCCGGTCGTGCACGGTACGGCGTGGACTCATGTTTTGCGACGTACTGGCAAAACTTACGTCTGGACCACGTTCAACGAACCTAGAAATAGTTATATAACTATATTATTGCACGTTTGTACTAATATCGTAATAGAAAGTAAGCAACTTACACTTCAGGAGAGGGTGGTATAACTAATGATGTTTCGAGTTCAATTTCTTGAACATCAACTTCTATAGCATCCTGTACATCGTGTACGTTATGTACAAGATGTGGCTCCTGAAGGCCTAAACCCTTAGCCACTGCCACATCGGATAGTGGAGAAGGCGTACTTGATGAACCAGCGTACCTAAAACCAAGTATTTAGAAACAATTTAAATTTGTTGAAGTTTGTTATGAATAATGAGGGAAACAGTTCGTTTATAAGTGACAGCTTGTGCAAAGTTATTCCTACATGGCTGTGTCATATATGTTATCATTTAAATAATTATTAACTGCACTCTGTTACCTATGAGATGTGGTGATTATGACGTAATGTAGCCTATGTGCTAATCCAGGACCTAAAGAACCTACATACTAAATGTTGGTATATATGTACATTTATATTGGCAACACTTTTGCTCACATAACAATATGGCGAATTACTAGTATTACTTTCCTGTTGTAACTTGTAACTTGTAATCATGTTTTCTTATCTCAATAAAACTAAAACAAAATGGTGTTCCTAACTTAATTATTTAACATGGTAGCAGAGCGTGGTTGTTTAAAAAATGTTGAAAAGGTTAAATCAAAAAAGTTTCGGAAAATGTAACGCGACGGAATTATAAAACGAACAAGAAAAAGGAAAAAATGGCGACTAAGAACAGCGATATTAATATTCCAATTTTCGATGGTACAGACTATAGTAATTGGAAAATACGCATACTCAAGTTTCTGCAGTTCAAAAAGTGCAAGGATGTTGTAGTGAGATCGAAAATTGCAACCGACAAAGATGATTGGGACGACAGAGATGTCCAAGCAACTAACTATATTTATAGTGCAATAACCAACAAGCAGTTGGAATATATAAGTGAACTTGATTCGGCCTACGAAATAATAAATAAATTCGACGAGATGTATTTGAAGAAATCAACTGCGTTGCAAATAGTATGTCGCCATAACCTCGAAAGTGTCAAATTGAAAAATTATTCGGAGGTGTCTCTATTTTTCGATGACTTTGAAAAGGCGGTAAATGTGTTAAAACAAGCAGGTGCAATGGTATCCGAAACAGAAAAGTTGAATTAAAAGCACTACCAGTAAGTTACAGCTACATAGGTGATTTAATTGATGTTTTGCCAGAAAGTGAGAGGACAGTGGACTATTTAAAGAGTAAAATAAAATTGAAAAATACAGAAAATGTGAGTGAAACGTCAAATATCGATGCGTTTTTCGTTCCTGCTTCACTTCTACCAGCTGATGTTCTTGTAGGGCAATCTCTTACAAAATGTCCTAATGTACGAGCGTTTAAAACGGATAAGGACTTCATTTTGTACCAAGTTACGGTGAATGAAACGAATTCAATTGTTCTCAGAGCAAATTGTGACAGTAAGATTAAGAATGACACAATGATAGAAGTAAAATGTTTGAAAGGTTTTACTGGCCTGGTAAATCTAAACTCAGAGATCAGAAGAAACAACGGTAATGATTATTTAATTCTCCCTGGAAATTATATAATTCATTTAGTTATATTAGGTTTAGTCAATAAAGAGTTTGTTCTTAAAAAGGACACTGTTGTGGGTAGGGCTATAGGAATACCTAAGGGTATATTACCGCTAGAAAAGTAGGACCGTCATTTAGTAAATGTTAGACGTGTTACTGACGAGACATCCACTATTAAACCGATTGATGTAAACGTTGGTTCTCAACTGAGCAATGTATCTAAGTTAAGAATTACTTCGCTTGCTAAACGAATATAGATTGTTTCGCTTTTTCTACTACTGAACTAGGAAAAACGTCAATCACTCAAATGCACATAAGACTTAAAGACTCCACCCCCGTAACTTACAGACCTTACAGACTGTCCTTATCAGAAAGAGAAAAAGTGAGGAATATCATTAACGAACTTTTAGCAAGTGATATTATAAGCGAATCCGTTTCTAAGCCAAGCCCAATACTTGTAGCCAAGAAGAACGGCGAACTTCGTCTTTGCGTTGACTATCGTGCTATAAATAAAAAAAAAACTGTCAAAGATAAATATCCCATGCCATTCATTGATAGACCACCAGATTGACAGCTTGCAAGGTCAAAAATATTTTACCACCTTAGATTTATCACAAGGCTATCACCAAATACCCATGTCTGAAGATTCTAAGCACCTTACAGCATTCGTAACTCCAGATGGTCATTTCGAGTATAACAGGATGCCTTTTGGACTTACCAACGCTCCAGCAGTTTTTCAAAGAATGGTTCAATCATTGCTAAATAAAAGTAAAATTTCAGGAGTAATGGCTTACATGGACGATATTGTCTTTGGGTCTAAGACTATTAATGAAGGGGTGCAAAAGTTGCGTCAAGTTTTGAATATTTTGCGTGATTCTGATTTGAATCTAAACCTAGCGAAATGTCATTTTTTTTAAATCAAAATTGAAAACTTGTGAGCGTGCATCCCCCTGTGCATATTCAAAGCAGCCATCAGGAAAGAAGCAAGGACTATTACACCCGATCCTTAAACCGAGTACGCCATTCTAATGCGTGCATATAGACCACGTAGGTCCTTTCGTTCGTAGTAAACTCGGTAACACGTACATTTTAGGCATCATAAATAGTTTCTCCAAGTTTATCATATTACGAGCAGTAAGAAATACAAAAAGCAAAACGACGATTACGGTAATGCGTGATTTTATTGGTCTTTTTGGTTCACCAAAAGTAGTGATATCCGATCGCGGAACTAGCTTTACGTCCAATGAGTTGTGGAAGTTTGTGGACTCTTATCAAATAAAGCATGTAAAGAATGCCGTAGCCACGCCGCGTGCAAATGGCAAAACTGAACAATACAACCGTTCAATTCTCAGTTCTCTTATGGTACTGAATATCGATAACGATGATCGAATCTGGGATACCCATTAAGATAAAGTCCAATGGAGTTTAAACAACACTCTTAACAAAGGCATAGGAAAAACACCGGCTCAAATCGTTTTTTGAAAAAATACGGTAAATATAAACGAAAATCATTTACATGAAATATCAGATGGTCTAAGGTTGGACGAAGAAATCCAAGAAACTCGCAAGCAAGTTTCATCTCACATAAATAAGCAACAGGAAATAATGAAAGCCCGCTTTGACAGAAAAAGGTGTAATTATAAATTAGGCGATCTAGTTATGGCACTAAAGAATACACGTAATTGCGGAGACAGTAATAAATTAGTCCTACCGTACATTGGTCCCTACAAGGTGGTCAAGGTGGTCAACAAGGTGGTCCCCTAAGCGGTATACTATCAAGATGCAAAACCAATGGACTTAGAAACCACATCGTAACAGTACATACAACCAAGTGAAGTTAGGAAGCGGACACGCCTGGTGTGCGCGATCAGTATACCATCAAGCTATTTATACAGCGAGTCTTTACCATCGCGACAATAAATGAACCTACGTCTAACGCTACTTGCCAATAATCATAAAAAAATATTAACGTTAAATAAAATCCATAATAAAAAAAATATTTTTCGAAACAAACTAATTAAGTAAAAAAGAAACAAAATTTGTAACATCCTATACAACCGCGCCACAGCGTCGTATTACAAGCCTCTCCTTCTAACAGTATGTTTTGTCTCTTTTAAATTCATTCAACCCATTCATATGTTTTGTGACCTTTACAAATGAACTTTACGTTACGCTTTTATAGGTAAGGGTATTCTAAAATTCTTTGTTTTGGAAAATTTAATTACTCTGTAAATATTGAGGTTTAAAGAATTTAAATATTTAATACAACTTTAAAAAGTTATCCCCCATATGTGTGTTTATTTATTGTCGCGATGGTAACGACACGCTGTATATTCTGATGGACCTACAAGCCGAGAAAACCTTTTGTGTGTAAACTGCGTATTCCTTGGTTTAATAGTTATTTCAAGCGAGATTTAATTAATGTTTTTTTCCTCTTTGTCTTCGTTTATTCTCTTAGTTATATTTAACCTAATATGTTTAAATTCATTACCTTCATGCGTTTAATTTGAATGAGGCCATTCAACCCGTACAGGATGGCCGAATTGAACATATATATATATATATAAAATAAAAAAAATATGTCGAAAACTTATTACATGTAATTAAGTTTTAAGTTATTATGTAGGTTTAAGTTAATTAAGTTTACTCTTATGCCGTCCTTTAAAAAAAAAAAACAAATTAAAAAAAAAACATGTTAGTTTGCCTGTGGTCAGACAAAAGTCAGGATAGCCGACTGTTAGAAATCAAAAATATTTGTTTAAAGTAATTCATGTTTGCTAACAAAACTAATAATTTTGTAAAACACATTGATTTTATTAATTTGATATTTAAAAAGGAACCTTATTTATGCACGCGACTAATGTCTTGCCTTTTTAAAAAACTTGTTGTATTGTTACTCAAAATCATTACCATTATTCTGTGAAATAGTAATATTACGCAATTATTTTTTAGTTTTGCTTCTTAAAATTATATAAGTTAAAGTTATATATTTTGTCAATTTTATCAATATAATAGTATAAACTCTTTTGAAACATTGTGACAATTTAAATGTGGTACAACTGAGCGCATAGAAAAAGAAGGGTGTGGTCCTGCGCCCGGGCATTCTACTCCCTTGTATCGAGGCGAGAATACGTATACTTTTATTTAATAAAGAAATTGTAGTCCAAATCCAACCTGAGTTTTAATATATCATAAATGGTTGTATGTTTGAATATGTGTGTGTATGTGAGATTTGTGAGCACCCTACACTCTCGTCTCTCGCTGTGTATCTTAATTAAGCATTTTATTTATTTATTTAATCTTTATTGCACAGAAAATTGTCCAAAGGCGAGCTTAATGCTATATTGCATTCTCTACCAGCTAACCCTAGGTAGAACAGAAACAAAATGTCAAGGGCAGTAAAGTAGTTATATTCGATACATAATTAAATAAATAATATGTAATAATTAGGTAATAAATGTAAAAACTGACAACGTAAATATATATATATATATATATATATATACACATACATACATATACAAACATATACACATAAATACATTTCAGATGTTCATACATAGTAAGTACTATTAAGTAGCTAAGACTATTCCGAAGCGCTTGGACCAGCTTGAGATACGACTCAGATCACCATTAACACGAGAAATTGCGGTATGAATGTCACCAGTGAGCGATTGTGAGTATAGCTGAAGATCATCAGCATAGAGGTGGTAAGAACATTGAAGATGGTTAGTGAGAAGTATAATAAACAGTGAAAATAAGAGGGGAGAAAGTATGCCGCCTTGCGGAACACCTGCAGTCAAGTCCGACCAGTCAGGAATATCCTGACCTATCCGTTCAGCTTGCTGGCGACCGCGAAGATAAGAGGAAAACCAGTCCAGTGCTGAAGAGGAAAAATTTAGCCGTGAAAGTAAACTAAGTAGCAGATCGTGGTCGACACAATTAAATGCGTTGAAGAAGTCACTAAGGACCAATACGGTCAAGTGTGACCTTCCCTAGAGTCTTCGAAAAACACCAGAAGACAGTGAGAAGTTTATGATGTGGGTGAGAACTGGAGCAATTCGGTCAAGTATAGGAAGTATCATAGCTCTGCTCACTTCATCATGGCCGGTTGCTGTGGATTTTATGGATATTACAGCTTTTCGGGTATCCTCGTCAGTCACTGGATGAAAGTGAAAAGGTATACTGGATAAAATCGGCATGGAATTGAGTTCCTGTAGAGTAGACGTTTTTAATGAAATGACACAAGGGAGAAGCAAAGGTAAAATGTTTGTTGAGTTCATTAGCCGAAATACTTAGATTCTGAGAATAGGTATGTGATTTTCCAAATCCCAAAGAGTTAAGGAACTTCCATACGTTTGCCGAAGAGGAGTTTAAAATACTATTGTGAAAGTAGCGGCGCTTAGCAGTTCTTACCACCTGATTACATCGATTTCTAGCACGCTTATAATGTTCAAAATATATACTGTTTCGATTCTTCTTGTAGACACGAAAAGCCCGGTCCCTTCTTGTCATTGCACTACGCACTTCATCGGTAATCCATGGTGCAGGTGGGCGACGCAATCTCACTGCTCGCACTGGTGTGTGCTTGTCATATAGTCCGAGGATTTGTGTGTTCAGATAAGAAATTTTTGTCGTGATATCATTAATTTCCTAGGGTCCCAGTCAATATCTTTGGCATCATTCCCAAGTGCAATGAGGTCGAGCTTGTTGAAGTTACGCACATATGCAATAGTTGGTTTGGGCTTGGGAGGCTTCAATCTATAAGATAACAGTAGCAGATCATGTCTAGAAAACGCAGGAGCTGGCAGCTAATTGGTCATAATATATAACATGATCTGTCGAACTGGCACATATTATGTCTAACCACGAATCCTCAGCGTCTATATTGAGATGGGTAGCGTTTAATGGCAGAATCGAGAGATCCGCCGAGTTTATGATAGTTTTAAGTCTGCGAACCTGAGGAGAATCCTTTAATAAGTTGGTATTGAAGTCTCCCATGATTATAATGTGGTTGTTGATTGCGCAGACAGAGTCGATAATAGACTCAAGGTGCGAAAAATAATCGGTCGAGGGGGGCAGTAGACCACTCCGAGCACAACCTTCGCACCCTTAACATCTACCTCTAGGAAAAGGTACTCGGCGGATTCTCTATACTCTGATGGTGACATAGCTATTATATTATACGTAAAGTCCGCTCGCAAGTATATTGCGACTCCGCCGCCACCTTTGCCAGTGCGATCGCAGCGTATTGGGACGTATCCAGGAAGACTATACAGTGCGGAAGAAAGAGAAGGTTTAAGCCAGGATTCTGAAATAAGTAATGCATTAGTATGATCGGCCGAAAAAGTATCGAGAAGGTCTGAGTAATGTGCAGGGATGCTTTGAGCATTTGTATGGCATATGTTTAAAGAATTCGTATAAAAAAGTTTGGCGCGCAAATGATCACCTACATTGCCAACAAAAGAAATGTCTGTGGCTGAAGTAATATCAGGAGAAAAGCTATCGCAAGCTGAGTAAAATGAGTCTTCATCTGATGACATTTATGCAATAATTATGATATATTATATAATTAATATAGTAATAAGTTATAAACATAAAATAAAATAATTTGAAATTAGTAAATTATGTAAAAAATAATAAAACAAAATATTCATACGTTTTACCTGCTAAACTGCCTTACAAATTAAAACGATTTAAATGCTAAGTGTTTAAAAAGAAAAAAAAAAAACAACATAATGACATAATTTAGAGCACCAAATTAGTTATAGGTACTTTTGAAAAGTGGAAATTATTCCTAAATAAAAAATGATTACACAAACTGTCACACACGTAATATAGGTAAACGTTATATAATTTGATCAGCCAATAGTTACAATGTAGAATTATTGATAAACTTGAGATGGGACTAGGCTGTATGGTGAAATCCCAATGAATAGGCTGTATACAGAAATTCCAACCCGTTAAACTATTCTAAATAATATTGCCCAATCACAATGATGACGTTTGACATCATATTTAGATAAACAACAAACAACAACAACTATTTTAAATGTGATAAAAATGCATCTTGAATGTTAATAAATTTAAAGGAACAAAAAAGAAATGCAATAAGAATATATAAAATAAAAACACAGTGCTAAAACTAATTATGATAACCTAAGGCGTCTTTGGATCAAGTTTAATTACACCTTCTTACTGATCGTGCGTTTCGAAGTAGCTGACCTGGCCTTAGGCCCTTCTCTTTTGGAGCTGGTTCCCGAGACAGGAAGCATGGTGACCGGTTCAACTTCAGCCTTGTGTTGGGCGGTCAGCTCTTGCAAATCATTGTTTGAGAACACTTTGGCGCGGGATCCTCCAGGAAGCTTGACATTAATCACTCCGTCTAGAGTCCACACATTTCTGATTCCAAAGAGTCTGCGAGCCTCTAAGAAAAGTGATTGCCTCATACGTGTTAAATATTCAGACACCATGTAGGGGCTGCCTTTGAGCAATGTCTTTTTGGACCACACTTCTCGACGGACTGCACTATCTTCAAACTTTACGAGAATGGGACGGGGACGACGGTGACATACTTGCAGGGATTGACCAGTGCAGTTATTGATGCCGAGATTCTTCGTGAAGACAGAGACAGCTAATTCTCGAACATTCTTATTTTCTTCTTCGGGCACACCTCCAATCA
The DNA here is from genome assembly GCA_933534255.1 of Iphiclides podalirius. Lineage (NCBI taxonomy): Eukaryota > Metazoa > Arthropoda > Insecta > Lepidoptera > Papilionidae > Iphiclides > Iphiclides podalirius. The sequence continues at coordinate 45,596 of OW152842.1, read as the reverse complement.
GCAAGAACTTTCTTCTATGTCTACTCTCAATGGAGTCTACGTTAGCAAGTAACTGGTTAATTTGCTGCCGCAGGAATGTAAATGTCGAACATACAAAATTCTTGAAGTTGATGTAATCAGAACTCAATTCTTTCAAGTTCATTTCTTTTGGTGACCCTATGAGGCTTGCTTCAAATTCGTCTAAGCGTTGATTAAAGGACTTTTCCAGTGCAGCTTGCGATTTTAGGACTTGTTGTATGTTTTCCATGTTGAGTTAAAATTTTGGTTATGTGCTCAAGATAATGTTGCAGGGAAAAGCAGTAGCATTTTGTAGCAGGTATTTATTTTATCACATATGTTGTTGTGACTGATTTATATAAAAGACAAGGTGCTTTTAATGTAAACAGATGAAATAAAACGAAAATAAAAACAGAGATGTTACTTTTGTACGCCTACCCCCGAATTAACATTAATAACTAAACATTAATAAGAAAAAAGCATTAATAACTATTATAAATAAACTAGAAGAAATTACAACAAGACATTTTATTTATTGTGTACTGTTTGAAACCTACAACAGGTTGTTGGCTCAGTCACGCAAAAATAAATTATCGACGGTGTCACATAATTAAATGAAACTCTTGCTTTGAATCTCTATAATTATGTTTACTTTACTGCGCCACATATTAGCACGACATCTTCGAATCGGCACCGGAACAAGAAGGGCCATAGAGTAAATCCACAGACTAGTTTAAACATTTGAACCACAGATCCTAACTAATGTTACACTCTTTCCTTCTTAAGCTTTTTCCTTTACATAAAATTTTTATAAATCAAGTCTTTGAACTGGCTTATGAGTACGGCTGCTTCTCCTTATCTGATCTGAAATTGGTTGTTGAGGACTATTTTTAATCATTGGTTCGTTAACGGTTTTTGACTCAAATTCAACATTAGACTCTTCCAATTTCCTATCAGGTATTCCACATTACATTTTACAACTTCATATCTACTAGCAATGTCCTCCTGTTTATTTAACATACTATCTAAATCTGAACTTGTATCCTGAGAATGATCTGGCAAACATTGAGTGACATTCCTAGTAAGTACTCCCTTATGCGTTATGACATTATACATTAAATTGCCAACAGGCTTTTCAATAGTACCTTTTAACCATTTCTTATCAGAATTATATGATGCTACATGCACTTTATCTCCTGGTAAATACTGCTTTACAGGTTTCTTAACAATAGAAAGTCTAGGTATAACAATATATTTTCTTTCTTAATTAAGGATAAGCGAGTTCTTAATTGCCTACCAAACATTAATTCACAAGGTGCTTTACCTGTTGTAGCATGTGGAGCTGTACGATATGCTAACAACCATTGTTGTACACTAAAATCTATATTATTTCTATCAAACTTATGAGCTAACATAGCTTTCTTAAATGTTTGTACCCCCCTCTCTGCTAAACCATTGCTGGCTGGGTGATATGGTGCTGTTAAAATATGTCTAATATTATTATTCTTACCAAAATTAATAAACTCTTCTGATGTCCATTGTGGACCATTGTCAGTAACTAATTGCTCTGGCAAACCAAATCTAGCAAAAATACTTCTCAAACATTTTATAGTAGCACTAGAGGTAGTAACATTCATTTTGGCAACCTCTGGCCATTTTGAGTGTGCATCCACAACAATTAACCACATGTGTCCTAAAAATGGACCTACAAAATCTGCATGAATTCTCTTCCAGGGCTCTTCCGGCCATTCCCAACTATGTACTGGTTTTACTGGTGGTAAATTTCTGTTTTGGTTACAACCCTCACAATTACTTGTTAAATTATTAATATCATTACTCATATTTGGCCACCAAAAATAACTATTAGCTAATGCTTGCATTTTATTTATACCTAAATGTCCTGTATGTAATTCTGTTAACACCCTACTTCTTAAAGTACTAAGTATTACAATTCTGTCTAAATACAGTTCAGTATTTAAACAAACTTTTATTAACAATTTTTGGCCAACCTTCTCTTACATAAGTGTATACTTGACTTAATATTGGATCTTTTTGAGTATCTTTAGTTACTTCGGTCAATGTCACTGAAGGATTCTCACAAACAATGCTGTTGACCATAGCTTCTACCTCCCAATTATAACCTGTCTCCCCTTTAATTGGAAACCTCGATGGAAAATCAGCAGCAGCATTGTTTTGAAATGTCCTATACTTAATTACATATCTATAACTACTTAAAATTAAAGCCCATCTTGACATCCTGTCCGCATAAATATTACTAGTGGATTTACAGGGATTAATGGTTTATGGTCCGTAACGAATGTTCTACCTTTTAAATACAAATCAAATTTCTTTACAGCCCATATGATTGCAAGTGCCTCTTTATCTATCTGAGAATATTTGACTTCTGCCTCATTGAGTGTGCGACTAGCAAAAGCAATTGGACGTTCAATTAATTTCTCCCCTATCTTTAACTCATGTGCTAAACATGCACCTAATCTATACTTAGCCGCATCACAGCTTAATGCAATGGGTAACTTAGGATTGTAATGTATTAATACTTGGTCTGAAGCAATTGCTTTCTTAGCCCACTCATATGCCTTTGCTTCCCTATCAGACCATTTCCATGGTTCGGTAGTTTTTAATAATTTATATAACGGTTGTAAATTCTGTGCTGCATTATTTAGAAATTTATGATAGAAGTTAACTGTGCCAAGAAAACTACGTAACTCTTTTACATTTTTAGGTTCAGGAGCCTTAACTATAGCTTCAATATAGTTAGGAGTTTTATGGATACCATCCTTATCTATAATCTGCTCACAATATTCTAATTGTTTACTTAACAACACTGTCTTTTCTTTGTTTACTTTAATGTTCAACTCTCTTAACTTTTTAAATATATTTTCTAATGTTTCTAAGTGACTATCTACATTACTTGAAGCTACTAAGATATCATCAATATAACAAATGACATTTGGCATATTAAAATTGTCATCCATAAAATCGTGCCATTCTTGGGGAGCGGGTGACATACCAAACATCATGAAAGTTGGTCTATACAACCCCCATGGTGTTGTTAATGTCATCAACTTCTGTGCCTCATCATCCATTTTTCTATTCATGTAAGCTTTCCTCAAATCTATTTTACTAAACACAGTTTTAATATTACTATCATCTTTATTAAGTTTTGCAAAAATGTCTTCAATTACTGGAATTGGATGATGAGGTATCTCTAAATAAGGATTAATTGTTACCTTATAATCTCCACAAATTCTTATATTATTTGGTCCCTTTACTACTATAGGAACTATAGGTGTGGCCCATGAAACCTCTTCTTTATTGTTTACTTTATATAATTTACCTTCCATAACTATTTTATCAATCTCCTTTTTAATTACATTCTCTAAAGCATATGGTATGCTCCTAGGTTTAAATACTTTAGGAGACACTACATCCTTTGATTTTAATTTACCTAATGATCCTTTAATTTCACCTGCAGATCCTGAAAATATATCCAAATACTTGTCCATTAAATTCCTAACTTTACTATCTATTGCCTCACTTGCTATTAACTTACATTGTTTCTTACAATGGTACCAATTAATCTTAATTACATTTAACCAGTCTCTACCTAATAAAGGTTTATATCCTTCCTTAACAATAATCAATGGAGCTCTATATAGCTTATTGTTAACTTTAATTAACACTGTCACTTTTCCAATTACTGTAATATTTCTGCCTCCGTAAGCAGACAACTTTATATCACTCCTAATTATTTTTAAACTTGAGAAATACTTTTTATATACACATTCAGGCATGAATGTAAACATCAGAACCACAATCAATCTCAAAAGAAATGTCAACATTATCTACATTCAATACTGTACACCAAGAATCTGGCCTTTTATCTCCAATTTTGTAAATTTTTCTTACCTCCTTCACTTCTGGCATACATTCTTTTTCTTCAAATAATCTCTCTAACGCATAACTTTCTTCTTCCTGCATTGGATCAGAGATAATTTTCATAACCGAGTATTCAACTGGATCATCATTTTTAATTTCCTTAACCTTTTTAAAACTATTTCTTGGCTTCCACTTTCCTTTAACTGGTGCTCTACAAACCACCGCTAGATGTCCTCTTTTCTTGCACTTATAACACTCTTCTTCTCTAAATTTGCATATTGGCTTTGTATGGCCTATTCTTCCGCAGCAACATTTACTATCCTTCTTTTCCTTTGAAAATGATGCAGATAATTTTTGAACTTTACCACCTCCTGTAACCATTCTGGCACCCTTGTCCACCAGTTCCATTCCAACTGCAATGTCTACCGCTTGGGCGAAGCTTAAATTTTCTTCTCCAAATAGCCTTTTTATTGTTTGCTCATTCCTGAGACCATGTACAAACTTGTCTCTTAATGCTCTTTCTAAATGCGCTTCTTCGCATAATTTCTTTCTAAAAATTACATGTTTGTGCCAACTTTTTAATCGCCGCAACAAACTCCGCAACCGATTCTCCTACTAATTACTCTCTTTTCATAAATTTGTATGTTTCCGCTATTTCACATTGACCCGGCTCTAGGTGTCTTTTTATCATTTCTTTTAGATTTTCATAAGTTTTATTTTCTGGTTTTTGTGGGAAACATAATTCCGTAATTAATGTAACTATTTCGAAACCCACATTTGCCATCAGATATCTTGCATACATTTCTGTTTCGACATTATAAATTTTCATCTTATTTATTTATTATTTATTTTATTTAATAATTTATGTACACAGAGTTATGGCAGAGATGTAAATAGATGAAATAATTTGTACAAAGGTCCTGCTTATTTCATAAATCTTATTTTCAAAAACTTGAGTGTACACCGTCCATTTACATTTCCTTGAGTCGTATTCTGGTAACGTTATATTCGCAGAAGCAGCCATTTTTACCTTACAACCTTTTTCGGACTCCGTAGCCATATTGCTTTTTAAACCAAATTGTGTGTTGGCGTAACAACTCACAAATTCTTATAGCTGCGGACGTAACCAAACAGCTTGTTATTATTACTTTTAAATCCTCGTCGCCACTGTCACATAATTAAATGAAACTCTTGCTTTGAATCTCTATAATTATGTTTATTTTACTGCGCCACATATTAGCACGACATCTTCGAATCGGCACCGGAAAAAGAAGGGCCATAGAGTAAATCCACAGACTAGTTTAAACATTTGAACCACAGATACTAACTAATGTTACAAACGGTTTTAGATGATGGCATCGTACGTATGTATACTTGCTTTGTCACCAAATCGGTTGTGATACCAGCATATTGTTGTATATCTAGGCTTGGATGACGATCGATCTCGACAACGGAATGGGGTTCTGCTTCTTCTACGACGATCACCGTCTCGGCTATTGGATATAGATGGGTGCGCGTGGTGCTGAACTTTATTGAAGCTATTTCCCGTATCAATTCTACCATCTGTTTTGCCATCTCCGTGATGTAGCACAACCTAAAGCACAAACCTGAGGTGCTTGGGATACTATTGTCATGCACCTTGTCCAGTTACTCCAGTTTGTAGTTCACACTTGGTACAATCTAGCTTCTCTATCTAAAATTGTATTTAGAGGAATTAAACATCCTTATGTTTTAATTTTATATTCGCAACTAACGTCGGCAACCAGCTGTCGGGTGTTTATTTTTTCCATTCAACGGTTTTACTATACTTGTGTTAGGTTTAAGAAATAATTGCAAATCCATCTCATTTTAATTTATAAATGGTTGCTTGATTCTTAGTACAGAAATATGACTTTTTAAATCTATAGAAGTATTTATGATATGAAAATATATTTTCAAAATATTTTGACGCTAAATATAATGTAATAACATTAATTGCACGGCAAACAAGCTTGACGAATCCACTGCCGATATTTTTAGTCAAATGAGTTTTCAAAGATAAATGAATTTTTTGAAAAATAAAATATAGTTAAATTTTAAACAAAAATAACGGTTACGAGATCATTCGGAATCACAATTATGGCAAACATAACTAAGGCTATCTTTTGTGCACTCTTCATGCGCCCACATTTTACATACTGTGCATTGTATCCATTTTTCCTTCGGTCTGCTTTCTGAATATGCTGACATACATACAACACAGTAGCACTCTTCTTCTTCTGATGATGATTCTTGTCGTTAGTTTTTTTCTTGTTTGTAGTATTTCGTTTATTCTTTTCTCCATCTAATCTTTTCTTAACTTGCTTAGCTTTGGTTCGTTCCATTCTGATTTCATGTTCTCTTCTTATGTCTTCTTTTTCAGGTGTGTCTGTGTATATTGTAGATTTCCTTGTTTTTCGGCCCCTATTTGCTGATTTTCTTGGAGGTGCTTTTGGTAGTGGTCGTATTGCTTCCGGAGAAAATAAAGGAGGTATAGTGAAAGTCGTGTCATTTTCCGTTTGATTTTTAGCACAGGAATGGATTGAGAACTTGTAGAAGGTGTTGGTGCAAGCCAAACATTACTACTACCACTTTATTATTAGATATAGATATTCGGGTAGTGTAATCAAAGGTGCTGGATTCGCAATATTGTTTCCTTGTTCTTTGTCTAGAGCTTGTGAACATTGTGGCATATTTTCTTTCGGTTGTTGTACAGGAAGAGCTGCGTTAGTAAGCTCCTCCAACTCTTCGGGTGGTTCGAGGGTTACAATGGAAGGTGACGGTGGTGGCGTTTTATTCCCAGGTATACTAGTATTCGGAATAAAAGCATCAGCTGTCTCGATTGGATTTGGCCTATCTGTCACAAATGCAGGTGCAAAATCGAGTTCAGTAAACAAATGTCGATTAAAAGAAACAATCCCAGTAGTGCGAAAGCCAGCTTGAATATTGGATTGTGTAAGAGCAAGCGGTATAGCAGTAGTTAAAATCCCTGGGATGTCGCATATTGTCATTGTTTTGCCGGAGTGGCTTCGCATCCATCCATCGCAATATCGAATTTACAGCTTTCTTCAGTGGACCGCTGTGAATACAGATCGATCAAGTGGTTGGACTTTGTATGAGCAGTGGGGAGGAAACGACAGCATTACAATACCATTCGTCTTGCAAAAGTCGTAGTGCGTTAATGTGTATATGTGACGCGTGGTTATCAAGGACAAGTAAAATTTTATGCGAAAGAGAAGCATTTGTATGTTTTTTGAAGTAATCTAAGATAAGCATAAATGATTCGTCCTGCATCCAGCGTGAAGGATTTGCACCTCCAGAAGATTCTATTGGCCCATCCCTGATAAAGTGGTCTTGGTATGGCACACGTAGAAAAACAAAGAACGGAGAAATAGCATTTCCAATGGCATTGACTGCAATAGCTACTGTAACTGAAGTACCCCTCTCCGCCGAAGTCACTGAACCCACTTGACGAGCACCACGTCTAGCTATTACTCTGTCGGGTTTTTGCACAGTAGTTATGGCGGTCTCCTCAACATTATATATATGTTGTGGTTCAAATTTATAGCGGTCCATAACATTAGCCAAATTGTCGTAGAAAGCATCTACGTTGCTCCTATTAAAACTAGTTGCCCTAGAAAGGCTTGTAGCCTGTGCTGCACGCACCGACAGTTTAGGATTTCTTTTCATAAACATGTGAAACCATTCTTCGCCAGCCATTTCGTTGTCACCCAAGTCCGAGGTCGTGATAAGTCATACTTGATGGTTAATTCGTATGCCAATTTCATGACATCCTTTTTAGTTAGGCCAAAATATATAATAATATCATATATATAATAATTCACGCTCTTGTTGCTGGATAAATACACGATTATGGGCCTTATATCCTATTTCTTGGTTGGAACCTTACCAGTCGAATCTCGTTTACGTATATATCTGAACAGGGAACAGTGGTTCAGTCCATTTTTTTCTGCCGCTGTTTTCAACGAAGATCCCGCTTTCACATCTTCATAGGCTTGTTGGTATGTTGATAAGTCGGCTGACCTTTTGTAATTTTTCTTTGGCGTACCCTCGGCATCTAAAAAACAAGAAAGTTTAATAAATAAACTGTTTCAACCGTACCAACAAATAATGTTTCAACTGTCCCCACCCCCCATCTTGGTATAAAATGGTTCACAGTAAGAATGACAGTAAATTTAAATAAAAAATAATCATACTACGATACTGTACAACCTTCAATTTAACTGTAACAAAACTCTCTAACTATAAATGAAATCTTAATAATTGCAAAAACGTAGATATCGAAATACTTACTTTTCCGTTAATAAACCCAATGGGGCCTCCGACAGACAAGCACAGCGACGAAGACCGACGCAATACTAAAATTCATGTTTCGACCTGTTGCCAGCTTCGTACTCCCCTTGTACCCCTCACCTCATCGCGCACTATTCACAAGATATTCACTTTGTTTCAACCGTCCACCGTTTCAACCGTACCCAGTCTACCCTACCGTTCGAATCAGGGATAATATGACCGTTCAACATTTTTATCTCAAATTGAAGAACTCGAGCTGGCACTGACACATTGGAGAAGAATGAAACAGTTGCAGTAATAAACAAATAAACATTAAACACGTAAAATTTTCATATTTCAAATATTATTTTAATTAGTAATAATCGATGCTAAAATTTAATGATTTACAAAGAATAATATTTTTTTTAATTTTAAATATTACAAACTCTCGAAGCATTCATTCAGTCTTTGAAATCTACTCTTCCTTCGCTCATAAAATAAATTTTAAATATATCTCGTAGTCTCGCACATTCTGGGTATGTATATGCATTCCTAGCTTGTATTAAAACCAAACGGTTATTCTTAAAATCGCATGACGTTCATAACATCGATTGCGACGTTCTATAATATTCAATAACAAGGTTACATTGACATGTGCTGATCTAACCTTCAATTTTCTACTCTCAATTATTTATAAAATGTGAAAGTGATATTAACTGGCTCACTGAAATCAAGTTTGTAGTCAATCCTGGAGCACATATTACATCCTTGACTGTACTTTCAAATTCACATTGATCAGTTTTAGTTATAAGGGTCACATCACCAGAACATATGTCACGCATATGTCTTTAACTTGATGAAATGTAGCATTTTCGATCCATTGCTCATAAGCTGTTATGTGCATACTCGCGCCTGAGTCGATGTACCATTCATATTTATTGAATTGACCACTCAAAAATATAGCACTAAAAGTATTACTTTGTTTACGTTGAATATATTTAGTGTTGTAATTTGTATTAATATTATTTGTACACTGATTCTTGTAGTGCCCTCTTTGTTTACAGCGATAACACTTGATATGACTTTTGCCGCCTCCATTAACATTTGTTTTTGATTGGCTTCTGCTCTTTCTTAACTTGTTCCATAGCTCCAAGGAAGTTTTTACCTCTTTGACATATCACGCAATATCTATAGTTATAATTAATTTTGCTTTGGTTCTCGCGTCATCTGCGTCTTCTATTCTTTTTCCAGAAATAAGTTTAATGCAGTGCACTATATTTTCTAAGATTAGAAAATTCTCCGCAGCGAAAATCCATTCATTGTAGTTCTCCCGGCCTTTAAGTTCAGGAACATTTACAAGATAGTTCGTCGTCATTCTTGCAAACTTTTATTGCACACACTGAATAACACGACCTAACTATGTTTTCTACTTTTACCGATACTGGAGAAAATAACTACTATATAAATTAAAATACCAAGGGCGTAGCGCTGCTCTGGGCCCATAACCTATAAATCAAACGTGTTCACTGTTCTGTGACAGAGAGCGAATGAATTTTTGATTAGTCCAATCATACGTTCAGTACAGTAGTGCATTCAGAAACACAATAGATGGCGTTAGCAGTTATTTAGATACAATACTAACAATTTTTATAGTTATAGAAGAGTGAACCACTTTTATGAGGTTTCTTTATTTTGACATTATTTTGTTTCCCATCCATCGCCCCCAGTAAATTTGGAAACTGCCTTTCGCTATCTTTGAATTCGCTACTTATCATTTTCCATTGATCTTCCGTACTAGGACATTGAGAAAAAAAAATAGATAACAATTTTTGTAGGTATTCACTAAAAATCAAATCCCGAGGTGAGCCTCACGACGACTGGAATCAGAGCGTTTGTGGTGTGAGTTGGCAACATTATTAAACGCTATTGATGAAAGAGTAAATAACCCGACAGAAAAATGGAAAAAGGTAACAATTGAACAGCTATGTTTTTTATTACTACAGTTGTCTTTTACTCATATGCTTAATTCATTTCGAAGGTTTGGGCAGATTGAAAGTCAAAAACAAAAAAAGGCTTCTACTAATACGGTGTCATGCAAGGTGCTGGTGGTGGGCCAAGTAATCATCAACACACACAACCGTCACAATATTTTTTTTATCGGGAAAAGCGGCAAACCAAGAGGCTTACCTGATATTAAGTGACACAGAGTACATTTGTATATACTGAAATATTAGACATATCTTCGCGGTCAAAATGGGAAATACGAATTTATACCGCCATCTGTTAATGAATGTAAGAACTAAGAATAGTAATTATATGGGTAGATATGTGTAGTAAATCTTTTTATCCATAGTCATATAATTATTTAATGTTCTTGAGAGTTTTGAAATGATATACGTTTTATGATTTGATAAGGGAACATTTATTTACAAAAACAGAAGTTTTTCAAAATTATGTGTAAAAGTATGCACATGAAAATCACTCTTTACTATCAAGTTATAGAGAATTTAATCAAAGAGATAGATCCCTATCTGATTAAGCCTTATTGTCTTTTGGCGAGATGGTGTAGTCGACAAACTAGCCATGCATTGGCATGCAATTGGCAACTGTCATCACGGGATTTGCGCCCAGAGAGATGAACAAAAATAGTATTTTATATTTTAGTCGGCTCTAAAGATTGCCTCGGAAACGGGATGGATTCATACAAGAAAAAATATAACTAGGCAATGTGTAGCAGAGTTTGCAACAACAGTATACACTGCACGAATTCAAAATGAAATCAGACTGAAAAACATTCTCGACTTAAAAAAACATTAATTTTAACTAGAATTATAATTTAATACTTGTTGACAGCATAATTACATACATACATACATACTCGTACATAAAGCCCTCAGAAGTCCAGTGCATGACATTGGTGTCTCTCAAGATTTTGCAATGGGCTGGGTTGGCAAGTTGTTGATCTTTGAAAGTATAATAGTTATGAAATAATAAAAGTAATTTTAAGTTACTGATATAAATTATGCTTATCATATGCTTATGTTACGGTAAAAGTAATAAACTGGTGATTGTTTATAATAACCGGTGACTATGCATAATCACCACAAAATTTGTTTAATATGATAAATTTATCAGATAAGACTCATAATGTAGATGTGATAAATATCATGACAATTGGGCCAATAGAATAGAATACAGCTTTTTTTGTGTAGTTACTACTGAGAAAATATATTTTTCTTGGACACGCGTTAGAGATAACAAATTACAATATTTTATATTTTACAATATAAAACCCACGTTAATATATACCATAACATTTTAAGCCACATATAATAATTATTTAGCCTCATTGCAGTTACAAAACAAAGCCCATTTTGTAGAAAAAAAAACATTTTTTTCGAAAAGATACGATGTAATGAAAGTAGGGAATGTTGAAAAACTACCCCCTTCTGTGGTAGGGCCACGCAACGGGCAGGTCCTTCCGGGTAAGCATCGACCTTTTGAAGACCGGCGTGAATCATCATCATCATCATCAGGGGTCTTTTACATGCCCTTTGGGGGGGCCTGCAGGTGCGGGTGTCGAGGACAGACCTCATGACCCGGGCTTCATCGCGGGGGCCACTCCGTGCCCCCGATAATTTGGGCCATATTGGCCGGCTGGCATTGTTGTATAGCTAGTTACCTAGCCGCCATAAAAATGGCGCAACACTGTTTAGATATTTTAGCGTTGTTCACCGTAATGCGCGGTGAGTAGCGAAGATAGTATATGAAGGGATGCTCCCATGGGTGACTGTCCGGCTGCCATTGCGGCTATTATAGAAATTAACGCATCCGCCAACGTGCGGATGACTTGTTGCAGGTGTAACGACCTATTAATAATAATAAATATTATTATTAATTAGTCATAATAAAGATCAATTAAGATGAAAATAAAACGTTTAAGAACGTTTAATCACAATAAAAGTTAATAATATATACTTAAATTAAAGAAATATAAGTGTTAGTATGAGAAAATGATATTACCAAAAATTGATAAAAAATTGTTAAAAATCACTTAAAATATTCAAAAAAGGATATTTATTAAAAATATAGCAAGATACGATCACTATTATGTCCATTAAATACAATTCCATACTTAGTGATTTCTAAGGGAAGTATTATGTAGCGTGCGGGGACACATTTGTATGACCGCACATATGGAAGTACAGAGGTCGATCGCGACTCTTAGTACTATAGTCAAAGTACATAGTATGAACGTCCCATACCAATATAAATGAAACTAATTTTACGGATTTATCGCGTTTATTTTTAATTTTAATTCCCGACGTTTCGAACCCTTTACAGCGTTCATGGTCACGGGACAGACTGTAAAATTAGTTTCATTTATAATGTGTAATCGCGTAAATACAAGAAATTATTATGTCCCATACCAATATCATATGGAAGTAAGGTCTAATGGATAAAAGTAATAATATGTGAAGGCTCAGAGAAAAAATAATAAATATATAAATATAATGAAGAGCAATGAATGACTTGGGACTTTATAAGAGATATTACTATGGAGTTGCGTGGTACTTCTGTACGACGATATGGTCTACGGTAAACGTGGAACCATGAATGGATATGTCTTGAGTGGGGGACATATCATCGATAGCTGGTGGTAGTTGGCGTCTTAGTGACCATCACTACGATACGTTGACTGTCATTCGGCATAGTAAGAGTTTGGTGGTAGTTGGCGTCTTAGTGTGTTGCACTATGATACATCGACTGATCATCTGACTTTGGGGAGTCTGGTGGTGGCTTGCGTCTTAGTGTATTCCACTATGATACGTTGGCTATTACTTGACTGGGGTGGGGGTCCGTTGGTGGTTGGCGTCTTAGTGTTTACGCTATGATACGTCGACTATCATTCGGATCGTGAAAGAGTATGTTTGGACACTTTGTGTGTTCCGAGGTATTCTAATCTTTGGAGCCGAAGTTGATTGGAGTTATATTGATGTGGTGTGAGGGTGCGCCACCTACGCGATAGTCACATTGATGCGTGCGGCTATATGCAGTAATGCGTCTTGTGGTAGTTGCGGGGTGATCTGCGCCTAATATCATTGCATCGTATGATTCTGGTTGACGGAGGTTCGAGGTGATGATGTCTGCTGTGTATGCGGATAGGCTGTATGTTGGCGTGTTGACCTGCGATAGTTGTATTGATGTATGTTGCATTTGGTGACATTGCGTCTTGCGACATTTGCTTGGGAGACGACGCTATTCATAATGGCCGAGTCTGCGTCTCGGTTTGATGATGCACATCTCAGTAGATTTGTCCAAGTCGGGTTCCTGATGACGGAACTGCAGACTGTCTGACCTCTTTATACGTTTTATCATTATTAACGAATCTCAGTAAAGTTCCCACCGTTCGAACGAATAATGGCAACTTGCTGGTGGGTGAGACAAACTTGATCGAAAATACACTATACTCAACGTCAGAGACACTGACAAATAAATATATGTTGCCAATTATAAACCCTTCTGATGGCTAAACATAAAAATCACAACTATGGCTATATCTGACTATTTCAATGGTTGGTGGAGCATATGCGTTTACCTCATGTGGATGTTAGCTGGCGGGAGAAAACCTCTCAAGGCTGCGGCGATGCCGTGCAACGTTTTAACCATACCCTTGGGTTGAGCAGTGACTCATAACGCGCTCTGCGACGAAATGTCGTGCTAACCTTTTTAATGGTGGTGTTGCCAAAACACTAACAATCACGTCTGCAGTCGCGGCGATCTAGCAAAAGTGGTGGCGCTTACGGAGGGCTTATTATATCATAGGGCCAGAGTGCCTGATCTTTAACACATGCCCAAAACCGTATTGACGTACATTCACGAAGACTGGATTTGTCGTTGACTTGTATGACGTTTACACGCATTGACATGCGCGACTTCGGTCAAAGTTTGTGCTTACGCACTGCCAAGGGGCCAAGCCCTCTTTATGCTGGTAAAACAGCTTTGCAATGGACTTCGGTCCTTTCCCCAACTTTTTGTCCCCAACTTTTGGGGGGGGGGGGGGGGCGCAATATGTTGGTTGGCGCTCACCGCACACGGCGTTGGTGAGTGTTTTCATGGAGCCGTGTGCCTTCCCTAATTTTTTTAAAAATGTGGGGGAGCTGTTGACTTGTATCGGGTAATCAACCCGCCGCGTCCACCCCTAAGACGTGAAGAAGCAGGATGGACGACGGTTGGGAGAGAGACGGAAAATCGTAGCGGGGGGACAGCCCCCTCCACCTCAGACGTCCCCCCTCAGCCCCGCCTACAAGGCGAGACTGTATCAATAACCGCTTTATAAACCCCTACCACAGTACGAACCACTGCGGGGGATATAGTAAGGCGACCCGGCCCCCATTTTTCATACGCCGCCGACGCCGCCTCCACTGCCGCCAACCAAGCAAGACCGACCACTACAGTGGTAACCACGCTTCAGCCACCAGCCAACCCTGCAACGACACGAGTTAGAAGCCATCGCCGAAGACTCCGCGGACGTAATGCACCCGCGGCCTCATCTCAAGATGAACGACCAACTCGCGAAGCCACCGCTACGGAGACGGAGACGGCGCTGCCTCACCGCCCCCTTCGCCCCCGACAAAGACACCACCGGCAGGAGAAAGCCGCTGACCTCAGGTCGCGCAAAGGACGGAGACAGCGCCCTCCAGTCGCCGTATACACCGCCCTCAGGAACGCCAAATTACTACAGAAGTCCCAAGATCCGTCGAAGAATTCGCGGCATCCCTGTGTAACTGAACCCCCCTTTATGCATATATAATTATATAAACTTATATATATATATATATCTGCCCCGTTATACGAATAAATCATATAACATCATTACGTGACCAGGATAAATGATTGATCTTTCTATAGGATCTTTCTAAAGGTTATAATTAGCTGTATAAATATTATTGTGATCGTCATATTCGGTAGGACCTCATTTACGTTGTGTATATTTAGTAACTTGATTCTTTTAGGTGGATCTTGGATAGATAAATATTCACTAGTTGTCGTATAAGCCAGAGATAATGCTAGATTGCCTTCTTATTAACTAACCCCGACTCGCTTGAGACGGGCTCAGAGTATATAGTATACCCCCTCTCACGCTTGTAAAGGGCTCACAATTTAATTTTAAACTAATATCCCTTCTCTCTTGAAAAGGGCTCACATCAATTAAAACGTCCCTTGCATGTCCCTAAAACGATACAAATGTATCAAGCGCTATCTTAATTTTTGCGATAACACAAATGTCAACCACAGTGATAGCTACCACAAAGTGTCTCCTGTGATAGAGCATGTACGTAAGCAATGTCTCAAAATAGAGGAGGAAAGAGCATTTGCTGTAGATGAGATGATCATACCCTATAAAGGTAAAAAAACAGGTCACAGGAAACAGTATAATCCCAAAAAACCACACAAATGGGGATTTAAATTTCTGGTTCGAGCTGGGTCCTCGGGGATGGTCTACGATTTTTTCCCTTGCGATGGTTCAAACACATTTCAGGATACACAGTTCACAGAATGGGAAGAAAATTACCTTGGTGTTGGAGGTAAGACAGTCATTAGATTGTGCAAGACAATATCTAATCCCACTCTGTGTACAGTATACTTTGACAATTGGTTTACGTCACTGGAATTACTTTACCACTTGCGGAATGAATGGGGTGTATTATCCTTGGGCACAATAAGAAAAGACCGATTGCGTAACTGTTGTTTAAGTAGTGACAAGGTAATGAAGAAGAAGGGACGAGGAACTTACGAAGTAATGTGTGACAATGACAAGAAAATAGCAGTAACTAAATGGGTAGACAATCAATGCATTCATATTGCCAGCTCATTCTGTGCACAAGATCCGGTTACTACAATAGAAAGATACGATAAAAGAGAGAAGAAAAGAATTTCTGTGCCTTGTCCAAAAGTCATCAAAGTCTACAATGCTCATATGGGCGGAGTGGATATTGCGGACATGTTGACTGCATTATACCGCATTCACATGAAGACTAGGCGTTGGTATATCTCAATATTTGCCCAGGTATTAGATATTGCCCTAAATAATAGCTGGTTGTTGCACCGTCGTGATTGTTCGCAACTTACAGAGAAATCACTGCCACTAAAAAAGTTCCGCATGCAGGTTGCCCTTGCTCTAATCCAGGGCAATAATACAGCATCTCAGAGAGTTACATTAGATGATGCACCAGCTGATCTGATTGCTAAGCCATTCGTACCGCGACCCATAGAAGAAATTCGCTACGATCGCTTTGATCATTTTATTGAATTCACTGCACAGGGTCGATGCCGTTCAGGCACGGCACGACCACTGTTGTATGCTCTAAATGCAACCAAAGACTCTGCTGTACATCAAAGAAAAATGGTTTTCGTATATTCCACAAGTAATTAGTTTTTAGTTTGTTTTATGAGAAGAATATTATAATTTTGTTAAAAAAAGAATAATTTGTTTTTTGAGAAGAATGTTTTGATTTTGTTGAAGAACGAATAATTTGTTTTTTATTCGTTTTTTAAGCATAATGTTTTATTACTTTGTTACTCTTCATGTCCAATTATTTTGCATTTATAATGTAAGTCTGAGGTTAATGGTTCCTAAATAATTAAAAGATCTCAAAACTGTGATTAAGTTATGTTATTGTTACGTTAAGTATTGTTTTCTATGAGTATTTTTATTATGTTAAACGGACTATGTCCGTTTTATGTGACAGGTGTTGAGAACCAATAGTACTGCATAATCGAGCAATGTCATTTTTAGGGTACATATGAAAAAACAATGAAAATTAAAAAAAAACTTAAAAATTTTTAAAATTATTTTTCTTTTCCATACCTAATAGACAGTGTTTTTCGCATTTTATAGTTTAAACAACGCGTAAAACATGGTGTGCCTGTTTAAGGGTTAAGTACGACTACACCAAAGTCTTAGATCGATGTAAGTATTCGACACGCTCACTGGCGAAACAATGTCTAAATACCGCAGTATTCTTTACGTGATCACTTTTCCTTATTTACGCGACTCACAACTAGACAATTTTTTACTGTTCTAACACCACTAATTATTACGACGCAAAACCGTTTTAATTCAAAAGTTCTAGCCCAACGTTGGGCAGCCACTGTGACGCACCGTCTTCACGGCGACTATAAATAAAAGTCTTTTAAGCGTCAACTATTTTGTTTAATTCGGTTATTAAAACGGTTATAATCACAATATGTACTTATTGACTAGTGAGTCGCGTACGACGCAAAGGTAGGCGCCCGCGGCAGCGCGACATAAGTGCGTACTGTGGAATACAGGAGGCGACTAATCCATAGATAAGACATATAACTAATCGGCAGTAGTCAGAACTAAAGCGCAGCGATCGCCGGCGCCGGCGGCCATAGCGTGAGGGGAGAGAGGGGACAGGGACATACACATCCCTACGCGCTATACTTATTTAATTCAAGCCATTGAACTACGTCACGAATAGAGTCATTGATTTGATTACGAAAATTATTTGTCATTAGCCTTTATTATTAGGGTTGTCATCGGCGAAAAGAATGCATTTTTCTTTCGTAGCTTGGGGTAGGTCATTGATATAAATTAAAAATAAAAGTGGGCCTAAAATACTACCTTGTGGAACATTATATTTAATAATTTTATAATCTGATCTATATGATGATTTTTGTAGTTGTTTGTTTTTAGGCACCATCTTACAGATTTCAGTGCATTGCCTTCTGTCCGTCAAATAACTACCTATCCAATGATTTGCTTCACCACGAATACCATATTTTTCTAATTTTTGATGCAGTGTCAATGAACATATAATGTGCAAATCGTGGGGGACATTATTTGACTCAGAAAATAGCATGAATACATTCACGGCTGCACAAGTGCAGCATGTATTCTCATTTGTGCATTATATATATAGCGCATTTAGCGCAACTTTAGAAATATTCAATTTTGAAAATATTCAAGAGATGGATGACCAAGTTTTTGAGTATAGGATAGGATTATCAAAATAAAAATTTAATGTTTCATTATTAGAAGTGCCACGAATTTCACATATTCGTAGAGGAAGCATAGCTTTAGCAGCACTTTTATTGAAAATAAGAACAGGTGATTCTAATGAAAGAATATCTGTACTGGCTTGCCTTCCTTACTATCCTTCCACATCCTTACATTAATTAATCCAAACAAAACTCATAACGTCATCAGTTGGCCTATAAGAAAAGTTTGAGCAAGCGAAGTCGACGCTATCAATACCCGCCTTTTTAATACGTAAAATTCAATCAAGACAATCGAGACTTCATCGGTAACGTCGCTTCTGGTGTGCAGATTCTAAATTTAAAATAAACTTAATTACGTGTGAGTGACTGCATAGGGTCGACCCAGCTTAGTGCAAAGACTGAAATATCACCTAGAAGTGTGGTCAAGGAAGACCGGAGCCTTTCACATTCCTGGACAACATCCCCAAGCTGATTCCCGTCTCCATTAACCGTGAGTCAACCTAATTCATTTATCCTTCCTGGTGAGCCAGTCTAATTTTCTCTCACTATATGTATTGAACAGATTTCCCCACGCAGGTTCTAATTATTATTTCAAAATTTTTTATAAGTAGTTAAGTGTCGCTATTACTTCTAAAGTTCAATACGCGCATTTGCTACCAATATCAATTTTATTAAAAGTGCCTCGTCGAACATTGGAGCCTTTAATGGACCAAGTGAGGGAGATTCTGGTCCAAGATTTTGTCACAGAAAATCTGGGAATAAATAGATATGAAGAAAGGAATTACTGCAGCATAATTGATAGTTACCAAATTGACTTTTTGGTAATGGAAACAATGCTATTATCATCTTCATATTAAAAAAAGTTCAAATTATATGTTCCAAAAAAAAATTATTGGAACGAAGTTCCTTACGGCAGGCTTGGAGGGGATAGGGATTTTGCTGCGCGAACGAACTGAAAAAAAATGTGATAGTAAAACCGTAAGAAAAAATCCGTGGAATAAAGTGCGTGGAATAAAACCGTTAAATGAGACGTGCGCAGGCGCGACAGTCGCATACACAAGCGAGTAGTAAGTATAATACCTTTCTGTTTCTCCCTCTTTCTTTTCGTTCTCTCATCCCTTCTCTTTCTATTACCACTCCACCCCGCCAATGCATATACATTTTATATAGATACATTTTACTCGTGAGTAGCCACGTTTATGTTCATATAATTTCAAATCGTCAAAACAAAAAACAATAATAAATATAGTAACAATGGCAAGTGAACCAACAAGTGACTTGAATGCAATTGACAGTGATAATAGTGGGAAATTATTCAGTGCAAAAGAATTAAATACGTAAGTATTAGTTTATTCTTTATTAATTAATAAATATATATTTATAAATATAAAATATTTTACATTAGTTAAGTAAGGTTTTCTAGGTTATCTTTCTTGCTGTTTTGAGGGTCATACGGAAAAATTGAGAAAAAAACTACGAAACTTCATAGAGATTATATATATAACACACAGATATATATGTGTGTGTGTGTGCGTGTGTATGAATATTTCTTTTTAAAAGTTAATTCTGTACTAAATATATATATATATATATATATATATACATGTTATTAATAATTCCATTTATATTTAATCATTTTCAGTACTGCAAAACCACCAAAACCCAAAGCAGAGTATCAAAAAGCGTATAGGGAACGCGAAAAAGCTAAAAAAATGAAAATAAGCAAGAAAGGTAAAGCAGGAAAGAAATTTTCAGTACCGCAAAACCACCAAAAACAAATGCAGAACATCAAAAGCCATCAGGGAACGTCAAAAAATAAATAAACGAGAAAGGTAGTTATGTATACCGAGACCCCCACGAATGCCCGCGTCAGCGAGATATTCTAAAACATTGTAATTACATTGTAACAATCGTCGTTTGACTTAGCATAACGGATATTGATAACATTCCTGAGGGTCTAGTTACCAGATAGGATAGTATTTCACTAGTATAGAAACAATAGCATTGTAAATTAGTCTTAAGCCAACTGTGGTAGCGAGCATACGAACTTTTGTTAGTACCAATATAGGTCTAATTAAAATAAAGTCGTATTTTTAAAAGGCCTTCCGGCTCCCACAACACTTGACTGGCGCAGCCGGTAGGATTCTCGCGTCGCGCTTTTTCTAAAAATCAGAAAATTCGATGAGCGTTTTCTAACGTTTTCATACGGGAATCCTCGAACTAAACAAATTCGTCAAGAAGAACGGCAGGCCAAGGCAGAGCTCCAGATTAAGACTCACCAGGAGGGACATGGACAGTATGTGAGTAGACTCTATCGCTATTCCATCTGATTTTATCCAATCCTATTCCATCTTAATTATAAGTGTCTAGAGATACGTAGTGTATTTTCAAAAAATCGATTTTCACTATATATTTCTTTGAATTAGAAAATAAGTATATAAAGTAAAAGTAATTAAATTTTTAAATGAAATAAATAAATGAATAAATATTATATGATAAATTAAATTATAAATATTCAATATCGAATTGAATTAAAATTTTATATTATCTTCAAATACAAGTAAATAAATAAAATAAATAGAAATGGCAAAAATTACGCAGATACCCAAAGAACTTTCAGGAATCATCCCCAAATTCGACGGTGATGAAAGTTTATTAAATCTTTTCATTAGAAAATGTGAATACGTTATTAAACTATGCAGAGATATAGGCAATTTAGAACAAGACCTTTACATATTCCAAGTCATCACATCTAAACTAACGGGCAAAGCAGCGACATTAATAAGTGAAAGACCGGGCATTGAAACATGGAATGAACTTAAGTTAGCTTTCGAACAACATTTCGGTGATCCACGTTCCGAAGAATGCATCGCGATTGAGTTAGAAACTTTAAAAATCAACAATGGCGAATCATATCTTGATTTTTGTAATAGAATCCAACATATCAAAAGTACACTATTCGCAAAAGTAAACCGAATTAGTGATATAAATCTCCGTAATAGTAAAATTACCATTTACGATCACATGTCGATGAACGTGTTTCTTTACAATTTACCCGAAGACTTATTACGTATAGTCCGACTAAAAGGATGTAATTCACTCGAAAATGCATTAAGTATTGTTTTAGAAGAAGTTAATTTCTTATACCAGTATCAAACCAGAAACAAAATGCTTCGATTACCCAATAACGCGCAACAAAAGCCGCAACCAAGCACACAAAATCCTTTCATAGACAGAAATATAATGAAACCTTTCTTTTCTCAAAATGCACAACAAAATAATTTCAAATTCGGAATACCACAACAAGGTATCTCACAAACGAGACCCATCTACCAGGCACAACATTCAAATCAATCACAGCCTAATTTTAAATTCGGTATTCCACAGGGAATAAATAACACAAAACCACTATACCAACCACAAATACAACCTAAGTTTAAATTCGGAATTACTCCAAGCAAACAATTTGGATATAAACCTAATTTAAATACACAACCTATTGGTTATAGACCGCCACCTCATTTACTAAGACCACAATTACAACCTAAGACACAAACAACGGACGTTAGCATGCGTACCGCACCCCCTATAAAGCCTCAAAGTTTTCGTATGAACCAATTATACAACATTAATGAACAAAATAACATTCCGTATGATGAAAATGAATATTATTTTGACGAATATAACGAATATTGCCAATCAGAACAAAATAGTTACGATGAAAATATTAATTCTTATAATGAACATGATGAACCTTTATTAACAGACGACGAAAATTTTCATATAAAAGCCTCGAACAAAAACCCGAAGTAATCCACATTAATTATTGTGACCCTAAATTAAAATTACCCTACATCGAAATTCCCGAAATAAACGCAAAATTCATGATTGATACAGGAAGCTCAAGATCATTTATAAGTCCAGAAAAGGCTAACGAATATTTTTATTACTGTGAGGAATATGAACCCTTCGAAGTCATTAGCACACATGCTTCAAGCTTTCATAATGAAGTAATTTTAACACAATTATTCCCCATTTTTAACACTGATAAAATTCATAAATTCTATATATATGACGTAGACGGAAGATACGATGGATTAATAGGTAGTGATCTTCTGAAAAAATTAAACTCCAAAATAGACATGAAAAATCAAATATTACACACAGACTCCGCTAAAATTCCAATTATTTATAATCCATCTAATGAAATTAGAATAGCCCCCCGTTGCGAACAACGAGTTAAGTTACCCACCAACATTCTAAATGGCGAAGTTATTCTAAACTACACTGAATTCTGTAATGGCGTTAGAATGCCAAGCGCAATTGTATAATGTCAGAATGGTTATGCAACCACCATAATTCAAAATACATCGGATAAAGAAATCACTTTAAAGATAACAAAAACCCTTAACGTAACCCCATACAATAGTAGCACAGAAAAGATTAGTATAAATAATTTACAAGACAGAAACAACATCTTAGGAAAACTTAAATAGATTGCGTTTAGAACACATGAACCCCGAAGAGCGCAATTGTATAAAAAAACTCTGTTTACAATATAAGGATATTTTTTATTCAGAACATTTACCTTTAACATTTACTAACGATGTCAAACATTATATAAGAACCCAAAACGAAGACCCTATTTTTGTCCGACCGTATAGGCAACCACAAATAATTAACGAAGAAATTAATAAACAAGTAGATAAAATGTTAGCAAACGATATAATAAAACCTTCCTTTTCACCCTGGAATGCACCAGTACACTTAGTCCCCAAAAAGACCGATGCAAGTAACGAAAAGAAATATAGACTTGTTATCGATTATCGTAAACTAAATGAAATAACAATAGACGATAAGTACCCATTACCGAACATAACGGACCTCTTTGACAAGCTAGGACGCAGTTGTTATTTTACCACACTCGACTTAGCTAGCGGATATCACCAAATAGAAGTAGCCGAAAAGGACAGACAAAAGACAGCTTTTAGTACACAGTCAGGACATTACGAGTTCACACGACTCCCCTTTGGTCTTAAGACAGGTCCTGCAACTTTCCAGCCCACCATGGACAATGTATTACGAGGTTTACAAGGAATACATTGTTTAGTATATTTAGACGACATTATAGTATACTCAACAAGCTTACAGGAACACATAGATAAATTAAGAACAGTATTTGATAGATTAAGACAGACTAATTTAAAAGTACAACTCGATAAATCAGAATTTTTAAGGAAAGAAGTATTGTATTTAGGACACACGATAACCCCAGAAGGACTTAAACCAAATAACGATAAAATTAAAACCATTTTAAATTATCCTTTACCTAGAACAACAACGGAAATTAAAAGCTTTTTAGGATTGATAGGTTACTATCGACGCTTTATTAAAGATTTTAGCAAGATAACGCAACCTATGACACAAAGACTTAAGAAAAAACGTTCAATGCCTCTTGATGATAATAAATACATACAATCTTTCAACAAATGTAAAGAACTTCTAACAAACGCACCTATATTAGAATACCCAGATTATAATAAACCATTTATTTTAACAACAGACGCCTCTGAATTTGCATTAGGCGCTGTATTATCACAGGGACCCATTGGGCAAGATAAGCCAATCGCTTATGCGAGCCGCACACTTAACGATGCCGAAACCCGTTATAGTGTTACAGAAAAGGAACTCCTTTCAATAGTTTGGGCAATTAAAAATTTCCGCCCATATTTATACGGTAAAAAGTTCACAATCATTACCGATCATAAACCCTTAACATGGTTAAATTCCCTTAAAGAAACAAGTAGCAGATTGACCAGATGGCGCTTACGTTTAGCCGAATATGATTTCAACATAATCCATAAGAGCGGTAAACAAAACTGTCAAACAAAAAACCGCAGACGCTCTGTCGCGTATTAAAATTAATACCCTAGATAAAAGAGATAATTATTCCACAAAACCTAACATAGATAAAAGCGAAAATATAAATAAAGAAATACAGCAATTAAGGAAAGAAATAAAAGAGTTAGAACAATTACAAAAGAGAACATTTAAACAACCCTCACCCGAACCAATGTCTATTTCAGAAATAGAGTCTGAAAAAGCTATCACCATTACTGACTCCGATTCTGAAAAGACGCTTTTAATAAAATCTCCATATTCAATACCTTACCCATCTAGTAGCACGTTAACAGCATCTGAAAAATCTTCCGACTTAGAAACCGCACATTCCGCGCAAGATACTGAGTCACAAGGCATTCCCATTTTACAGGAAGCAATCGACACTAAACCAAATCAAATTTTAGTATTTAGCTGGAACATAGACCGATTATCTGTAAAGAATTTATCCCGAGAAAAGCAAAAAATATTAGAAGTACACTTACCTTTAAATCGACCCGATCTTGTAAAACAGTTTTTAAAAGAATATATTAGAAATAAAACTAAATATTTTATCTATTTTGAAAATGAAGAACATCGCAAACAATTTACACAGTTAGTTATATTTTTATTTAATAAAGAACTTGTTAAATTTTTAGAATGCACAAAACGTGTCGTCTTTGTAGAAAACGAAACGGAACAAAGAGACATAGTACAGAAATATCACGAAGGAAAAACATGCCATCGCGGTATTAAAGAAACCTTAATCCATATTAAACGTTCATATTTTTGGCATAACATGGCTCAAACAGTAGCTAGTATTATAAACTCTTGTGAAACTTGCAAAATCATGAAATATGATCGAAAACCAATAAAACCTAAATTGCAATTAACTCAAACTCAAAGTAAGCCCTTAGAGGAAATGTTTATAGACATCTTCTCAATAGAAGGCCATTATTATTTAACCATCATAGACGCATTCAGTAAATTAGGACAAGCCTTTGAATTAACTAACAGATCGACCCCCGAAGTCGTTAGAGCCCTTATTAAATATTTTGCACTATATGGCGTTCCGCAGAAACTTAGTTGTGACCCCGGAACTGAATTCAACAACGCTTTACTTAAAGAATTATTAACATTTTATAAAGTAGAATTACATATTGGTACTCCTAACAATCATAATTCAATGGGACTCATAGAAAGGTTCCATTCCACCTTATTAGAAATATACAGAATAGGAAAACATGATCATAAGTACATAGATTCATCTTTTATAATGACATATGCAATTATGGCATATAACCACACCATACATTCTACAACAGGTTTAACACCATTTGAAGTCTTGTTAGGACATACAGACTCAAGACATCCATTTGACGTTAACTTCGAAAAACAATATTTCCAAGAATTAATTAAAGAACACGTTAGGCGCACCAAGTACTTATATAAATATTTAACTGAAAAAGCTATACAAAATAAAGAAAAAATTATTGAAAAACGAGGAGGAGAAATTAAATTTAATATAGAGCCCGGAGATATAATTTATACAAAAGGAACAAATAATAGAATTAGTAAAGATAAACCGCGTTTTAATATAGCACAAGTAACGGATAAAATACATAGAAACACTATTCCTGTTACTATAAAAGGACGTCACAGTAAAGTACCCTTAAAGAATGTGAAACGTCCTTCACAGGCACCTCCTGCTCGTCCTGGCGATGACCACGGTGATGCGTCTCCACGCCCTTCAACTTCAGGAACTAAATAAAAATCCTGGAATATTACCTGTAAGACAAGGAACCGCAGTAGTTAGTAATAAGCATTGGATAATAGCTAAGACGCTCAACTTCCAATCTATGACGGAAGACGTGAAAATAAACGTCTTAAAAACCGTAGAATTAAATACATTAATTTTTAACTTAGATAAGAATTATTCATATACTTATTAAAGATTTAAATAAAGATTTAAAACTACAATTAGATTATATTAAAAACTTAACTATTAATAAGCTTCAACAAGTTACCCCTTCCTCTCGAATTAAACGAGGTTTACTAAACCCATTAGGTTCACTTATAAAGATTATTACAGGAAATCTTGATAATGACGATGCCATAAGATATGATAAAATAATTACACAATTTAAGAATAATCAGAATATTAATAATCGTAAAATAACGTTGATCACAGAAATGGTACAAACTATAGCTAACACTACATTTAAATTAAATAATAATCTATCTATTTCAAATAAATAACGCTATAAATTCATTATCTACAAATATAAGCATCTTATTTCAAAGGGAACGTTTAAATCATATAGAAATAAATATAATTAATACATACAATTTATTAATTCATAATTTTCAGGTAATACTTATAAAATTAAATGAGATAGAGACTAGCTTAGCTTTTAGCAGATTAGGAATTTTACACTATTCAGTAATGGAATCTGAAAGATTATTGTCCTTACTTAAAAATATAAATAAATTAGAAAACCTTATATACACCCTTACATTAGAAAACTTAATTAAGATAGAACAAACAATATTAGTAAAAGCTTATATAAAAGAAAATGAGATTACTTACCTTTTGGAAATACCACTTGTCACTAAGGACATTTATAATTATTATAGACTTTATCCCTTACCTGTTATATCCCATAACCATACCCTTGTCATTTTACCTAAGTTCCCATACCTAATAGCGAAAGGGTTGAACACACGTCTTCTAGCTCATCCATGCCAGGAAGCCGACGAGTCCTTTTACTTTTGCCCCGAGGACGACACAACCCAGCTGATAAAGGATGCTTGTATAACCGACCTGATGATGTACGCTGAAAACATATCATCATGTCTTCCAGTTCCAGTCGATTTAGAAGCCGTCAGGGTGCAACTCATACAACAGAATACATGGATTCTATATACTAAGGAGCCAACTTTACTTACCAAATTATGTATTGATGAAGTATCAAGACAAAAGATATACGGTACATACATAATAGCATTAGATGATAACTGCTCAGCCAGAATAAAGGATATTAATTTAACCAGACAACCTGTAGAAACTGAAAGCTCCACATACCTGAAACTACCCTTAATAAATCTACCAACGATAAACTTACCTGCAGAAAAGCCGCCCCTGAAGCCGATGAACCTTACAAACCTGAAACTTTTATCAATCGCTCTAGCGAAAAGTGATCCGGAAAACAGTGAAAGTGAAAACTCAATTGTGAAAATTAAAAGTGTTAGCCTATGGACCATTATTCTCTATGTATTAATTGTTCTAATTGTAATGTGTATTTTAGTATATAAATTTAATTTAAAATTGTATAACTGTTTTATCCAAAGTTCTCCTGTTTTATCCAAAAATGAGAACTTTGAACTTAAGGAGGGAGGAGTTATATATGCTGAGACCCCCACGAATGCCCGCGTCAGCGAGATATTCTAAAACATTGTAATTACATTGTAACAATCGTCGTTTGACTTATATTAGCGTAACGGATATTGATAACATTCCTGAGGGTCTAGTTACCAGATAGGATAGTATTTCACTAGGATAGAAACAATAGCATTGTAAATTAGTCTTAAGCCAACTCTGGTAGCGAGCATACGAACTTTTGTTAGTACCAATATAGGTGTAATTAAAATAAAGTCGTATTTTTAAAAGGCCTTCCGGCTCCCACAACACTTGACTAGGTACAATACAAAAATATCGAGGTGTATGTATACATACGAGGGTGCTCCTTTTTTTCGAATTCTATTTTTGGTCTCATCTACGAAAAAGTATCATTGTAAATTAGAAAAAAAATTACTTTCTGAGTTTAGAATAATAATTCGTATGTGGAGTGAAAATATATAAATTCAAAGAAAAGAAGCACTCAAATGTATATATAGAATTTTTTTTTATGTTAAATACTTTTTTTTTTTAGTAACGCTGCATTAAATGCACCATCTAAAACTAAAAAAACTCAATCTGAACATTGTAAAGAGTATCAGCAGAAATCTAGATTGAAAAGGCACCGTGTTCAACATGATGCTTTACTATTTGAAAAGAGTGAAGCTCCACAATCGTAAGATATTCATTTTTGTAATTCACATTTACTATGTAAAGAAACCCATTTAAATGTTAAATATTTTAATTTCAGAAAAAACATCAAGTTAATTGATATACAAAATGTAACAAACAAAAAATTTATTATGAGACACAACGAAATTTTGACTGATCACATCGAATCATCTAAGGAGCTGTATGTATTTCAAAATTTGTATCTAACTTTTTTCATAATTTTTTAAAATTTTTCTTTAAAGTATATAAATTTTTGTCTTAAGTTGCATGATACTGATAATTTACCAACACAAACACAGGCATCTTCTCAAAGATCAGTCATAAATCTTCCATTCCAAGCTCCATACGAGCAACATACCGAATGTTCAAAGGAAAATACAAATCGGCCCAAAAGGAGTTTTCTGAGCACATTTTGGCTGTGGAAGAGCTGGTTATGTTATGTAAGCATAATGAGGAGCGCTTTGAGTCTTTGTCAAAAAAATTCTGTGAGTGGCAGCGCTCAATACCAGTTCTTTCGCAGACGGATTTTGAAAATAGTGTTAGTCATAATAGCTTGACTGGCAAAGCTGATCTCTATGGCGGTTCCATAGCTAAAGATATGAATTCAATTAAGAATAATATTATTGTTTATAGTGATGACTTAGGTAATAATATTGGCCCATTAATAAATTAAATTTTTAAGGGCCAAATTACAAATTATTGCAAGCTAGGAGCATCATTTAATGACATAATTCAAAAGGTCTTATGTAGTACTTTCTGTCCCAACACCATATTAGTGTTGTTGATAGGGACAAGGGGCAATGTTAACAAAGAACAGTTGTTAAAATACTTGGAAGATGTAAATAATCTAAATGTTAATAAAATTGTCTTGCTTACATTGCCTTATTTAAGGGATATGCCACATGAAAACAAAATAAGATTTGACATTAATTTGCAGTTAAGCAATTTATTCTGTAATAATTCAGTGAATTTGACATGTCAAAATAATGATACTGACAAATTACATATAATTGACATTAATGCCATAATTAAAAAATATCAAACAAAAGATAGGTATTTCCTATCAAAATTTAATTTAAGACTGATAGCAAATGCGCTATCTTATTTTTTACATTTTAATTTAGCCAAGCGTTTGGCTACACCATCATCTGCTCCTATTGAGCAGCTAAATAGTTTAATATGTACTTTGGAATCCGTTCCAAATAATTTAAATTAATTATTGAGACAAAAGAGGAAATCTCTTGCAATGACATTTATGTAATGAATTATAAAAAAAATTATTCTATTTCACAGAAAATGTTATGTAATAAAAATTGTTTAAAACCTGGTGCATCAAAATATTCAAGGTTTTCAAGGTAAAGATTTAGAAATTGACTTGTTTTTTAAATAGCAATGATGTTGATATTTTATGTATTACTGAACATTGGTTAAAAAATAATACCTTTATGTTTAACTTCAGTAGACACCAGGTTGTTAGTTCTTTCAATAGAGAAAAAGTGTTACGTGGTGGCTCTTTAATATTATTAAATAGATATTTGTCATATAAGGAGCGTAAGGATATTGTGAGCCTCTCTGTTGAGAGAACTATAGAAATGGCTTGTGTTGAGCTTGAGCATCTCATTGTTGTTAGTGTTTACAGACCGCAATGTGCCTTGTATGAACGTTTTGAAAAAATCATGGAGGAAGTTTTACATAAACTTCATAAACAGAATAAATCTGTCGTCATATGCGGAGACTTTAATATTAATCTCCTAGAAGCTTCTTCCATGAGGATAAGATTCTGCTCATTGTTAAAATCATTTAATCTTTTCAACTTGTTTTTTGAGCCTACAAGAATAACAGAGTCAAGTGGAACATGTATAGATAACATTTTTACAGATGTCAAACCATTGCACAGACTAATAATACATAAATTAAGTTCTGACCATTCCGGGCAGTTTGTCACATTGCCTCTGCACTGTAAAATCCAAGATACTAGGAAAGCTGTGTTTGTTCCGATAAATAAATATCGCAAGGAGAAGTTTAGAAGTAATTTAATAAAAAAACTACCTATGCTGCCCTACTACGACAATGCTAACGCCTTGTATCGTTCATTATTTAATTTCATACAAATCGAATACAATGCCGTTTTTACTTCTAAAACATTCTCTTTGAACAGTCGCAAGACTTTTAATGAATGGGCAACAGCAGGAATTCACCGCAGTAGACGAAGATTGTATGAACTTTACAGTGAAAGGTCATACAATCATTCTGAGACATTTAAAGATTATGTAAAAAATTACTCAAAAATATTTAAAAAAAGTGTGTCTTGCCGCCAAGTCATTACATTTGAGAAATAAAATTAAAAATGCCTCTAATAAAGTAAAAATGACTTGGAACATTATAAATAGTGAAACAGGAAAAACCAAATCACGTAGGTCTGACTACCAGCTCAACATTGATAATAAATTTATAACGACTAATCAGGAGGTAGCTGAAGTATTTGAAAAATTCTTTAGTGAGATTCCTACTTTAACTACATTGTCGCTGAATTCTTCTCCTGCTGTTGCCGAGACATTACTTAAGGAAAATGTGAGTGCTTGCACCACAATCTTTAAATTTCAGGCTGTATATGCAAAAGATATTATAAAAATGTTTAAGACCATTGAACTTAAGAAAACGGCAGATCTATGGGGAATGTCCGTTGAAGTGATTGCCTCAATAATAGATTCAATCGTACCTTATTTGTCAATAATTTTTAACAGTAGTGTAGATTCTGGCGTATTCCCTGATCTCATGAAACACAGTAAAGTCATACCTGTATTAAAATCCGGTAGTACTTCGGACCCCACTAATTTTAGGCCCATTTCTATACTACCAACACTTAGTAAAATTTTCGAAAAACTTCTTCTAGATCAGCTGTTAACACATTTTAACTTAAATAAATTATTACATCACAACCAGTTTGGTAATAAAGTTATAACGAATAATCAGGAGGTGGCTGAAGTATTTGAGTTGAGAAATTCTATAGTATATAATTTCTTATTTTAACTACATTCTTCTCCTGCTGTTGCCGAGACTTAAGGTAAATGTAAGTGCTTGCACCACAATTTTTAAATTTCAGACTGTAAATTCTTCTGGCCCCACTAACTTTAGACCTATTTCTATTCTACCGACTTTTAGTAAAATTTTCGAAAAACTTATTCTTGATCAGCTGTTAAGACATTTTATTTTAAACACATTATTACAAAAAATCAGTTCGGTTTTACAAGGGGTCGTTCTACAACCGATGCTGGTGTAGAGCTGATCAAACATATATTTGAGGCTTGGGAGAGTTCACAGGATGCTCTGGGTGTCTTTTGTGATCTTTCCAAGGCTTTCGATTGCATGAATCATGAAACACTGATCAGGAAATTGCGCCATTATGGCATTAAAAGTACCGCGCTTGACCTCATTAAGTCATATCTATCTAATAGAATTCAAAAAGTTGTAATTAATGGTGCCAGTTCTTCTGGGTCGACGGTATCTATGGGCGTTCCGCAGGGCTCGATTCTCGGCCCATTTCTCTTTCTCATTTACATTAATGATCTTCCTTACTTTGTAGGGAGTAAACACGATATAGTTTTATTTGCCGATGATACATCATTAATTTTTAAAATCAATCGACAGCTTGTTACACTTGACGAGGTAAATAATGCTATGTCAGAAATAGTCTATTGGTTTAATACTAACAATTTACTATTAAATGGTAATAAAACTAAATGTATGAAATTTTCAACACCTAATTAAACATTTGGGTGCTACCAATGTAATTATAAATGGGGGGAGTTAGGCCTTGTGGATACGACTGTCTTTCTTGGAATAACTCTCGATGCAAAGCTTCAATGGGGTCCCCGTATATTCAAACTTGCGAATAGACTAAGTTCTGCAGCGTATGCTATAAGAAAAATAAGATGTCTAACTGATGTAAAAACGGCTAGAATTGTGTATTTTAGTTACTTCCATAGCATAATCTCATATGGTATTTTGCTATGGGGGCACGCGGCCGATATAGAAACAATTTTTATTTTGCAAAAAAGGGCCATAAGAGCTATTTATAATCTAGATCTGAATGCATCTTTGAGAGAGAAGTTTAAAGAAATAAATATATTAACCTTAGCCTCTCAATATATATATGAAAATGTTATGTATGTGCGTAGAAATATTAATAATTTTGATAAGAATACTGATATACATAATGTGAACACTAGGAACAAACACAAGCTTGTAATGCCAGTTACTAGACTCCATAGAGTAAGTAACTCGTTCATGGGGCGGTGTATACGCTTTTACAACAAAATCCCAGTAAAGGCGCAAAACCTGCCTATTAACAGGTTTAAGAAATTTATTAAAGAAAAACTTTATAAAAAGGGTTATTATAATACAAATGAATACATTAATGACAATAACCCCTGGGAATGAGTTGATCGCTCCCAAGCTATTTCTAAAAGGAAAAAAATCAGTTGTATAATTTTTGAATTTTTTGTTAAGAAAAAAAAAATAATTACAAAAAAGAGGATACCTACGGAGTTTCTTTCGCCTGTTTCTTCTCCGCTAGAGGAACCTCATTACGAAACGGTGGTAGATTAAAAAAAAAATATGACTATTGATAAATGAAATGTAAGTTTCTTATGTCGATGAATAAATGATTTTGATTTTGATTTTGAAAGCCAAACGCCATTTTACAGCGTTTAATAGACATTCCTGGAGACGGCAATTGTTTATTTTATTCTCTCATTGAAGTCCTAAGGCTCAGAATAACACCATCTGAACTCAGAAAACAATTACTGGAATCTCGATATTTTCATACCTGCCAAAACCCAAATAATGCAAGATTTATACTTGTTAGTGAGTCCGAATTTGGAGATTTAGATTGTTTATCGATATTTTCAAAAGAATACAATCAAAATATTTGTGTGCATTTTTATTTCTTCGATACTAACACACGTAAAGAAAAAGTTTGGTTCTGTTATTTTATTGTGAATGATACACAAAACTTCATTCACCTCCATCTTCGCAATCAGCATTTTACTCCGTATATTGAAGTACAGGAAATGATAATACACAACAGTATTAATAGTCAACAGCCTATTGAAACACAAGATATGATAATGGACAACAATATTAGTAGTCAACACTCCGAAGACTGTATTTTTGAAGATCCTTCAAACTTTGAAAATAATACAGCAGCCGAAGAAAATTCCAATGCAAGTGAAATTGAATTTGATGACGAAAACGATTTGATTGAGATGGAATTTATACAAAATGATGTCACAATTCCAGTTTACACAAATTATTTCAACACAGCAATAGTCATCTAGATTTTGTCACTGGCTTTAAAAAAATACTTTTGGACATTCTTGTGCTGTCTGTGATAGACTTTGGTGGGTGAAAGATTTAAGTAAGACATCTAGTATACACGAGAATATTTTACAAAAAAATATGTAGGTATTTTGATTATACATTTGCATGTGGGTATTTGTTAATATTAACGTGGGAACTGAATACCGAATAAAGGTCAGTCTTGGTTCACTCATGCTCTCTTATTGACGTGTCCAATTAATCCAACCCAAACATGGCGCAGCCGGTAGGATAAAATTGAAGTAAAATTGTAATTTACATCAAGAAGTGAAATAATTCGTATAAACGCTGTGAAAGCAAGTTTTGAAAATTATTATTCTTACGAGAACTGTATCAACGCAATGGAGTCCGTGTTACAACCGCCTCAACCTTTCATTTTTGAAAATAATTTAAGTAACGTGACATCGGGTAATTTATGCAGAGTGGGAAAAATGGAAGAAAGCATTTCTAATATATTATGAAGCCTGTGAACTTGCGAAAAAGGATCCAAAGGTACAGATTAACATTCTTCTACACGTCATAGGAGATAAGTGCCAGGAAGTGTATGACCAACTCCTTTTGGAAAATGGACTTAAAGAATTCAAAACCATACATGAAGTGCTGTTAAAATTCGATGCTTTCTTTCTTCCACAAAAGAACATAACAATGACGCGACACATATTTTTCTCACGTGATCAAAAAGAAATGGAGACTACCGAACAATACGTTTTTGAGTTGAACAAGATGGCGGCAAAATGTGAGTTTAAAGATTTATGCCAGGACTTAGTACGTGATAGACTTATTTGTGGGATAAGAGACGGGAATATAAGAGAAAGGTTGTTAAGAGAACCTCACCTAAATTTAAAGAAAGCCGTGGAAATATGTACTCTAGCCGAAATGTCGAGAGCTCAGGCTATAAACATAAAGTCAGAGAGGTCGGAGCACCACGTAAATATCATTAAAAATGATGCTGAGCAAGATGAAGGTAACGCAGAGATCAACTGGATGAACCATCAACGTCGCGCCGGTACTTCGGGTGCTGTACCTGCACCACGTCGGCGCCACCAGCATGCCAGTGGCGGCGGCAGTCGCACCGTGCACTCACAGCAACCCTTGGCGTACGCTCGGGACCGAAGGGTGAACTCCAAGACTATCCGCAATTGTTGGAAGTGTGGTGGGACACATGGTAAAAACTGCTGTCCCGCCTATGGTCAACGGTGCCGCAAATGTCAACGCATGAATCACTATTCACGTACGTGTAGGGTGCATGGAATTGAAGAAGACTCCAGCGATCAGGTAAATAAAAATTGTAGTAATGACTGGTCAGTGAAATTGCAAATAAATGATAATTTTTTAACTTTTAAGTTGGATACTGGGGCCGATGTGAATATTATACCTAAAAAATACATTAACAAAGTCAATATTAATGACAACGAATTAGCGCCCACCTCAATTAAATTACAAGGTTATTCAGGGTGCCGGCTTGAAGTAATTGGTAAATGTCACTTGAAAGTTAATTATAAAAATGTTGTCTATATTTTAAAATTTATCGTTGTTGATGCCAATTTACCTCCTATTCTAGGTAGAACATCTTGTGAGGAATTAAATTTGTTAAAAAGAGTGTATTCCATTAGTGAAAGGCATGAAAATAAAATATTAAAGGAATTTTCGGACGTGTTTGTCGGTATAGGATGTCTGCCAGGCCAGTACAAAATACAACTTAGACCCGATATTAAACCAGTTGTTCATCCTCCACGAAAACTACCAATAGCTCTGAAAGATCAAATAAAAAATAAATTGATGGAAATGCAAAAGGATGGTATAATTGCTAGAGTAGAAGGGCTGACCGACTGGGTGAATAGCATGACAGTAGTCAAGAAGCCTAATGGGGACCTCCGCATCTGCCTCGATTCCAGAGATCTTAATAAGGCAATTAGGCGCGAACATTTTAAGTTGCCTACCCTGCAGGAAATAACTGCTAACTTATCCGGAGCAAAATATTTTAGTACTCTTGACGCTAAGCAAGGTTTCTGGCAAGTAAAGCTTCATGAGTCTAGCACAGACCTATGTACGTTCAGCACGGCATTTGGCCGATTTAAATTTTTGCGCATGCCGTATGGCATATCGTCAGCTTCAGAAATATTTCACAAAATGTTATACGAGCACTTTGCCGATATCGAAGGGGTAATTCTATTTGTTGATGATTTATTAATTTATGGTAATACAAAAAGAGAACATGATGAAAGACTGCGATCCGTATTACAAAGATGCCGGAAAATTAATATTAAGCTAAATTTTAATAAATGTAAGATTGGTCTGTCGGAACTCAAATACTTAGGTCACAAAATAACTAAAAATGGTATATTTCCCGACGACTCGCACGTTCTTGCTGTAAAAAATATGCCCACTTCCACCACGGTGAAAGAAGTCGAACGATTCTTAGGCTTGGCTACATACGTTAGTAATTTTATACCGAACTTCTCCGAGCGAACCTCGATATTGCGTGAATTATTAAAAAAAGACGTAGCGTGGCACTGGGATAGCAGGCACGATCAATGTTTCAAGGATATTAAAAAATGTTTGATTAATCCACCTCTTTTAAAATATTATAGTTTAGAGAAACCAGTAAAAATTTCAGTCGACGCAAGTAAAAATGCCCCAGGAGCCTGTCTGATGCAAGACGACTTACCGGTGTGTTATGCATCTAAATCGCTAACTAAAACAGAATCATATGCACACATAGAAAAGGAGCTATACGCATGTGTTTTTGCATGCGAAAAATTCTATTCATATATTTATGGCCGCACGGACGTCACAATAGAAACTGACCATAAACCGTTAGTTAGTATTATCAATAAGCCTTTAGCGAGCGCACCTGCACGGTTACAACGCATGCTCTTACGACTCCAACCATACGAATTCAAGTTAGTGTACAAGCCGGGTCGGTATCTTTATGTCGCTGACAGGAGGACAGTTGCACCGGGCACGTATGAGTCATCGCCGCCGCGCGACCACTTCGACGCGCAAGCGCAAGTGTGCGCAATCACTGCATGTAATCCGTTAACAGACTCGCATTTTCTGTCTATACAGAAATGCACCGCAGAGGATACAGAAATGCTAGAATTAATTAAAATAATAAAACGTGGCTGGCCCTGTCATAAAAATGATGTTAAAGACGTCATGAAGCCATTTTGGCACTGTAGGGATGAATTATCAGTAAATTTTGGCATAGTGTGGAGAGGTAATAGGATTGTCATACCGAAACGTATGAGGTATGACATGATTAAAAAGATTCATGTAGGTCATTTAGGCATTGAGAAATGTAAGCTTAGAGCTCGCGAGGTTATGTACTGGCCAAATAAGAATTCTCAGCTTGAAGATTACCTTTCGAATTGTCAGGCTTGTCTGACGTACAAAAAACGCAATTTTAAAGAACCTTTAATGCCACACGAAATTCCGATTAGGGCATGGTCTAAAGTAGGCGTCGATGTATTTCACTTTGGAACAAAATCGTTTTTATTAATTGTAGATTATTATAGTAAGTTTGTTTTTATTAATTGTAGTAATTAAGCTCCGCTGTTTTTGCAATTAGGAAGGTTAGGCAGCTATCAGACATCGACACTGCCAGACTTGTTTACTACAGTTATTTTCACAGCATCTTGTCGTACGGCATTTTGTTGTGGGGTAGTGCATCTGATATAAATTCAATATTTATTATTCAAAAAAGAGCTGTCCGAGCAATTTATAACATCGGAGCCCGGAATACACTCAGAGATCTTTTTAAAGAGATTAATATACTCACTGTTGCGTCTCAATATATCTATTGTAATATTTTGTATGTTAAACAGAATATTAATAATTATCAAAAGAATAGTGACAGACATAAACTAAATATTAGAAATATTTTAATTTCGCCTACAAAAAGTAAACAGATCGTTCATGGGGCAAAGTGTGCGCATGTATAATAAAATCCCACAGTCGCTGTTAATTCTGCCACTTGATGAATTTAAACGAAAAATTAAAAGTACACTTATGGCTAAAGCCTATTATACTATTGCCTAATATCTTGACGACGCCAATGTGTGGGGTTAATACTGTTGATACTCACGTAGGCTAAAACAAGACTTGTACCTGTACTATTATATTGTAAACTGATTTTTTAAAAAAGAGCAACTGTTGAGTTTCTTGCCGGTTTCTTCTCAACAGAAACTGCTTTCCGAACCGGTGGTAACTTACGAACGTGTTAATTTCTTGTAAAATTTTGACGTTTCATAAGAACGCGCAAGCGTCTATGTGAATAAAGATATTTTATTATTGTTATTATTATTATTGTCGAAATTGTAAAGGTTCATTGCTTAAAATCAGATTTAATTGTCACAAAATTGAAAAAAGTTTTTGGTAGTTTGGAATACCAGAAATAGTAATGACTGATAATGGTCCTGAGTTTGCATCAAACTCATTTCATGAGTTTGCAAATGAATGGAAGTTCCGGCATGTGACGTCATCACCCAGATATCCTCAATCCAACAGCCAAGTCGAGCGTGCTATACAAACGGTTAAAAAAGAGAAAAAAGGCTTTTGATCAAGGGGATTTTTCATTAGCGTTACTTGAATATTTAAATACACCGATTAGTAATGAATTACCCAGTCCAGCAGAGTTATTATACAATAGAAAGCTCCGCAGTATAATTCCTTGTTTTCCAAATTTGCTGCAACCCAAAGTTAACGAAAACGTTGCAAAAATATTGCACCGGCGACAACAAAAGCAAAAAATGTTTTATGACAGAGGTTCTCGACACTTGAAAGAGCTAGTAGTTGGGCAAAAAGTTAATGTTTTAATAGACAACAAATGGGTGTCCGGTACAATTAAAAATATTGTAGGCCCTAGATCGTATCTAATTATCATGGCATCAGGAAACATCTTAAGACGAAATAGAAGGCATATTATTGTAGATTTAAACACACGCGTCAATGAGTCATCTAAGTTTAGCACCCAATACGATGACATTTGTGTAGAAAACAATATGCGCTTCGCAAGCGCCGGCCCGCCACACGGCTCCAGTACCCCGCCACAAGGTCATTGTACGCAATCAGCTGATCGCTTACCTTATACTAACCATTATTATCGCACTCGTTCCGGCAGGGAAGTGAGACCTCCTGATCGCTGGGGCTTCTCTTCACCACAGTCGTAAGTGATTAATTTATTGGTAAAAAATTCTATTCTATTTTTTAATCAATATAATGTGTACCTATTTAAATTTTGATGATTATTTTAATGTGTGTTTAAATTTTAATGTTTATTTTAATGTATGTTTTAATTTTAATGTTTATTTTAATGTGTATTTTAATTTAATTTAAAAAAAAATATGTGCAATGATTTTATAATTAATTTAATTTAATTAATAATTGTTTATTGGATGATTGATAATTGATAATAATAAATAGCAACTGGCTATTGAGATTAAATTGATTTCAAATTAATAATTATTATTGTATTTGCATGTTACTTTTAGTATAATATTTTCCAGTTATACCTTATATTATTATATAAAATCGCAATTAAGATTTGTAAAGTAGTATTGTGATAATTGAATTTGTAAAATTCTGAAATTGTAATAGTAATAATATAAGAAAATAATTAAGAATAAATACATTAAGTAAATATATTCTAAAGATGAAATTAAATTACAAATATCACCAATATATATATATATATATACATATTTCTTTTAAGTTTATGAATTTGGAATTAAACTTATGATAATCATAATGAAAATCTGTGCTTATCGTAACTAAAAATATGTAAATAATTTATTTAATTAATTATTAATTGCTTTTTTTATTTATTTCTTTTTTGTAAACAAGGGTATTGTAGGTATTTTGATTATACATTTGCATGTGGGTATTTGTTAATATTAACGTGGGAACTGAATACCGAATAAAGGTCAGTCTTGGTTCACTCATGCTCTCTTATTGACGTGTCCAATTAACCCAACCCAAACAGGTAATTTTTTTACTTTAATCAATTTTTTATTTTTATTGGTACTTCATCTTATTTTATTACTATATATTCTTTTTGCTATTTCAGAATTATGTATGTGGTACAAATGTTGACATTTGTTCTACGTGTAAAGCGGCTTTAAGCAAAGAAAAAATACCTTTAATGGCGACATACAACGGTTTTTCATACCCAATAATTCCATCCGATCTGCCAACATTAAATCTTGTAGAACAACGATTAATTTCACCGAGAATTCCTTTCATGCAAATACGAAGACTTAGACATGTTCATGGTCAATACGGTATTTATGGTCAAATTATAAATGTTCCAATTAAAGTTAATACAATGGTAAACCATTTGCCTAGAAATATTAACGATGACCTTTGCGTTTATGTACACTTAAAGTAGAAATTAGTATATAAAAGTAGTTATGTTCATGGCCTCATAAATCTAAAGAATATTAAAAAATGCTTGACTTATTTGGTAAAAACTCGGCTTTATATTTACTACAATATCACAATCGACAATACCTTTTTAAATAATAACAATAACGAAGCAGCTCCGGAATTAATGCTTGATAATGTCAACAACAAACAAACCCTTATGTGGAATGAAGATTTACATTTGCATATGGCACCTGGAGAAAAGAGTATTCCTGTTAGCATACTATTCGACGAACACGCCGAAGAGCTTTCATTTCCAACTATCTACGGTGGTCAGTTTAGAACCTATAGAGAAGATATACATGTAACTGAATTTATGCAAGCTACTAGTGAAATCCGGCGTACAGATCGACGTGCTACTGATCCACAACATCTTTTATATTTAGCTGCGAAAATTATGAGACTGCGAGTCAGTCAAAGCGTTAGGATTGCATTTAAAGACGTTGGCTATGACACTAAAATTACGAAAGAGAACGTACAGTCTGAAGAATATATTACTAACTGTATTGAAAGTAACCTTGCTTTTCTTCGTTATATTCCGAATTCCGCTTGGTACTGGTCCGATCGAAAAAAAGATCTTTTCGCCATGATTCGACAATTAGGAGCACCGACTGCTTTTATGACTGTCAGTGCTAATGAAACGGGTTGGACAGATTTGCTTAAATTATTGTATAAATTAAAGAATAATGGAGCAGATATATCCAACGAACTTTTAGCTGAAATGAGTTATATCGATAAAGCAACTCTAGTTAATGAAGATGCTGTTACTTGTGCCATATACTTCAACAAATTAGTAGATTGTTTATTGAAGATTTTACAATCTAAAAAAAGAAGTCCATTTGGTAAACATAGGGTAAATAATTACTTTAAAAGAATCGAATTTCAACATCGTGGAAGTCCTCACGCTCACATTCTGTTATGGTTGGATAATATACCGGGAGATTTATTAGATAACAACAAAGATTTAATTCAAATAATTGATGAATTAATTTCCATATCAGAGTTAGAAGCGTCTGGAAATATAAAACTCCAAACTCACAAACACACTTTAATGTGTTATAAAAAAATGGAACCTAATAAAAAAGAAAACTGCCGATTTGGTGCACCATTTATGCCATCGCGAAATACAATAACATTGTTACCTATGAAAGATACTGATCCAAATTTTTCTGAAGAAAAATTTAACGAATCTAAAAATCACTATAAACTGATTCGTTGAAATTTTGAAAGTTTTGAATACACAGATTTTGATCACTTTTATAAAGACAATAATATTGAATCCGACGAACATTTACGAACATTATTACAACATTTTTTGTGCAGGTATCAATCGACCAAGGTTATTCTATCGTCGAACACCATCAGAAAAGTGGCATAATTCTTTTAATCCATTTGTACTTCACCATCTAAAGTCTAATATGGATTTCCAAATGATCCAAGATGAATATTCATGTGCTGCTTACGTTGTTGACTATGTTAACAAACACAACAGAGGTTATCAGCAATCTACAACGACAAATACTTCAGGTTATGGAGGAAAATCCAGAATTTGATCTTGTAGATATCACAAAGAAATTGAGTGTTGACGTTCTTCATGCTGTTGAAATATCAGCACAAGAAGCTGCTTGGTATTTGTTACGACAGCCTATGGCAAAATCATCGGTAGTGACTGTTTATACACCGATAATATATCCTACTGAACGTCAAAGAATAAGGAAAACTATGAAAGAATAAGGGTCCGTTCACACAGACCGGCTCGGAGAGGAGAGCAGATTTTTATCACGTTGGAAACAGTGTTTTGAGTGATTGTAGTAAAGTTTATTTTTGCATTTGCACCTTTTTTGTCATTAAAAATGCCTGAACGCGCTTCGTGTGAAGTAATAAAAGGAGCCGACCGGCTCCGCTTGCGTGCTCTTTCTCGCTCGCGCAGCCGATGGGCTCCGATTGCGTGCTCTTTCTCTATCGCGTAGCCGATCGGCTCCGATTGCGTGCCCCGCTGCGGCCGCGCCGACCGCCATTTTGATAGCAACATTTGAACGTAATAGTTGTGCGTACTTGTACGAAAAGATGAATGATGAAAAATTAATAATACTCGTGTCAAAATATGAGTGTTTATTTGACATAACCAAGCCATCATATAGCGATCGGATAATGAAAGACAATGCATGGGAGGAAATTAGCAAATGTCTCGGAATAAGTGGTAAGTAAGGTTTTCATTGTTTTACACCTACCCCCAGATACTCAAACGAATTTTAAAGCAAGGGCTTCTTAAACTCGTGCTGCGACGTGTTAGATTCAAAGTCAAAATAGGAATAACATGAGTTTAAATGCGCCCTTACTTTAAAAACTCGTTTGAGTATCTGATCGTTAGAATATACTTATGTAGTAGACAATTTTTATTAAATATAACTTAAGAAACTCGCGTAGCCACTTGATCTTGCCAATCTAAAGCACCACTTGATGAAAAATAATCCTTAAATTTATTCCTTGTGGTTAGAACTGCGTCGCTATTAGAACTGTTTTCATTATTATTGTCTGTTATTGCTGTTAATAAATTTATATTGCTGTGAAATTCATTCTCTTGTCCTGGCGTCCGATTTTCTATTAAAAAATTATGTAAACATGTAGTTGCTAATATAATTAAATCACAGTACTTCGGCTGAATTTTCATTCGTTTTTGATAAATTTCAAATCTTTGAGTTAGCATTCCAAATGCACATTCTACGACTTTTCTTGCCCTGCTTAAACGCAGATTAAATACTTTTTTTGATAATTCTGTTCTTGCTTGTTCTCTTGGATACGGCCGCAATATATTATTGCTCAAAGGAAATGCCTCGTCTCCTATAAAAACATGTGGTAAGCTTTCAGTGGTACTAGGTAGAGGTTTATTTGGGGGCAGCTTTAACTTATTGGTGTTGAGTTTTTTCCAAAATTTTGAATCTGTCTGTAAAATTCCGCCGTCGCTATTTTTACCATATGATCCGACATCAACAATTAAAAAACTGTATTTCGCGTCGACCACAGCTAGTAACACTGTACTGAAAAAGTTTTTATAATTATAGTATAAGCTTCCACTATTATCTGGTGCCTGTATATTGACATGCTTTCCGTCTATAGCGCCCAAACAGTTAGGAAAATTCCAAATATTAAAGAAATCACGTGAAACCTTTTCCCACATTTCTTCATCTGGCATCTGCATAACTATGGGCATCAAAACATCACAAATTACTCTGATTGTCTCATGAATAATTGAATGAACTGTAGAAATTCCCATTCGAAAATTAAATGACAAGTTTTTGAAACTGCAACCAGTGATGAGGAATCTGTAAAAATAAAACAAACACACAAAATAGAAATATAAGACTGCCGTACCAAAACGAACTATAAAATAAAAAAGAGTTATGTTATTAATTTTTCATTTCTGTTCTTTCCAGTGACGCAGTGCCAGGATCGTTGGAAGAAACTGCGAGATAACTTCAGAAAAGCCTATTATAACCGAAAAGGCAAGAGTGGCGATGGTGCAACTACGTCCAAATTGATAAAATTTGAAAAAGAACTTTCTTTTATAATACCATTTTTTCGCAATCGAAACCAAATATCTAATGTAACATTATCATCGGATGATTCAGAGCCTGGCACACCAATACCACCACCATCGACATCATCTAAACGTTCTGACCATTCTGAAGTTGAATCGCTTGCAAGTACTTCTGGCTCGAAAAAGAGACCACGCTTAAGCAAAGATGTTGCTACGGTTTTCGAAGAGTATCTTGAAGAAAAAAGAAATACTACACCCCGTGACAAGGCATTACGTAATTTTTTTTTGTCTATGTCAGATACAGTGGAAACATTCCCAAAAGAAGTCCAAGCACGAATTAAAAGGCGCGTGTTTAACATTGTTAATGAAGCTGAATTAAGTCTGTATGAAAATAGTACAGATTTGAATTATTCTTTGTCTATAAATTCACCGCCATCGACTAATCAATCTACTTACCTAGTGTCAAACGAAACCTATATTCCTCAAAACTATCCAGATCAGACTACTTACGGGTACAATACCAGCACACAAAATACAAAATAATAAACAATCAAAAACAATAATAATTATAATAATAATAATTAAACACACACAAATCTGTACTATTTAATTACATTTCATTAACGTAAATAATGCTTAATAAATGGAGGGCTGTGATTTTGTGATCTATTTAGATGTTTGTGTTATTTAACATGATTAGTATAAGTAATTTACATTTCATTAACGTAAACAATGCTTAATAAATGGAGGGCTGTGATTTTGTGATCTAAATAACATGATTAGTATAAATAATTGTTTTTTATTTACCTTAAAGTTACCGTTAACCTTTCTTCGGCTGTAATGGTGCAACGATAATTTGTAGTCTTTTTTGTTATATGTACTCTTAACAAATCTGTCAATTTCAAAAATTGCCAATATTCCATACGATAATACTCATAAAATTTTAGGCTATCTCTCTTCAATTCCTCGAAAATGGTGTGAAACTCCCCATGGATTAGTCTGTTTTTCCAAATATGTTTTACCCATATTTGTTTCCGCTTGCGCTTACGTTTCCTATGTTCTATTTCAAGTATCTTGCTAACAAATATATTTCTTCGTCGGAGCTATCTAAATCCATGTTTCGAAAAAGCACACGT
Organism: Iphiclides podalirius; assembly: GCA_933534255.1. Taxonomy (NCBI): domain Eukaryota; kingdom Metazoa; phylum Arthropoda; class Insecta; order Lepidoptera; family Papilionidae; genus Iphiclides; species Iphiclides podalirius. The sequence continues at coordinate 937 of OW152842.1, read as the reverse complement.
TAACACACCGAAAACAAAACTTAGACTGCGCGGAATACTGGCACTGCCTTTGTAGTGTATCCACCCGACTCCGAGCGCATCCGACCGGCTCCGAGCACATCCAACCGCACCCGCTTTCAGATCTCTTCCAGCCGGTCGATGTGAAATAGTTGGCGGCTCCGCTCCGGCCAATTCCAAGCGTATACGACCCGGTCTGTGTGAAAAGAAAAAAGCAGGCCGATGCTCTCCGAGCCGGTCTGTGTGAACGGACCCTTAGAGGTATTGGAGGATGATTGCACAAATATATGGAAAGAAAAATGGTTCGATAAGTATGAAAAAAGATTAGCACAGTTCGTAGCTAATTATTACATCAATAATAAAGGAGAATATGTAAAAAGGAAAATTCCAAAAGTGATCCGTTACCGTAATTATGATATGGCTGATAACTTCAACGACTACAGAAGAGAAATGGTATTGCTGCATATTCCTTTTAAAAGTGAAAACAACGACGTTCTTGCTGATAATAAATATTTCCAACTATATGAAGATAACAAAGATTTAATCTTAAAACGCAGAAAAGAGTTTGAGTCCAACTTAGATATCGAAAAAACCCTTGAAATTTGCAGACAGTTGTGCAGAGAAAAAGAAGACGAAGAGGATGACGGAGAATAGTCTTCGAAAACGATCCTTATGCATTGGTAGCGCAATATCCGGATTCTACAGTCAATGCTGATTTGCAAAATGCAGCACTTAGTAAACTTGATGCTGTTGCAAAAAAAAGAGAAAACTTGATGGACACTCAACAATTCTGCGAATTAATGAGATCGGCCAATACAAAACAAAAAGATCTATTAATGAACATTATTCATCATTTACTAACTCCAAATCAAGTGCCGTTTCTAGTTTTCTTCACCGGTCCAGCTGGTAGTGGTAAGACTTTTGTCATTAAACTTATAAT